>BMAV01012490.1:0-59092 GCA_019973955.1 Trichonephila inaurata madagascariensis | reverse complement strand
GCAAAGGCCGGTTTTCCCAATTTTAGGAGAACCCCCCAGTGGGGCCCATCACTCTTCTCCTTTTTACCATCTCACAAGAGGACTTCCCTCTTTTTAAAAAAACACCCCCATGCAAAGGCAAATTTTAAAACACCCAGGCCTTCTGAAATTCAACCTGACCCCCAAAGCACAGCAGTGGGTTCTACTAACCAACGGATGGAAAACAATGTAATATTGGGAGGAAACCCCCAGAAAAAAAGTGTTGGCACTAAACATTATCAGAAATGTAATAAGAATTAGTATATTATTCCCAAATATTAAAAATTGAAAAATTTTTTTAAATTTTTGAACTGAAGGAAAAAATAACACATTTTAAAATAAATATGGACAAAAAACCAGAAGAAGGTCTTGAAAGAAAGGTTTTGAATATTCAAAAAAAATTTTCTAACAATATTTTTTTTCGTATATAAAAAAAGCCGGGATTGGATCAGGAAATGAAGAAAAAATTAAGTCTGAAATCATTTATTTGAAAAAGCATATGTATTAAACATTTATGAATAACTTTTGAATGGATTGAAATTTCAGATTGCATTTTTTTTTTAAAAGATTGAAATTAATAAATATTCCAGAAAAGAAATTTCTATAGTTGATTTTTTTAAAAAATTTAATGCTAGTTTTTTTTAAAATTTAATAAATTAAAAAACATTTTTCTGTGCTTTTTCATATCAATATATAGGGGGACCTTATTTGATGAAATTGCTTAATCCCGAAAAAAAGTATGTTATATGAACATTTTTTAGAGGTTCATCTTAAAAAGTAATTATTCACACTTTTATAAAAAAAAATTAATATCTATTCATTTCTATATTTTTACCCATAAAAAGGCTGAAAGAAAAAAAAAAAAGCCCGTCCAGGAATGCACTGTTTTTCAACTGTTAAAATAATTTGATTAAAAAATAATGAAATTTTTAAGCATTTTTTTTTTAAGCCTCGGTAATTTCAAACATACATTTTAATCAAGTTTTAAGTACCATCACGCGTCTTTAAATTTAATTATTTTATAAAGTCTGTTAGTTTATTTGATTTGAAAAAATTTTCGCGTTTTTCCCTTGCTCTTGGTGAAGGAAAACCGGAATACCACCCGTCAAAAAAATCAATAAAAATTGCTAAAAAGTGAATAATTTTAAAAATTAAATATTTATTAAAAAAAATTGGATTGAAAATAAGCCATTTAGTTTTTTAAAAAAAGAAATATTTAAATTGTTCCAAAAATTCGAAAATAGAGGTTACTATTTCATTCTTATTTTTAATAGAGTTTTAAAAAAACAATTGCAGCTTTATTTACAACTTGGAACCCCCGGTTAAGTCCATTTTTTTCCCCTTTTTCTGTTTTTTGGAATTTTTAATGGAATTTTTTATTGAAGGTTTTCATTCTTTTTTTATATTTTAGGCTGTGCAGCCCCCCCCCCCCTTTATATGGCTCCGAAAAATTAATAATTTCAAAAAGTGTTTTTGGAACAAGTCCATTTTTCAAAAATTTTTTTGGGTACTTTTTATTATCGGAACATTTGGCAATTATATGAAACGAACCCCCTATTTTGAATTCAGTGTTTTACGACCGTGGGAAATAGGGGTTTTTGAACTTGGGCGAGTTCCCTAATAGGGGGTTGGCGAGGGTTTCATAATACGAAATTTAGGGATGGCGACCCTAAAGATCGTTTTTCCCCGGGCCCAAAAAAAACCCGATATTCGTTTTTTTCCTTTTTTGGTAAAACCATAAAATATATTGGGATATTAATACCCTTTTGTTCCTCTATATCCCCCCAAAACTAAACGGATAAAATATTTTACTATTATTTGGGAATTACTATTTTTTAAAACCCGTAATTTTTACGGTTTTTGGGGTTGGGATTAATTACTCAAAAACTCGGAGATGCCTTGGTGCATTTTTTTGCCTCTTTTTTTAAAAATAAAAACAAGTCACGTTTTGTAATCTTTTTTTTGTATTTTTTTTACGTTTGCGTCTTTTGTTTATGCCTTGTTTGGGGCCAAACCTGTAAGGGGTGTTTTTAGCAAAAAAATATTTTTTTTTATGTAGTTTTTTACGGAGTAATAATTTAATTGAGGGTAAATAAATCGGTGATGGTATCATTGCCGGGACATTTTTTTCCCTTGTTGGCAAAATTTCCCCCGCGTTATGAAACGGGGCCCATTTGGGACCCGGTAGACTTGACAGACTATTTTTTTTAAAATTTAATTTTTGCTTGGAATAAAAGTTTTTAAAAATTACCCTTTTTTCCCTAAATTTTTTAAAGTAACAAATACATTTAGAAAAAAAAATGGCTTTTTTATACCTGATTTTTTGGGCCTTATTAAAAAAAAATTGTTTTGTCGGGAAATTCCCCCGAACTAAAAAATTTCCCTTTTTTTACCGGTTGGGGGGTTTTTTTTATGGCATCTTTCTTGTTTTCATAAAATGGATTTACATTGTAAATGCAGACTTTGGAAAAAAACGATTTTTGAAAACCCCGATTTTTTTTTTGAATCGTCAAACACCATTTCGAACAAAAAGGGTGTTTCCCTTGAAGTTCTTTTAAAAACCCCCGGGGGCATTTAAACCATATCAAAGGGGGAGGAAGTTCTGTTTCTTTTCCCCCCCGGTTTGAAGCAAACTCGGTTTGCTGGTCCTCAGCCACATATAGTAGGTTACGATTCGAATCGATTTAAAAATCGATCTTTTTCGGCAAGAATCGCCATCCCTAGTAAGTACCCAATTGTTTTACATAAACTTGTAAATAAAAACCATTATTTTGATATTTATCGGTAACACTGGAAAAACAAATTAAAAAGAAAATGACTATACTATTTAGAATTGTTCAAGGATTAAATTCACAAGAAATGTCATTGTGTTTAACTAAACACTTATGTGAAATTATATGCAAACGATCTTCTAAAAATTGGAATATTCAGATTTGAAACAAAAATGAAAACAATAAAGTTTTCTGAAATTGATTCAGCATGAATGAAAGCATAAAAGCTGAAAATGGGCTTAAATTTTTAATGAAGGGGGTATAGTTATCTGTCGAATGATTATTTTATAATTATGAAAGCTCATGTGAAAAAAACGATCCTATAATCCTAGCAACTGACATAATAGTTCAAAATAGTAAAATAGAAACCTTTTCAATCGAGTTTCTTTTTGGAAAAAAAAAAAAAGGGCCCTTTTACAGGGAGTTGCATATGATGTTTTAAAAATCTGACAAGTTACCCTGGTAAATACGCAAAGTAATTTAAATTTGAAAAAAGAATACAGTATGATTGGTAATAATTTTTTTATCAATAATTTAAAAAGAAAATTTTGTTTAAATTTAAAACAAAAGGGGTTTCAAAATTTTTTGTCAAAAAAAAATTTTTTCTTGTTCAATTTGGGGGAAAACGGGGGAAAAAAAGGGGCCCTATGATAACTAAAAATATACACATATACTTATGGGGGTTTCCAAAAAAAAAACCGTTTTGAAACAGCCCTCAATAACAATTTCCACTTTCTTGTCAAACATTTTGATTTGTGTTTCATTTAGAGCTTGAGTTCATCATTCAAAAAGCTATGAGTGGCTCAGCTTTTGGCTACTGATGTTAAAATTAAAATCACCACTCAAAATCATGGGAAGCGAGTGATAGTTTTTTGTTTGTTTGTTTTTTTAAATAGCAGAACCATCTTCGGTATATCTCTTTAAGACCCGAATTATTTTTGTCTTTAAATATTAAATTCTTCTGGTTATTACTATATAGACCCCAATGACACTGGGAAAAATACTAAAAATTCCCTTCCCCGGAACCAAATTGTTACGTTGATCGGCGTTCAAGGATTTTATGGAAAACAGTCACAAAGAAAAATAACAGTTATTTAAGAGCGATGAGAATTTATTATCGCGCGGAAATCCAATTCTTTAAATACAGGATTCCGCAGCAATATTCACAGAGTAAATCTCCAAAGGTCTTCACACTTTCAACAGCAATCGAACACAATTATCAGTGTTTAAAATACACGTATTGTAACGTTTGAAAGAATAACGGTAGCTTTATCTTGGTTAATTTAAATATTGAATTTATTTACGTCACAACTATTGAGTATTATTTACAGAATTATACATTGAAGTTATTAAAGAGTCCAATATTTTGTGAGAGGAGGAATCCTTTTGGCCACCGCCCCAGTAAGTTCCAAAGCATCTCTCATCCTCCGGTCAGAGAGTCGATTCCTCGGGGTCAAAACGGGGTTGCGAGGTCAGCCACGCCTCCAGCTTTATCTGCAGCTGTAGGATGCACGTGTGTATGTTGGTCCGATTCTTCGGGGTCAAAAGAGGTGGCGAGATCGGCCACTCCTTAGCCCAGGGGTCGGCAACCTTTTGAGTCGGAAGAACCAAAAATTACAAAATTTCAAAGTTTTTAAAGAGCCACAAAAATTTTTTCTTGCCAACAATAAATAGTACTTGCATAAATAAAGTTTTTTGAGATATATATAAACAAAAAAAAAAACACCGAATCTATTTATTCATAAGAAAAAATATCTATTCATATATAAGTAGTGTTTTTCACAACAAATTAGATAATATATTTCTGGCATTATTAGATAATTACGTATTATTTAAGTAAAAAATTAAAACAATTAAACATTTACTTACAACACTAACTTGTAATAACAAATCAATAACAAATAATTGAGCAAACAAAGTCAATGGGAACGATGGCTTTGCATGGTTATACTGAAGTAGAAAATTTAAACCTTACTAAGCAATGTAACTTGTATTTAAAAATAAAAAAAAATAATAACATACATTTGAGCAAAGGAATTCAATTGGAGCGTTGGCTTTACATGGCCTTAGAAAGTTTGGAATAATTTGGATCATAACTTGTTGCTTTAAGTTTCAAACACGACTCTAAATTGGAAGACTGGCAATCTCGAAGACTATTCTATGCGTCGAATATAAGTGCCTCAACTCGCGGCATTACTTTTAAAGCTGTCAACTTTTGTTGCGTTGCGTACAAACATTTCTGGACCTCCAACTCTTCTATTTGCTTTTCAACTGTGTAAATTTTACACTCCACAAAGCTTTACTTTTTTAATCGATTAATTACATTTCTAGAGATCCAGTATCAATTCCAAATGGCTCAATGTCGATTTCGATACTATTTATGTTGAGAAGATTTACTATGAATGCTAGAGTGGTTTTGAATTGCTCAAATCTGTCAGCAAATTCATCTTTAATTTTTTTTAGAACTTTTTTATAATTCATGTCAAGAGTAGCATTGTTTTTATCGCGATATTGTTTTAGAAATTGAAAATG
Source organism: Trichonephila inaurata madagascariensis (assembly GCA_019973955.1). Taxonomy (NCBI): domain Eukaryota; kingdom Metazoa; phylum Arthropoda; class Arachnida; order Araneae; family Nephilidae; genus Trichonephila; species Trichonephila inaurata. The sequence continues at coordinate 53,771 of BMAV01012490.1, read as the reverse complement.
AAGTAATTTACCGCTCTGAATATCTTCTGCTATTTTTCTTCGAAACAAACCAATTCTACCAAAATATAAGCTGGGTTTCCCTTTCCTTGCAGTTTTAGATTCACACACACACACACACAGCTCATTTAATTTCGCTGTGATATCCACCATAAAGTAAAATTTTTGCAACCATTTGTCGTTCTCTAATTCTGGGTGATTAATGCCTTTTTCATTCAGGAATGTATTTCATTCAAACATAAAGTGAAACCGTTTCAACACCTTACCTTTGAAGACATCGCACTTTATTGTTGAAGAGGTTCGCGCATAGGGAATATTGAGTCTCCATTTCGCTTAAGGGTGCTGACTAGTTTTGCGAAGACATTTTTAAAATTTTGCTGAAAATTTATTTTTAAACTCGTTTTTGTTCCATTACTTAACTGAAAACTAATAAAAACAAAAAAATTTCAAGTATATATTTTTTTTTAAATATATGGCCAATTTTAGGTTTTAAATTTGGAGCGTTATTTGCACGTTACACGTTAAAGCTTGCCGTAAAATAAATTCTAAATGCATAAAATTTTAAAAGCCCATATAATTTTACTCAAAAGAAACAGTTACTGATGAATTGACCTATCTTTGAAAATTTTTAATTTATTACTGAACTGAGATAAAAAAGTGCACATAGTACAAAATTTTCAAATATTTCACATTTGTATCACACGGGAAAAAAAATCATAAAAAAGATAAACATGCTGTTTCTGTAATCCCTACGTCACAGCATACATACTATAATAATGCACAATTATACCACAAAATTTCAGACAATTATCTACAGGGCTTTTTGAGAATATCATGCTTACCGTGTTGTAAAAATATCAAAAATCTGTTTCAGAAAATACATTTAAAGATTTAAATTCAAAATTTAAAACTATACTGCTAAAAACCCTAAAACCTCTATATATCAAAAGAACAAACTTTTTAAAGCAATTATGAATAGTATATACTTTCTTCCAAACTTTTTATCTTTTAATATCTTTAACAACTTTATAGTGTCAAAAAGCTTTTTCTTAAAGTCTAAATTCACATAGTTTACGAAATACAGATTAGACATATAAAAGCACTTTAAAATCTTATTGCATTAAAAATAAAAACATTTTACATAGAAAAACAAATATATATTCTTCCATATTATTTTAGAAGTTGAAATATTAAATACAAAATATATTTGTGTTTGTTTTAGCGATAAACATTCACGAAAAAGCTCTTAAAAATATTGTTTTATCACAAAGGTTATCATAAATTAGAGATAAAAATCATGCAAGAAGTACTTTAAAACCCTCCATATATGAATATACTAAGCCTTCTGTTTTCATCCTTGGTTATTTTGGTTTTCTTACTTTTCTTTTCGAGACAATTTTGCAATCGGTAAAGAGTGTCGTAAGATGTTGGGAAATCCGTTGTTTATCAAATTTAAGTAATTCTTGACAGCTTTACTTTCAGGAAGGGGCCATTTTACATTTCAGATTAATGATAATATACCAGCACTTAGCAAGTTAAAAGTATTAGAGCTAATAATGCACCCAAACGAAATGTTTAATCAATAAATATATATTTTTGAGGACGTATTTACAAAATGTTGTTAAAACTTTCGTTTGCAATTCTGTGTCTTACCATGAGAGACATTTTTTCCAACAAATTTTCATTACACAGTTTTAGATATGTGGAAACTTTTATTTGGTTTTATAATTTTTATTGGGAGTCTAGCTGAATTTCTTTGGGGACTCCCTGCTGCTTTTGCCCTTTGGTAACGACACCGCTCTCAGATCACTTCAGGACACTGTCCATGCAATGGATTATTTTTTCCAGATACACAGTGGAAAAATGCAGCTATTACCTCATCATCTTTTGTAGATTACCTACATTGCTTCGAATAGCTATTCATAATAGTTCTGAATTCTTTTGTCAATTAATTTATCAGTTAATTTATTTTTCCTCCCAAACCTTTCATCGTTTTAATTGACGCAACCTCCCCTACACGTTTCTGTACATGGCCTATACACTCGAGAGTTTGGTTACTGTGTGAATTCCATAAAAGTTTTAACAGATTCATATCCTTTCAGTCCCCCCATCTCCGTATTATTCATTGTGTACTTCTGCACATCCGCACATTTGATCTCATAAGTATACAGTGAAGGTAACTGACTTCCGTATTCCCCCGCAGGGCCTTTATAGTTCGAGGTAATGTTTTGATGATTGGCTGTGCCTTTCGCGCATATGTGGCAATATTGCGTCATAACTTCAATGTCTAAAATTTTACCGGTGTCAACTGGTATAGCGCCATTCAAAGATGGTATTAGCCTCTGCGTTGCCAAGTACCATCAATAGATATTCCACATTTAGTGAAACTATTTGACCTTTGATTTCCTCAGTACGTTGTTGATGTTTTCTTGGGCATACATTCAGTTGCTTTCAACAATAGTTTTTCTTTTTCTTGATTGGGAAAACTAAGAAGTTTTGACAGAAAGATGCGGCCGAGGAAAGCACATAACTTTTGCCAGCAGAAAATCCTTTCCCGATTATCCTTAGCCCCAAAACAATTTGAAGAGTTTATAAGACAGAACCTTTCATCTTGTAGCCTTCTCTGTCGTAGGGAAAAACTTTAAAAAGAAGGAGCAGTTTTGCACTTTGGGTTCATATGAGCATAATCCACTGACAGAGTCTTCTATAAGTTCAAGCCTGAGAATAACAGTCAGGGCAACAAACTATAGCAAGTGAGGTAAAGTTGTCAAGCTGACAATTCTATTGTCTTCATAAGTTTCAAGCAAATCTTTCTGAGAAAATATCCAAACTTGTATGGCTTGATTCAATTTTTGTTTCGCTTGGATTCAGTAGAATTGGGCTCAGTGTTTCGTTCACTCATTAATAGCAGCACACGAATGGTACATAACGATTTCAGTAAATCGGCGCTTCTTAGACCTCCCAGATCTTGGTTAGCCGCGGTAATCAATATTTTTGTCTTAAAAAAGACCAGTTTTTATAAAATATATAAAAATAACCATAAGTTAAATGAGGAGCGAAAAAGAATCGAGTAAAAACAGAACATAAGCAAAATCGAAAAAATGACAAGCAAAACGCAAAAAGTTGTTGCCAAATTTTTACTAAAACTATTAAAATAATTTTTATAAAAAATATCACCATATTCAGTTTTAATATTTTTAAAATTAATACATTTTATTAAATTCATTCAATAAAACTCAAAAAAGAGTAAAAAGCTTTCAAATTCAAAGCACTTCCGGTTTCGATTTCTAACTTCCGGTTCGTTTTGTTGTTCTCACTTGGCATAAAACTGCTACTTCGTAAATAATTGGAGTACAAGAAGCAAAAGTAAGGTATTTTTAGAAAAAAGTTGGAAATATTAAAAATATCAAATAAAATTTGCGACATTCCCATCAAAATTGATGATTTTGCACTAGAAGTGGAACATGGGAATTCTTTAAACGACTGATGGTAGGGGGTGCTTAACAAGATGCTGTTAACAATCTTGTGTGATTACCAAATTCATGACACTCATATTTCGGAAATGTTTGGGCACAAAGCGCTTCTGCCGGTGTATTACGCAGTGAAGCGTAAGAATTTCGTGGTTTATTTTGCTCTGAAGAATCATTTGCCCTTTATTTTGCCTGTCATACTTCGGCTCCATCAGTTTGCTATTGAAACGATTTTATTTAAAATCCATCTTATTGTCTTCAGGGCATTTTCGCATGTCATTCGCTATACCTTCTCTGCTTGTCCCGAGTGGTAACAATCTAAAGTTCTTTTGGAAAAGCAGTACAAGTGGGCTGAAAGATAGAAACGGTGCCTAATCCTCTGCGTTAAAAGATTACATCCGACTCATTTCGAAACCAGGATTTTTCAAAAGCGCATAAATGGGATAATTTTCATGATATTTAGTATATACGATTAGAATACATCTATATAATTGTTTTTAAGGACATTTTGACAAAAAATTATTTACATCTATTAATATTTCGGCAAAAATTAACTTAGAATAATCTTTTTTTTTCAAATGTTCTGCTTTTGTGAAAAATGGTAGCTATCGCCATTTGCCTGTATATATAATCAGACACTCTCTACAGAGGCTCAACAAGTGAAATATATAACTTAGAAATTGGGTTTATGCATGCACGACAACAGAGAACAATTTTAAAAGAAAAAAACGCCAATAATTATATGACAATTGGTGGTAACTCTAGAAAATAATGTGAATTTTTCCAAAATCTTGAGTTCAATACATAGCGCAGACATCTGAGCTGTTACAGGCCGAATATTATAATAAAGGAAGCATTTTTTTCACAAGAGAACTTTTTAAAAAAAAAGGTTATTTTCTAAGTTAATTTTTCCCAAAAATATTGAAATTTTTGTCAAAATGGCTTTAAAATAATTTTATGCATTAAACTATTTAAAAAATTCATAAAAATTTACAACCTTTTAAAAATCACTTCCCAAGGGGTCGGATACCAATTTTTTTGCCATGTCAGCAAATCCCCCCTCGCCCAAACTTTCAGCTGTCAGAAAATATTGATATTCATGAAATTAAGTATTCGGTGTATTGATTTTATATATAAAAAAAGTCAATAATAATTTTTGAATGACCTTTTAAATTTTTGTTAATTCCCGTTTCATTTAGAATTTCAATACAGCATGCTTTAAACATTTGTTCTTCCAGTGATCTTATTTTGTATGCAAAAAAGATAACAAATGTTTAATGTTTTTCAGACCGAGAAGGTTCGTTAGAATTGTTTTTTTCATTATCCGAATTGTTTTGTTTTCCAAACACAAAAAATCTTTCTTGAAAGTGTTCGTTATTCAATATGTGTTTGTTATCCGCAAAATCTTTTAAATGTTCGTTGTGATACCCACTGATTAACATTTTTTAACCCAGTTGATTCATTTTTCCTGGTATAAAATGTGTTTCGCATTTTTTTTTTATACCAGGATGGCGAATGTGGCACGCGTCCCATTAGGCACGCAGACAATTTTTTGGCTCGCCAGTCATCAAAATGATTTTTTTATTTCAAAATTAAGTATGAAGTTTGAAAAACGCGAGTAAACGGTCAGAAGGGGGGGACACACCGTTTTTTTCCCTTTAGTTATCATAGACTAGAATTGCTAATGTATGAAAATCTTTTTGCATGAAAGTCACTTTCATTGACACAGCTGTTTTTTAAAGTTTATCTGTGTTATATTTAGTTTTAACTGATATTTAAATAGCTAGTTCAGCAAAAAAAACAAAAAGTGCAGGAGATAGAAAGTAAAGAAACAAATTTGATGGCCCAGAAACATGGTTTTATATTATTTTGAAAAAGCATGTGTGTTTTATGTTATGGAATAGTGATCTGCAAACATCGTCGGTAAAACGGTATTTTGATACAAATCACAAACCCTCTTTAAAAAAAAAAGTAAACCCAAATCAAAATAATTAATTGCTTGCAGTTTCAGATGACTTAATTCAGCATGTATTCTACAAAAAATCTTACCATTTCAAGTTATTTATCATCCATATACACACACAATCTCAACAACAGAAGTCACAGTAATGTTACTCTCTTTAATTTGAATTACACGTATAACTAAAACTTATAACTATACAGTTTAAAAGGTTTTTTTTTCGTAGTAAATAAATTTTGTGTTGTTAGTACTTAGTTTTATTATTTTCGTATAACTACTAGTAAAATTTTTTTTGGGCCAGTCTATACCTCAAAAACTTTTAAAAAAAATTGGCCCTTTGATCCATAAAGGTTCGCCCCCCCTGTCCTATACCGAAATTTTAAATGGGCTTTGCCACCATGCTTTAAAAAAAAGTATTCACGGAAATTTTTTTGAAATTTTTTTAAAAACACTATATTTTAACAGAGGTTTTAGAATAATCCAAATTTCCATGGAAAAGTTGGGTCAATTTTCTGTTAAAAATGTATTCATGTTTGTTAGAGCCCCGTACTTTTCCCAAAAGACGCCTTAAGGCATTTTGATCGAGCTCTACATTTTTGTACCCATCAAGTGAAAATGCTTTTTGTTGCAGCGTGGGGCATTCCATTTTCATCCTCTTTTTCTTGTTGTTTAACGCGAATTTTAATGCAAAAGTTAGTTAAATCTTTTGTTCATCGAATTCAAATGGACGGCCAGAACAAGGGCGTCTTTGAATAAAAATTTCGATTTTTTTTGAATTTGGTATACTTATTAACCAAAGTTCTTTTCCCCTTGGCATCCACCCGTACCAAAAAAATCAGGCAGCTTTTGAGGATTTAAAACGTTAATTAAAAGAAATATAGAAAAATGCTTTTTCCTCAACCGGTTTCCCCTTTTCATGAACTGAAAATTAACTCTTTAAAAAATTTTATGACATGGGAAAAGTTAACATTTTGAAAAAAAAAACAGAAATTTAACCCTTTTGAAATTAATTTCCGAAAATTTGTAAAAAATTCAGCACACAACATCATAGGACCATTTAGCAAGTTTTCTTAACCCTTTTTTCTACCGACTGTTTTTAAGTACCAATCACTTTAAAAATACACAAATAAATTTTTTGGGTATTCTGACAAAATTTAGGGTATTCTTTTTAAATCCACTCTTCCAAGATACATAGAAGCACGGGTTCTAGGATGAGTATTTCAGAGGGAAGGCGAAAAGTTTTGTGGAGAAAAAGAGTTTTCAGCGGATTGCGGGGGATTATATTTTGTCCCGGAAAAAAAAGTTAATGTCAAAAATTTTTGTGTGTAAATTTTTATGTTAAAGAAGACCTTAGAAAACGATTTGACTCTTTTTTTTAAGTGAACAACGTATATAATTAATTTTACGTTGAATTCTTTAATTAGCTCTGACGGATTAAATTTCCCATAGATGGTATTTTGTTTTTAATTATAATTTTTTAATGTAGTGATTAAAAGAAAAATGGCATGAAAAACACGGTATATTATAATGCGGTGATAAAAGGGAAAACACCAAAAGGTAGCTAGATCAGAAAAAAAAATTTCAAATACGAGGACTGCATGATAAAAAAGATGGCGGCTCTAGAACAGTCAAGAATATGTTTTTTATACAGGTATTCCCAAACTTAACAATAAGCGGGCACGAGATGAAAAGGGGGGGTCATTTTTCGGGTATAAAAAAATTTCCCCGAACTTGGTTAAGGGGGGGACGAGCAAATTTTTCGAAAAAAGTGGAAATTGACACTATCGTTAGCACGGAAAAAATTTCCAAAATTTTGGGTGATTTTTCCGCCGACATCACCTTTTATAACCGTACTATTAATCGCTTTCCAAGTCTGACAAAAACTTTTTAGTTAAAAATTTACGTAATTTGTGCAAGTCGGGGTTTGGGAAAAAAAATGTCGCCTAACTTTGAACTAACTCCAAAAAAGAAAAATATTATATACACAAAACCCCAGCACTTTCAAAAATTGGGCCTATTCAGTTGATTCCAAAAAAGGTACAATACTTAGTCGGATACCTTAATCGATTCAAAACGATTTCTAATTTTTTTTTTATATATATATATATATATATAAATATTGTTTGCATGTGGATCTAAAGAGCCGACCCTTGCCTTAGGGTTAATTGATGGGAGATGTTAAAATGACGTCTCTTCAAGGTTATTTCCCTGATAAAAGTAAGGGATTTGAACAAATCCTTGATTTGTTTCAGTGAAATGATGAAATAATATTGTCAAGAGTTTAAAAGTGTTTATTTAACAAATAGGGTGCATTATTAAACGTAGAAGTAAGTAATATAACACGCAATAGTCTATGAAATACAAATTATTTATTCGAAACTAGTTAAGAAATAGTTCAAAAATTAGGCTGGTATTTTTTGACGTGTAACATCTTTTCTCTCGGTTGCATACACACTAAAATATCAATCCCTATGTTAATCCTATGGTGACATTTTTTTACAGATATGGGGTTGATATTTAAGGGATCGATAACTACCTGTATGGTTACGAACTACAAGGACTCTACCTCCCCATGGACAGCATTTTGCCAATGCAAATCCGGACTAGTTCATTTCATCATTTCGCAGAAACCCCTCAGGGATTTGATAAAATCACTTACTTTCATTATGGAAATGACCTTGTGAAGAGACGTTATTTTAGCATCTCCCGTCAATTGATCCTCTATCCCATAGGAATTTCATGATATCCCTAATTTCGTCATTTTTCTGCGACATACGCATTCTTCATTTGGTAGTAAAATTCGTGGCAATACCGGAAGAAAAGGTTTTTTGCTTTTCAGCGGTACTGGCGATCGATGCTTAACAAAAATGATTTGGGTGAAAGTTGCTTTACGAAAAGAATTAATATGGTTACTATTACCTTAGACGTAGGAATGTTTAAATTCAGTATGCATTTGAAATTAAGTTTTCAATTTGATAATAGCTTTACAATTTAGAAAAAAAAATAGAAGTTTTTTTTTTGTCTACTTGCATTTTTATTAAGGGCTCACAGGATCCTTAACAGCTATCCGTGCACTCGAAAATAACATCCTTCTTCAAACCAATATAACTTAACAACAAAACAATAATTTGAAATTTTTACTACATGATAATCATATATACAATATTTCTGAAATTTTCAGAGAATTTGATAAAAAATTAAAAAAAAGGAATAAAGAAATAAAAATAAGACAATTTTTCAAAAATATGAAAATTAGTATTTTACACCGCACAGGACTCTGAAATACAAATTGGATGAAAATTTACAAAATTAATTTTACTTGATATAAAAATGTTTACTTTTGAAATTATACATACTTTTAAGAAATTTAGAGGAAAAAAATATTTTTTAAATACAAATATAACGAAGATTTTAAAATTTTAAGAAAAAAATTAATTAAAATTCAAAAAATAAAATTCTATTAATTTTTTTCTAAAACTGATGCATAAGTGATGAAGAACCTTATTTTGAACACGTGCATAAAATTTCAAATTGATATAAATAGTTTCTGAGAAATCCTGCACGAAAGCTAAAATGTTTTGTTTCGCGAAAAATGAAGTTAAAGATAAGAGATAGGATTTTCATTAAAATTTCACTACTTATTTCTCTATAACTTCCGAGGTTTTCACAGTATGAACACAATTTTAGTACCAAAATACTCAGAAATATTGAGGCTTTAACATATATTTTTTTCAAAAAGTTTAAAAATTTGCAATTTAAGAGTCTTGTGAGGCCTTAATGATTTAATTTTTCACTCTTATACAGATAGATGAGTTTATAATGTCAACGTTAAGTATTAATCAAAATATGAAAAATTGTCTAGAGAGGTGGCACATTAGGTCTTTGCACGTAGGCGGTCAACACCGTGGATCGGTCCCGTCTTTCAGGAATTTTGGAAAGATGAAACTGATCGCGCGGCCACCCAAACATCGTTTATATACACTGCATTATGCATCGGATGTAACGTTGCGAAAAAAAATCTCCAGAATTATTATATTCTATACTAGCGGCCCCGACAGACGTTATCCTGTACACACGTCTTAAATCCGAAAATTACACACTTTTTGAATAAGTTGTAACAATCTGGACCGCTTTGATGAAATTTGTTATAAAGAAAGCTATTACAATACCTGACATCATCACATGTACAGTTAACACAATTCGACCTATTGATTGCGTGTGAGTATGTATTTACTATGAACTATATAAGTTGAATATAGGACCTATTCTGAATAGAAAAACGTGATTTGATTAAGTGTAAAAAAGATAAAACTCGAGCCATTTTCATAAAAAGGTATATTTTTTTAATGCACAAAAAATAAATTTATCGTAATGCCATGGAATGTACAATGTTTTAGTTAATCCTTGAGGGGTATAAGCAAAAAAATGCGATGGTTTACCAAACCTCGGACATGCAAAATATAATTGGCCGTGCGAAAAGCAAGGGTTTTCTAAATCTAAGCCACAAATTGTCATTGTCTGACCTCGTGACTTATTAATGGTCATAGCAAATACCAAGCGAATTGGAAATTGCAAACATTTGAAAGGGTAGGTGAGTCTGAAAAAATTATTGGGATCTGTGGTAGAAGTACAACTTCACCTTGAAGTTTGCCGCTCAAAGTAGTGGCCTCTAGAATATTGCCCACGATTTTTTTTTTTTTTGAGCAATCGAGCGCCTTTACATTATTTTGACGTATTTTTAACTAATAGCGATATCGGACCGAATTATGAATCTAAATCATTCTTGAATCACGCCCAAGCAAAAAATATCATCAAATCGGTCCAGCCTTTTTAGGAGGAGTTCAGTCACATACACATGCAAAGAAGAATTATGTATATAAAGATATATGCCGTATCGTGGCGAAATGAATCTTTCCGATACTGTAATTATTTTTTTGTCTGATTTTGATAGAAAAATTAGATTGCAATTTTAAAAATGGCGAAAATAATCGGAAAATTCTCCACTCTTTTTTTTTCCCTTTTTTGCCGCGTATTAGCAGAAGAAACAGCACACAGGGGTAAAACAATTATGCCTTTTTAGGTTTTTAATTAATATCTTTTTAACTAATTGTGTGATATTGGACCGAATTGTGAATCTAAATCATTCTCGAATCCACTTGAACCCACACAAAAGATGTCATCAAAATCGATCCAGCCGCTTAGGAGGAGCCAGTCACACGCACAGAAGAATTACATATGTAAAGATTATTTGAAAAGATTAAAAACCGCAAAAAAGCATGATTCTTCTCATTTTGTTACAATAAAGATCGGTTTTGCCAGTTTGGGTGAAAATCGATTTTCGACGCCAATACGTCATTTTATAACAATAACGTTGTTACAACAGTGCAGGTTAATATTGAGTTAAATGTTTTTAATAATATATTTTTAACTAGTACGATATAGGACCGGTGTGAATCTAAACCATTCTTGAATCCCTTGAACCCACACAAAAATTTCATCAAAATCGGTCCCGCCGTTTTAAGAGGAGTTAATCCCCAACACCCCAGAAGATTTTTTTTATATAAAGATTAAAATCATGTCTTACAAAAAGTTCTTACTTCTCGAATATTTAAAGTAATTTGCAAAAAAATTGGTACCCAGTGTATTTATCCTCTTCAGCAATTGATTCAGTTTATGAAGGTGACACTCTGAAACTTCGCAATGGCTCTATATATATTGAACGTAATTTTAAACCGCGTTAAGAGGGTTCACCCATGTGATGGTCTGTTTCTTAAGCATTCTTAGGGAGAATTTTTTTTTGACGACCGGTAAAAAGATAGAACTTTAAGTTTTTTATCATTTGTTTATATGTGTTTTAAGAATATTTATATAAATGTTTAGCCATAAATATCCAATAGAACGTGAGTTATAACGCTCTGAACACACCCGCCTCGGGAAAAAAAAGGACGTTCACTTTCTCCACGATTCCGGCTGATTGGCTTGTCTAAAATTTTAAAAAATTAACGGCATGGTTATCTATAAGCTTAAATTTGCACAAAGTAAACTACATTCAATTGAAAATATCAAAAATTGGATTTTCGGTAGACTTCTGAAGAAAAAGTTTCGAATTTCCTGGAGTTTTTGTTATAAGAAATAGAAATAATTTGAATTTTAGAATGATCGTGGTTTATTTGGTGCGTATATATGTGCTGAGTCCAGTGGCGCACACAAAGGGGATGTCCTAAGGGTACGGACACCCCCCATAACCCTTGATTTTTTTTATTGGTTATAATCCTATGTATATATTACGCAAAATTTAATTATGTATTTGTTAATAATTAGTTTTATTAATTAATGCTAATTATTTATTCAAAAATTAATTTTGCATTGTTTTTGTTCCCGAAAATCGACAAAATCAAAAGAATATGTTGAGCGGCGTATTGGAGAGAGATGCTGAACAGCTGCATTATGCACCACCACAAAGGTCCTGCACCGGGTATTATGGTATGAGACGGTATTGGATATCACTCTCGCACTCCTCTAGTACGCATTGCCGGAACTTTAAACAGCCAGCGCTACATCTCCGAGGTGTTGAAGCCAGTTGTCCTTCCTTACATTCAGGACTTGGCCACAGCCATATTTCAACAGGATAATGAGCGACCACACGTGGCACGCATTGTCCAAAGGTTCTTCGTCAATCACCAGATTGAATTGCTTCCCTGGCTGGCTCGCTCTCCGGAACTTTCGCCGATAGAAAACATGTGGTCCAGGGTTGCTCAACGATTGACCCACATTACACCCGCAGCTGCCACACCAGATCAACTTTCGCAACGTGTGGAATCTGCTTGGTCTGCTGTACCCCAAGAACACATCCAAAGTCTCTTTGAATCAATGCCGAGGCTTGTGGCAGCGGTGATCTCCAACAATGGCGGCTACTCTGGCTACTGATTCTGGCAGGAACCACACTTCACAGATGTCTATAAATTTAATCATTTGATACATGGTCAACATGTTATCTAAAAAATGAATTTTGTTGTGCTACCTCTTGTCTTTCTTGGTGTTGCATTTACGATGGCCACAGCAGTGTATAACTTAATTTTTTTTTTTTTTTGAATAAATGGTTATATTTTATGCTGTTTATTTTAATGTTAAGAAAAATCTTTAAATGATACAAAATTATTACACAATAAAAATGTAAATCTATATTATTGACCTCTATTCTCTAACTCTGCATGCATTATCGCGGGAACTGAATTGTCTAAAAAATTATCTACCGTTTAACACGCTGAATCATATTGGCAGATTGGCTTGGCACGCGCCACAGCTAAAGGTTGTCAACCTCCGATATATTCCATAGCTTAATTTTTAATTTTGTATTCTGCACTTTAAAAGCTTAATTTGAATTTAAAAAATAATTATTCTACGAAAAATACTTAGCAACTTTTGAAAGAGACCGAAATTTTAATAATTTAACATATTACTCATTGAAGGGAAATTATTGAAATTTAAATCTCAATGGTTTATGTACTAAATCTGACTTATGATTCAGCAATTGATCACGCTGTAAATTGTTCGATTGAAATCCGCATGAGGATTTTGGAACGAGACTAGTTTCGTCTTGAATAGGAGAATGGTGTTCCTTACAATCACACAATAAAGAAAATCAGCACGATTTATTATTTTTATGAAAATGAAGTTTCGTTTTCCTGGCTCTAGTAAAACAGAAAGCTGCGTTTAATAAAGTATCTCTCTCCTATGTAACCTACTAGTCATTCCGTTTAGACGGCTGGGTGGCGTGATTAGTTTGTCGCTGGCCTTCTGCTCCTAAGGTTGCAGGTTCGACCTGTGCCCAAGTCGGTGGATTTTCATGATGCAGAAAATCGACAGCGGCCATGTCGTATGCATACAAAATCCTTTGATTGCTTGTCTGTTGGGTGCTCTCGGCAAAATTAAAATCCAAAGTACAGTTTCGCATCGCCAGAGCTCAGGTGCCTCCCTCTGGTGAGGATACTGGGCGTCAAAATTACTTGTTGTAATTGGTATCACCTATATGGTGCTGCAATAAAAAGTGATACCATCTCCTGGGAGAATGTACTAGGTTTGCAAAGAAGAAGTTATTCAGTTTTAAATAAAATTGATATAGAATCCTTGGAAACTACGTACCATGGGCGGAGCGTCAGTTAATCTCGTGAGCGATTGATATCAAGTGAAAAATAGCAAAAAGGACAATTAAACCTGGGAATTTGAAGCTATAATTTCTTTTGTGTCATACTAATAAGTATTAAAAAGGATCTGGTTTTCATGAGAAAACTACACACATTCAGCGACTTCGCACACATCCAAACTCGTTTAAGTATGGGAAAAAATTAGCCAATGAAATAACAGAATGCTATATTTATTAGCAATACACATTTGAACTCGCTTGTTATCGAGTCATAACATCACAAAAATCTTCTTGCATGCGAGGCAAAATAAACATCATTTTACCCCTTACAGGGGATAATGTTAACAATGAACATAAGTAAAAAAATTGAAGCGAAAACAAGAAAATATTAAATTAATGGCTCGAGCATGTTTAAGGAATCGAGCCTTAAGTTTTAAAATGGTAACAATATGAAAGAATAACTGTACCATTTTCAAATTATATTAAAAAGAACGAAGGGTTTTTTATAGGCGAAAAAAATAACATTTAAAAATGAATGCATATATATATCTAAGCGTTTCTGCATACAGTTTTCATGAACGTTATAGGTATCTGTTGAAGTGAAGAAACATTTATGGAAGTATTGCGGCTGTGTGCATCAGTCATGAAAGAGTTCCAGTGCGGATATTCCGATAAAGAAGAAATATGTCCACAAACAATCAGGCACTTTTGTGCTCTTGTAATCGCCACATTCATCTTTTTTTCACAAGCTAGAAAATTTTTATCATCAATAGGATGAAAAGGATGTATGCAAGCGAGAATAATTATGTCTTTTTCTCTTCCGTGATACTTTTCTACAACATTTATTTCTATGTCCTTGAAAGCTTCGTTAGTGGACAGAGGAACTTTGTACAAAGCTGCCCTATATTCACTTGTTGCAATCACACCAATTGAAGCTTTGGGTTCTACTTGCAACAATTGGGAACAAATGTAAGCGATGATCAGTGGTTCGCTATCATCCGGATTGACGGAAGGATTTGACGTTTCTTTATGAAGGATGTCATAAACAATAAATGGTTTGAGAGGACTGTATAGGCATCTTTCGTTTATAATTGAATTAGTTAAAAGTTGGTCATTATAGAAATATTTGGATGGAAAATGGCAAATTTGAGATTGCATTCTGTATTGTTCGATCATTGTTGGCGAGGAAATGCAGTTATACTGCTTGCTGAATAGAGATAGAAGCCTTTCCATTAGAGATCGTTTAAAGCCACATTTGATAGCATATGTTGAAGTAACAGGAGGTGGTAATTGCTTGATATCACCAACTAAAACAAGTCTTTCCACTTTACAATTCAGGCATTGAAGAATTTCTGGTTCTGTACTCTGCGTTGCTTCATCTACAATACAACAGGCTCCGAGTTTTCCAGCAAAAGATTTGAAAAATTTGTTTATAACCGGATGCATGCAATCATCCAACGTTAAGAGAAGGACATGGGATTCTTTTAAGATAATACTTTCATAAGTTGCTTGAGTAGCTGAATCGATGTATTCCAATGGGCTTTTTTCTTTCAGAGTCTTTAGCTGATTCATTAAATCTTTCAGAGTATCGTTATTAATCCTTCTAAGTCGGTATTTGTTATTCTTTTGCTGCTCTCTAAACAAGACATCGTTTATTTTATTTTCCAAAATTCCTAGTTCTCTCTCTCTGTCACGTAATTCTTTTTTATTCCGTTGCTTAAACATGTTAGATACCTGTTTCTCGAGAGTGTATATCTGAAGCTTATAATTAATTTGATCAACCTGTCCGAATCTAACAAAGTTAATGTACTTGCCTTTCCAACTGCATCTTTCATTGAGTTCGACAAGTCTGAGTCCGATTTCATCTACGCCCATATTGGTTGGAGCGCACAGCACGATTTTCATTGGACAAAGATTACTAAAGAGTAATTTTTCCACAAGGCCAATAATTGCACCCGTTTTCCCAGTTCCGGGCGGTGCGTTAATCAAAATTGTCTTGCTCTTGCAGTTCTCTTTACTTA
Organism: Trichonephila inaurata madagascariensis; assembly: GCA_019973955.1. Lineage (NCBI taxonomy): Eukaryota > Metazoa > Arthropoda > Arachnida > Araneae > Nephilidae > Trichonephila > Trichonephila inaurata. Next base: position 38,180 of record BMAV01012490.1, on the reverse strand, counting down.
TTTCATCGCCAATTGATTGAATAAGTTGCTCTCGAGGCATCTTTGAGTTTGATTCATAAAAAGAGTAAACTTCACTACTTGGATTAAGAATATCTTTTTGCAATGGTGACTCTTTGAAAGCAAGCAAAGCTTCTACTAACTGTAGTTTGTTCTTTATATTTATGATTCCACGAGCAAGGTTGACCGATCCTATACTGATTCCATGCCGCTTACTTTTTTTAATAAATATGCTGATTGTCCATAACTTCGCATTCTTCTGCCATTCTGCAGGAACTTTTATCCATTCTGTTAATTTCGCAGAATCACACACGTTCCCCGGTTTGTGGCTGCGTATGTATCCAAATGCGTAGCTATTTATTCCCTGTTCTGTATTTTTAACATCCAAGAGTACGACAGTGCCTTCTAAAGGATGATATGACAAGTTTTCATTAATGATCGATTCACAATCCAGCTCCATCACTCCGCGTTTAGATTGAATCGATCGAATGATATAGTAAAAAGCATTCCAAGTTTCGTTTTCCAGCCACAGAGGTTTAGATTCCCTAAAAAGAGATTCCCATATCTCCAGAGTAAGCATTGGATAGAACGATTTGATGTAAGAATTATAAGACGAGAATCGCAAAGGAATCGTTGCGCCTCCCATAGACACCAGCGGAGGAGGTTTTTTATTTTTCGATTGCTCTTCTAACCACTTAGGGTTCCAATGAAGTATACTTTCTATCAACGAACGTGAATGTATTTTCAACTCTGAAGAGGAACAGGCTTCTTTAAGATTTCTATCTTTGGTTGAATCTGACTTGGTTGCAATTTTTTTTCGATTAGAGTCCGGATCTGGTGTTCGTTGAAATAAGTCTGTAGACTTTTCAAAAGAAGATTCTTTTTGGACATGGCATATATCAATTGGATTCACAGAATACGACTTGCATACAGAATTAGGCTCTGCTTCACTGTTATGATTAACAGGTGGTATTATAGCAACTTTTTTGCTAACGTTGCATTTGCTTGAGTCCGGAAATATTTTCTCCGGTAATAATGAGTTTAAACTTGATCCTAAGGTAACACTTTTACATTCCGAAGTCGAACCGGATGAGAAGGTGCGATTCCTGGATAAAGGAGGGCATTGATTTACTTTATTTTCTTTACCTTTCTCACACTTTTCCCTGCCTTTTTCCAAGGCATTAATAGTATTAACATTAAGCACTGCTTCACATGTAGGCTGAGAATGTTGATTTGAAGAAATGGAACTGTCTTGTGGCCCTTTTAAATTTGTTTCGGAAGGCTTTATTTCATCATTCATGCTAAGCTCAGAGTTTCCGATTGTTTCTGTTGAGTTTATAAGATTAACTGTAGTAGGATTCTTATTTTTTAAATTTTCGCAAGATGTTTTCTTCTCGAGTGCCGTTTTATTTTCCACTTTTGTTTCCGCATCCACTAGAAAGCCCATGCGCGACCCATAGTTGTTTGGCCTTTTCGGAACTGCTGGCGTTAACTTTTAGCAATGAACACTCAGTTCCACGAGTTTCTTTTGGAACGGCAAGAGTAGATGTTTTTCCGAGGAATGTTCAATTTCACGAGTTTTTGTCAAATTATTAACGATATCTCGTTTCTGTATTTTCTAATTTTCGACTGAAAATGTCCATTTGAAGAGTTTTTGGAATAAATGGTTTGGTGGATGAATCGTTTCGAAGGGCAGAGAGCATTTTTATTTATTTTAGGAATCGTTCTCATTTTCAAATTATTTGCGATGTCTTTCTGACCTGCTTGAATGGAGCTTTCATTCGAAATAGGTTTGTGCGAACACTGTTCGCGGAAATATTCTTCTCTTCCCCGCATTCTTTTGGGTCGATATGTCATCGGTTTTGGATCTGTTAACAATGTTCTTCCAGCAGTGTTCCTTTTGTTGTTGACTGCAGAAGGCTGGCGAAGATCATTCTTTTCTGATTCATATTTTGTTACTGTAGTGCATTCTGTTTCCAGATTGCCATCTGAAAGCGAAGCACAATCTTCATCCCTATAACTATTTGAATATCGTCTGACAGCCTTTTTACACTTCAAGACCTTTGTTGATGGGTATAAAATAGTGCACTGGGAATTACTTACACTAGAGTCACTATCGGATTCAATAACCTTTGCTCTTTTTTTCATCTGCTTAGCTGTAGAATCTGTTCTTTTTGTGGGAAGTGTTGGTACTAAATTAGATTTAACCAGGAATTCTTATACTTATGATACAAATCAGAGTTTAATTTTCTTTTATCCTGTTTCTCGACTCCTATTTTTCCATAAGATTCTGAAGCAGTGGGGTCGGAAATATCCCTTTCTCCGTTTACACTATCCTCATAACATTCTTCACTTGAAGTTTCCGAGTCCGAACTAAGAATTCTGTTTTGTTAATTTTGAGTAGTAATTTACCACTGGATTTTTCGTTTACAAGTATTTTCTTTAGGTTTGTCGGTACTTTTTTGTATTCGTTCTGGTTTTGTTTGTGACGTGAAAGATGTACTGAACATGCCCCATTTTTTCTCTGATGTTGCTTGAACTGTTTTTACATTCATATTTTCAGAAAGATATTCATTTTTTATATCCTTTGGCCACTGAAAGTATTTAGAATCGCATTTTACTAGTCGAATACTGCATTCTTTAATTTTTGGATTTGCGAAACAATTTCCTTGGGTTTTGTGATTTGTATCAGTTTTGGTCTCCAGAGGTTCAGAATTGCAACTGGATGAAGTCGTAACCTTCTGCTTAGAATCATCTATTTCCTTTAAGTTTTCATTCAAAAGACTGTTCCGTTTCTTAAGCTCTTTGTTTAAATTTTCAAGGGTTTCGTTGTAAGCGAAATTTCCTCTTCCAATCCCAGAAACTTCTTCGTATGGTGAATTGTTTCGTTCAGAGTTATTTGAATTTTGAGAAATAGTCTCTATATTATGCAGAGTTTTAGGGACCACATTCATATGAGGAATACTGACGGATGAACAAGAAGGTACAGATACTTTATTGGAACTAATGAATTCACAATTTTGTGTACTTGGTTCAGTTTTAATGGAATTTTTCAGTGTACCAGGATAAATAGAATTACCACTTGAGGACTGCATCATGCTAGGCGAGGGTAATTTACTCAGACAAACTTCCTTAGACACTCCTGCATTATTGCGGACAGCAATAGTAGAATTAGCTTTGTTTGACGCCAGTGGATTTTGTTCAGTCTTAACATTTTTTGAAGTAGCTGCTGCTCCCAACTGATAAGCATCGTAATCACTGGAAGGGGGTTCGGTCTTTATTCTAACATTCTTATCGTTTTCTTTTTTGTTACAAGCTTGCGATTCTTCAGTTGGATCAGACGAAATGGGACAAACAGCTTCCCTTTTTTCATTGGATGAGATAGGATATTCATCAGTGGGGTCAAAGGGTTCTTGTTTTATACGGCTCTTAACTGTGAGTACGCAAACAAAGCTGCCTTCTTCATTACAGCTTGGTGTGCCAAAACCAATGATATCGCCAATTTCCACTTTAACCCATTGCTCATTCACTTCCTTGAAATTAACGTAAAGTTTGTTCAAACTTCCCAAATCTCGAACAAACCACACGCCATTTTTTCTCGAAAACTTTGCATGGTTGCGAGAAACTTTGTAATAACTGTTCAGGGAAACAACACTACGCCTCCCGATAGTAATTTCCTCGGAGTCCAGAGGAATCTTTAAGGGATCGTCATTCTCAGGATTTATTTGTTTCAAAAAGAAATCCATGCCTATTGATTATTTTCAAAAATTTTTCCAAGTGTCCTGAAGAAAAAGAAATACCTTTTATTGTAAACTTAATAAAACGACAAGCCTGACATTTTAACTATAAATTTTTAAAGAAATAACACAAAAGAAAGTTCTATATTTCCAACTTTATGAATTAAATATTTCTGGGGTTAGCAACTAATTTAAGTTGTCACTTAAGGTTTTTCGTTAATGTTAAAGAATAGGACCCGAATTCGGAACATTTTTTCAGATGTAAAGGAAATGAAAAATTAATGATATTTTGGCTTCACTGTCCTTTAGAGAGCAGCATTTTTTATCATACAGTGGGTGATCGGTTAACGAACATAATCCGTTCCAAGACTATGTTCGCTATCCGAATTGTTCGTTAACCGATCATCGATTCACCATAGACTTCAATGTGAAATCGATTAATTCGTTCTGGAGACCCTAAAAAAATGACATCAAAAAACCGAAACTGATGGTCTAATTTGAATGAATATTCTATTGTAATTTTTTTTCTATAGAACTTTGAAGTTTAATAGGTTAGCAACATAATTCAGGAGAGATGAAAAACTATTTTTAGTTCGTTTCTCATATTTCACGTATTTTTACGGCGGTATCGCGTCATCGGGACCTTTATATTTTATAGTCTGCACTGTTTGAAAAAAATTAATTGTTAAGGTAGGACTACGTTCGGGTGATTTTTAAAAGCGCATTGAATAATTGTCATGATATTTGTACCTTAGATTAGAATACATGTATAAAAAAATTTTTTTTAAGGACATTTTGACAAAAAATTATTTAAATACAATATTTTTTGGGAAAAATTAACTTTTGAATAACTTTTTTCCAAATGTTCTCCTTTTGGAAAATGCTTCTATTATAATGTATTTTTTCCCTTTTTTAGCTCAGACCTCTCTGCAAAGGCTCAACTAAATTTTTGAAAAAATTCACATTTTCAGAGTTACCACCAATTTAGATATATATATATATAATTAAATTTTTGGGGTTTTTTTTAAAAATTGCTCCCCTTTTTTGTCGTAAAATATGGATAAACCCACCTTCTAAGTTATATATTTCAAAAAAATTTTATAGTTGGTTTTTGTATGAGATTTGGGGGCTATAAACAACAAAAAATATTATTATAAAAGAAGCATTTTTTACAAAAAAGAACATTTGGAAAAAAAATTATTCTAAGTTAATTTTTTGCCAAAATTGAAAATAAAATTTTTTTTCAAAATTCCTTAAAACAATTTTATACTGTATTCTAATCTAAGTGAAATAAAATATCATGAAATATCCCAAAGCGCTTTTTTAAAACACGGTTCCAACGTAGTCGGATACCTTTTTTTTGCCATGTCAGCAAATCCACTCCCATAACTTCAGCTGTCAGAAAATATTATATCATATGAAATTCAAGTATTCAAGTGTGTATTGAATGACATATATATATAATAATAATTATTGAATGACCTTTAAATTCTTTGTTAATTCAAGTTTCATTTAGTAATTATCAATACTAAGCATGCTTTAAACATTTCTTCTTTCAGTGATCTTATTTTGTATGCAAAATGCTAACAAATGTTTAATTTTTTTTTCAGAGCCGAGAAGTGTTCGTTAGAATTCGTTTTGTTCATTATCCGAATATGTGTTCGTTTCCAAACACAAAAAATCTTTCTTGAAAGTGTTCGTTATCCGAATATGTGTTCGTTATCGAACACAAAAATCTTTCGTGAAAGTGTTCGTTAAACCGATCACCCACTGTACTTCCATTTTAACCGAGTTGATTCATTTTTTCCTGGTATAAAATGTGTTTCGCATTTTTTATCTTATACCAGGGATGGCGAACTAGTGGCACGCGTGCCATTGATGGCACGCGAGACAATATTTTTGGCTCGCCAGTCATCAAAATGATTTGCATTTTATTTCAAAATTAACTATGAAGTTTTAAGAAAAACGCGAGTGATCGGTCACGAAGCTGGGAGGACACACTCCGTTGTTATTGCCTTGCCTTAGTTACGTCATAGACTAGAATTGCTAATGATGAAAAGTCTGTTTACGCATAGCATAGTCACTTTCATTGACACAGCTGTATTTTAAAGTTTATCTGTGTTATATTTACGATTTTTAACTGATATTTAACATAGCTAGTTCAGCAAAAAGAACAAAAAGTGCAGGAGATAGTAAGTAACAGAGAATTTCAAATTTGATGGACCGAGAAACATGGTATTATATTAGTAAAAGCGACAAAGCAGTGTGTGTTTTATGTTATGGAATAGTGATCTGCACAACATCGTCGGTAAAACGGTATTTTGATACAAATCACAAACCCTCTTGTCAAAAAAAGTGAACCACATCAAAATAATTAATTGCTTAGAAACAGTTTGGCAGATGACTTCAATTCAGCATGTATTCTACAAAAAGTAACATCTTACCATTTCAAGTTATTTATCATCCATATACACACACAATCTACAACAACAGAAGTCACAGTAATGTTACTCTCTCTTTAATTTGAATTACACGTATAACTAAAACTTATAACTATACAGTTTAAAAGGTATTTTTTCGTAGTAAATAAAGTTTTGTGTTGTTAGTACTTAGTTTTATTATTTTCTGTATAACTTCTAGTCAAATTTATTTGGCGGCACGTCTATACCTCATTAAAAACTTCTTAAGAAAATATGGCACATTGATCCATAAAGGTTCGCCACCCCTGTCCTATACCGTAATGTTAAATGGGCTTTGCCACCATGCATTAAAAAAAGTATTCACGGAATGTTTTGAATTTTTAAAAACACTATATTGTTAACAGAGGTGCGAGTTATAATACTGCAAATTTCCATGGAGAAGTTGGGTCAATTTTCTGTCTGAAAATGTACTTCATGTTTAGTTAGAGCTCTCGTACTTTTACCAAAGACAGCCTTAAGGCATGCTGAGCTCGAGTTTTACACTTTTGTACCTTTCCTATCAAGTGAAAATGCTTCTCTGTTGCAGCGTGGGAGCATTCCATTTTCTCATCCTCTTTTCTTGTTGTTTAACGCGAATTTTAATGCAAAAGTTAGTTAAATCGCTGTTCATCGAATTCAAATGGACGGCCAGAACAAGGAGCGTCTTTGAAGTAAAAATTTCGATTTTTATGAATTTGGTATACTTATTAACCAACAGTTCTTTCCTCTGTGGCATCCTACCCGTACGCACAAAAGTCACGGGCAGCTTTTGAGGATTTAAAACGTTAATTAAAAGCAAATATATGTTAAGAATGCTTTTTCCTCAACTCTTGGCATTCCATTTTCATGAACTGAAAATTAACTCTTTAAAAACATTTTATGACATGCGAAATGTTAACATTTTGAAAAAAAAAAACAGCAGAAATTTAACCCTTTTGCAAATTAATTTCCTGAAAAATTTGTAATTAAATTCATTGCACACAACATCATAGGACCATTTAGCAAGTTTTCTTAACCCTTTATCTACCGACTGTACTTATAAGTACCAATCACTTTAAAACTACACAGAATAACCATTTTTACGAATATTCTGACAATATCAGGAATATTCTTTTAAGTCCACTCTTCCAAGATACATAGAAGCACGGGTTCTAGGATGAGTATTTCAGAGGGGAAGGCGAAAAGTTTTGTGGCAGAAATTGAGTTTTCAGCGGATTGCGGAGATTATCATTTTTGTCCCGGAAAAATAGTTAATGTCAAAATTTAAGTGTGTAATTATTTGTATGTTATTGAAGACCTTAGAAAACGATTTGACTCTTTATTTTAAGTGAACAGCGTATATAATTAATTTTACAGTTGAATATCTTTAATTAGCTCTGACGGATTAAATTTCCCATAATTTTCAATGTAGTGATTAAGAAAAATATGGCATGAAAAAACACTGCAGTAAATCATAATGCGGTAGATAAAGGGAAGACAGCCAAAAAGGTAGCTAGATCAGAAAAAACATTTCAAATACTTTGAGGACTGCATGATAAAAAAGATGGCGGCTCTAGAACAGTCTTAAGAATATGTTTTATATACAGGATATTCCTAAACTTAACAATAAGCGGGCACGAGATGAAAGGTGGGGTCATATTTGTTCTGGGAAAAATATATAAAAAAAATTACCCTGAACTTGGTTAAGGGAGGACGAGCACATTTACGAAAATGTGGAAATTGACACTATCGTTAGCTACTGTGATTACAAATTTCACAATTTTGCGATGATTTTTTCCGCCGACATCACCTTATATAACCGTACTATTAATCGCTGTCGCAAGTCTGACAAAAAACTTCGTAGTTAAAATTGACGTAATTTGTGCAAGTCGGGGTTTGAGGAAAAAGATGTCGCCTAACTTTGAACTAACTCTCCATAAAAAGAAAACTATTATATACACAAAACCCCAGTCACGTTTCTCAAAAGTTGGCCTATTCAGTTACGATTCCAAAATGGTACAATACTTGCTCTTTTCTGAGTACAACAATTAGAGTGATTTTTCCTTTTTTCACACACAATTCCAACTATTAGCTCACACTCTCTATATATTTATTTATCTTGGTGGAATTTTAAATCGTTCATAAAATACATTTTAAAGCGCTCAATTGAGCTGAAATTTTACATGCATGATTATTTTGGATAACAATACAGTAATTTAATTAATAAAAATTAATCGATTAAAAATAATTATTTAAAGAATTACAAATACAGCCAAGTTGGCGATTTAGCGACCATTTTTGCGACTTGTGTCAAAATTTTAAAATGTTTTTTCCTCACGTTTTAAAGCCTTCAGTTGAACTGAAATTTTATAAAAACGATTGCATAGGATGACAATAAGATATTTTAATGATAATAAATAAAAATGAACCACCGCTTAATGTTGTGATTCTGTCCTATGTATATACATATTTATATTAATTGTAACAATTTAATAAAAAGTAGCTAAAATAAAATTTTTCGTTGTTGATCCAAGTAGGAATTGACTTAATTTTTCTTTTACATTACTTGTTTTATTTTTAGAACATCTTTATTTTAAAAACACCTCTGTTGATACCTACCATCACATCTTTCAGTATTCTGACTGCTAATTCCACTATGATTTTTTAACGTGATATTTCGCAGTCGTGCTATGAATTACTCCATGTCCAAATGCTTCCATAGGGGACGCATGTAATGCGCGTGCCATCTATCTTGTTAGAACCACATGTCCCTGTAGATGTTAAATGTCACATTTTCCACCTGGTCTGCAAATTGCTTCGAAGAAAATTCAACTGTTTGGGTCCATTTCAACTTTTGGGTTAACTCAAAAGGTTTAAATCTTTTCCCGTTTACTCCGGTCCATAAGTTGATTTTAAATTGAAATTGAGACCGGTCTTCAAGCATTAAATGTTGGTTTTACAAATGCCATCCATTTAGTTAAAAATATCCGTTCCTAAGATTCAGTTTTTTAAATAACGTCATTTTGCAGAAGAAAACAAAACGACAGTCGTTGTTATGGATAGAAATGTAGCGAGTGTTATGCTATTTTGGAATTATAACTAAAACGGCCATCTTCTGAAATAACTTGATGGGCTTAGCCTCCCATTCGGTATAGTGGTTAGTGAGGCTGACTGCTGTGCCGTACGACCTGGGTTCGAATCCCGGAATGAATAAGAAGACCCGTCGCACAGTAAATCCAGCTACACGAGGCTTTTGGGACGGGCCACGTATTTTGAATCATGGTCAAATGACGTTGACGAAAACCCTGTGAGCTGGCACCCCTCTTAACTACCACACCATCGAACGGGAGGACATTTGAGACCTTCGCGACAGATTTAATGTGCATCGCTGTCCTAGACGGCGGGTCTTAATGTACTGGGCTCGAACTCGTGACAAAGCCATGCACTCCGATACCTATCCACTGGCTACCACGGCCCTATTCGAATCTGGAGTTGCGTTGTTGTGAATATATACTGCCTTTGCAGCATGGGGATACTCTAAATAGACGTCCAGCCGCAAGTCCTCCCGTGAGGTTGGTGCAAGGGGAAGAGAGGTTGGAGGCCTTGAGCACCTCCAGGGTGTTCTCCCTAAAAATTTGGGTAAAACCAAGCTGAATCATACTGTCACCCGTATGTCGCTCAAAGCTACGGCTAACGACAGGAGTTTATCTAGTATTTTACCACGATGAATTTCGTAGGCCTTTGATACCGTCAGACAAGTGGCATTAGTAACAACAACATAACTTGCTTAGAGTAGTATGCTATATTTTTTTTTATTTATTATTATTTTTTTTATGATGCGTCAAAGTAATGCGACATTTTCTCAAACCGGCTTAAACTACATTAATTTTATCTAAACCAATAGAGATTTTTGCTCAGTTTGTGACTGATTAATAAAATGGCTATGAAAGATCACGTTAGTGCAGTGTTTCTCAAACTGTGTTTCTCAAAAACTTCGCTAGCATATCGAAAATAAAAGATTTAAAAACTAATTAATTTACTAGAATGAATCAAAACAAAATACTTTCAGACTTAATAAAAAATGCACTTTTACCTGATATAATTTATAGGCGATATAAGTCATCTCTCTGAAAAATAAAAACTTCTTCAATACCTAATTAACTATCTTTGATCCAAAAAACAAATAAAAAAACTTTTATTTGATTTCCTGTAATATCATGATGAGGGATTTCTACTACTTTTCAGAGAAAAAACAAATCCCAGACCCAGAATCGAAAAAATTTAGGAACATAAAAATTCATCACTGATTATTTTTGAAAAAGACTGCACATTATAGCTGTAATCTGTTTGACCTAAGTTATTGGTACAGTTAGTTATGACCCCTCTCTTATGCGTTTGTTTCTCATTTAGGGAAGTTACAAGTAATGTATTTCTCTGTTGCGCTTTTTTCCATGCAAAAGAGTTTTATGATATTTGGAAAACCACGCACTTTGAAGGGGGGGATTACTTAGCTAAAACTTATTTTTATGAGTATTCTCAAAAATATAAAGCATAATGAAAAACGTTTTGCACAATTACACAATAACTCTGATCATAATGAATACACTTTTAACCCGGAAGTGGTCGCGCGGGACTCACAGATCCAAAATCTGTTAATTCTGGCAAAACTGTTTATTTGTTACCAAAGAAAAATTGAAAAGTTCTTGAAAGTAGGTAAGTTTACTTTCTCTTAAATTATTTACTGGAATCATGATTTGTATCGTGTACAATAAAATAATTATAAAAAAAAAAGAATTGGGGTGACTCAATCACCCCGCGGGACCATTAAAGCTAGTATCGAGTGTGTCTGCCACCGGGATAAAACATTTTGAAGTCTTCTAGCTTTAAATATTAAAAATAACACTATTATTCTTCATTGGAATTTTATATTATTTTTCATTGTTTAACATTAGTTCTAAATGCTAATTTTGTGAGGCTTAAAATTACAGTTCGCTTAAAACTAATTATAATATGAGCATTCATTTTAAAATATCATTTTACATTTTCGTAAACATTGTCGCGCATTTGGGTTTACTCTTCTGACAATTCAGCTATTTATGAAGAATGTTTTAGTTTTTTAAAAAATGAACTCGTTCGAAGAGCGGGTACTTCAGACAGTATAATTTTATTGTATCAGTGCTGCACGAGGTATTTTATAACTTATTTATTAATACTAAATTAAGAGCAAGTTTAATAAGTATTAGCGACTTCCGTGGGCTTGTCTTGCAGAAGAAAGTTTTTCAAAGGAAGGCTTACGATTAGAAATTGACACTCTGAGTGCATTTTCTATATATTTGGCTGATATCTATATTTTGTCTTGAAAACAGCCACCGCATTTTACAGTCTGTTCCAATTTAAAAATTCGAGAAAAAAAATAAAATATATATTACTTAAAAAAGTTACATATATAAAATTGAATATACTTATCTTATTAACTTGTATGGTTTATAATTAAGATAGTTTTGTAGCTTTAGCGTCAAAGTGCAATATTATTGCATTCAATACATTATTATTGTATAAGGTCGGCGCAATAAAAATTATGATTGAAAAGTGGGTCGCCAGTATTGAAAGTTTCAGAAACACTGTCCTAATGTTATTAATGTACGGTTTATAATTAAGATCGTGTGTTTAACTTTAGCGTCAAAGTGCATTATTATTGCACTCAGTACATTATTAATGTATAAGGGGGGCGCGATAAAAATTGTGTGTGTGTGTGAAAAGGGGGGCGCCAGTATTCAAAGTTTGAGAAGCACTGCGTTAGTGAGAAAAAAAATCGTGGCGTATTTGTAGAATTTGCGGTCACAATATCTAATAATGTGATGGAAGGTATCAACAGAGAAGTTGTTTTTAAAATGAGGATGTTCTGCAAATAAAAAATCCTTTATAAATGTTATCTATAGAAAAGGGCAGGTATTGTGCCCTTTTGGAATCTTAATTGAATGGGCCAACCTTTGAGAAACTTTTTTCCCTATCGAGAATTTTAATCATTATAATCATAGTTTAGGAATACTTTTCTTAAATGAAGAATTCATTAATTGTTGTTGTCGTGTCCTCCCCGAAGAGAGGAATGAAAGTTGCCTGAGCCTGAAACAGATTGGAATTCTATATTCCACCCTGGGAGCGACAGTTCATTAAATTAAAACTGAAGTATGCATACTACAAATTAATTATTAAAATGGCTTTTTAAAATTATTTTTATATAATTTTTATTTTGTTTGGAATTAATGATAAATTAAACCAGATCAGGGGTGGGGAACTAGTGGCCCGCAGTGAGTTTCTATGTGGAGATTAAGACACCCTAAGACAGAAAATCCACTTTGAACCGAGATTTCTTTTTATAAGCGATCAAAGATTTGTTTTTTATTTTTCACGATTAGGAAAAAAAAGCACCAGCAGATTTCGGGATTGGAAAAAAAAAGTCTTAATTCAATTTGTTCCGTTACGGCTGATATCGATACAGTACCTGAGGAGCTATTGCTTGAACTTATTGACTTTATGTCAGATCCCTGTAGAAAGAGTTTAATGTTACAACATTTACTTTTAAAACCTTCATACGTGGAGATGTCTCAGCTGATAAAGAAATTGGGGAGGGGGATTGTTCTTTATATTTTAGTCAACATACATTTGTGTGTGAGAAAAGTTTTTCTCGCATAGATATAAATGCAAGTTGGCTGACTTATTTATAAACTTGAGGGCGCGATGATTAGAATTTTAACAAACAATATCACTCCCAAGAAAAGTACGATAGGGTACATTTGTCTTTCTAAACTTATTCTAAAATTAAACGAGTTTGCCTCTATAGATAAAATGAAATTAGCAGAATAAATGGATTGTATAAAACTCTACCACTATTTTATTTAATTTATATATACATATTTTTATAATGAATTATATTTATATAACACCATTTTAAAAAGGTGCGCCCCTGCTTCCACTCCCACAATTTGGCCGGCGAGTCAAAACAAGTTGCCCACCCCTGAACTAGAGAATATAAAAGAAAACTAGAGGTTAAAATATTTTGTTCTGAAAACTTCCATTTTTGAAGCCTATTAAAAGATTCCTAACAATCTTCATCAGAAAAATAGCCTACGCAAAAAGTGCATAAAAAATTCGGAAATGTCTTATTTATTCAATTATATCTAAACGATTGAGATTATAAAATTTCCTGTAACTGCACATTGCGTGTGGTAGAAGAAATTAAAATTCTAATTTTTTTTTTAAATTTAATGTATTATATAGTTACATTCAAAATATTACATTGCTCTTGATGTGAATCTGGAATTTTAGTTAATAGAAGAATTGCCCAAATGAAAAGTGGATAAGTTCAATAAAAAGAATGATTTTACTGGAAATCAAAAGAAATTGCTCTGGGGGTTGTAACACAGGTTCCATCGTTTCGGCATCAGATCTGTTCTTCTCTAAAAAGAACGTGGCTGGCTGATGAGAAAGTCCTGTGCCCAGTTTCCTTCACTTTATCGCCCAAATAGAAATGTAATACTCTTTTAAGAAGCCTTAAGGCCTAAAAGTCACAGGCTGACAAATCCGGACTGTACGGTGGGTGTTTTAACATTTCACAAACAGACTTTTTTAAGTTGCCTTGATTTCACGGCAGTTGTGCGAACGGACAGTCATGGAGATCTGATATTCTTTGCTGCTCTTCTCGAAAACTTTTACACCAGCTGTGCTCAGATATTTGGCCTAAACCATGCTCGCCACATTAAACTCGACTCTTGCAATCAGAAACCATACTACTGCACATTATTCCGGATTGGCGCATCCTGATATGGAACGACTTTATTTTCGATTAATTCCCTCTGCCACTAACAGGTTTCACTGTTAAATATCGTATGCAATGTACACTTCTTATCGTCCTTCGTGTCCCTGTTTGCATGGCTCTGCTATAGCGCACTCATTCTGACGCAATCGCATATGCCCACTTTTCATTTGGGCAACCCTTATACATATGAGGGCAAACATGACACAACATCCATTCATTTCTATCACATGAAGATTTTTCATTATTACTGAAATACCCCAATGAGTGTTATCAAATAGATAAAAAGCATGATAATACCAATAAATAATACATTTGTGGAAATTTCTAAAGATGGATCATAAATGTCTATATAGAACAAAATTAAGGATGATGTTGGGGGTTAAGAGAGATACAAAATGTCACCTTGTTGACGTTATAATAAATGCAACCAATTATACTCCGAAATACAAAAAGGTTTTTAAAAATTAATTAATGCTAAATTTGTTCGTTCACTTCACGACGCGAGGAGAAAAGCTGATTTAGAAGCGACGTTTGAGAAAGTGTTTAACACAGGATCTGTGCACTGTTGAGTCTAATGCAACATTCAACACGTAGTGTCAAGTTTTGCACAGCATGATTTAGTAGCCATGGCAATTTATCCCACTCCTTTTTTATTCTTGGATGAGGATATTTTTTATTTCTTGGAGGACTTTGTCGACTCCCCAAGGCAACTTAAATATTTTCAATAGGATTTAGACCAGTACAGCGTGTTGGACATACGATCAGTTGAATATTTTCGCATTTTATATAAACCTCAGTTGCGTCTGTTTGATTACATGTAGCGTTATCACATGAAAATAAATTTATCAAAGACAGTTGTACGGAAAAGATAAACATGAGACGCTAGAACTTCATGAATGAATCGTTAACCGGTCTATGCCCCAGTGTCAAGCACATGTAGGGGCGAGTGACTATTAATTATGTTGTCCATTTATGATACTGCATGTTGGACATCGGTCCTTTTCCTAGGTATTTTCTAATCGATAAGCAGTACTGTTCTAGCTCCAGATAAGTTGTCGTCTGCAATCAGAATTAATACTCAAACTACTATTATTGGAGAAGAGTACGCAAGTCTATAGTCCTGATCCAGCCAATTAAAATGATTCCAAGACGACTGCAAAATGGTTTTACGGTGAATTCTGGGCAATGGGCGTCCAGGAGTAAAGTCTTCCTTTTCCAAATGTTTTTCTGACATTTTTCGGGAAATCCGCTTTTCTGTGGCAGCTGAATTTACAGCTGCCAGTGTTGTGTCCACTTTTGTTTGATGATAAGACATTGTATTCCATCCTTTACAGGTATCAAATTTTAAACACAACCTGCTCCGTGGTTCTTGCTACACATTTCAGTGTTTCGAAATGCTTTCTAAAGCTTAGAAACAATGCTGTGGGAGATATCGAAAACCTTGACAACATCTGTTATTTTTCACCAGTCTTTCCAACAATACGTCCACACCATTGGCGGAAATATTAGGGCCCCTGCAAAGTCATATTTTGGGCCCTAATCCAAATACATACTTTGCGTCAGTAAGGCTTTGGGCCACCCCACAACGTGGGGGTTGCGTAGGTATACGTCACGCCACTGGTCCACGAGTAAAATCATCCAAATTGTATCAGATAAGCGAGTGTTTTTATTAAACTTCGCACTGTTACAATACGAGGACTATCGGTAAATGATATTTGGGGAATCATTATATTCAACAACTTAAGTTTTCCAGTTAAACGTTTACTTTGAATAATACCTGTCCACACGCGTAAAATGCTTTACATCTCTTATTAGCGCCATCATGTTACGAATGTGTTAAATGAAAAATATGGTTTATAGAAAAGTTGAGTGTATGCATATTTATATTCAAACTTCAACATTTTGATGACTTTTAATTTCTAGTTTCCATGGGGGGATAATATGAATTTTTTTAGAAAATTTTCTCAAAGCAGCGTTCTAAACTGCTTCGTGGACCTCATACTTTCAACGCCATCTTTTACAGATTGTAAAACCTGTGGAAAAATATGGAATATGTGCCATAGGACAGATTACAAACAGTCCCCAATGAAGAAACTACTAGAATATGCATTTCGAGAATATTAAGTCGGGGAGGAAAGTTCAAAATCTTGGGGGTCCACGATGTCATCTTAATACATAAAGTGGGGTCGAGGTGATCGAAAGTTTAAGAACCGCTGCTCCAGAGTATTAAATAATAGTGGTGAGTCTAGGATTTGGAGAGGGAGGCTAAGGCCGTAAAAACTTTGTATCGTCTTACCATTTTAGAGATTAAGAACAAAGAGCGTAGTGATTTAAAATGAAGAATTCTAGTTTAGCTCGAGAGGGGGTTGGAGAGTACAACCTCATAACCACTCACTTTAATTCGTCACTGCGTAATATATTGTATTCATTAAATAATATAATTTTATCAATAAATACGAGGGTCACTCTGAAATTTTTGAGATATTCCTAGCATTTTAAAATTATACTTACAAAATTTTAGGAGTGTTCAAAGTAGTCTCCCTCCAGCATCAGTGCCCTTTTAGACAATTTTCCACTGATCAAATGCCTCATACCATTCATTTCTTGGAATTGAGGAAAAAGTAGATTTATGGCCACATCAATGTCTTCTTCTGAATGAAACGACGTCCTCGTAAGTTCTTTTTTAGATTAAAAACTAACCAAAAGTCACACATAGCTAGATCTGGAGAATAAGGTGGATATTCTATAACTTAAATTTGTTTTTGTCTAAGAAGCTCAAACTGTTAATCCGGCTGTATGGGAAGATGCACTGTCATGGGGAAGCAATAGTCCCCTATCATTAACTTCTTGGAGAATTTCTGGAAGACATTTAGTGGTATACCAGTTTGCTGTTACTGTCTTCTGTCCTTCCAACTTGATGGCTTTAATCAATCCCCGTACTTCTGAAGAAAACGATATACATTACTTTTTCGTCGTTGCCTTTTCACCATTGTTGGCGCGGGATCATCTTTAAAACCCATATTTTACTTTCTTGACGTGTTGGAACGTCAAAAAACGGAATGTTCGTTTCCCACCCGTTACAATTTTAGAATTAATGCGGTGGCCACCATCGCTTAGTATAATTTAAGGGTTTCCTTTACCGATTCTGACACTCTCCTCTTTTTGGTGCTCAGTTAGATTATGGGGAAAGACGGCAAACTACTTTTTTCATGTGCAATTCTTCATGAATAACTTTGTTTATGGCTGCGGATCCAATGTTAAGTTCTTTCTGTATCATTTGGTAGGTACAGCGATTATCATCCATTTACATTTTTCGTATGGTAGACACATATTATCCGAGATTACTGCCGACCGCGGCCTTCCTTGTGTTCTTCATCCGAAGAGAATTGCGACCACTGCAGAATTTTTAAACCATCTGAATACAGTAGCACGACATGAAGATTTGTCACCAAATGCTAATTGCAACCGTTGAAAGCATTCCTCTTGATTTAATCCAGTTTTAAAATCATAGCACGATAATGTTCTCGCATTAACTCCATTTTCTCTTCTGTCTAAAATTTATTCTAAGCTAAACAACTTGAAGTAAGTCAGTAAAAAGTCGTCTGCTGTGTTAAAATATTTTGTATTTTCAAATTAAACCATTATTTTTTGTAATCTTTTGTCTGCGTGTATCTCAGAAATTTCTCAGAGTTACCCTCGTATATACTTTAATATAACTTAAATTTATACACATCATTTTTATCAAAGCTTTATAATAAAAATTGATAA
The DNA here is from genome assembly GCA_019973955.1 of Trichonephila inaurata madagascariensis. Lineage (NCBI taxonomy): Eukaryota > Metazoa > Arthropoda > Arachnida > Araneae > Nephilidae > Trichonephila > Trichonephila inaurata. The sequence continues at coordinate 20,424 of BMAV01012490.1, read as the reverse complement.
TCAATACCAATGAAAGAATTCTCTTTCACATTACATCAATTAGTTAAAGATAATGCAATTTTATTTTTGAAAAATCAACGCTTAGGGATAGCCTTTTGGGTATTAAAGCATACCCACATAAATCGATTATCGATCTCATATTTAGGTTATATCACACGTTGAAAATTATTTTCATTTAATGTGAAGTGATCAGTATTTCTTTAAGGTATCCGACTACTTGCGAGAACTTTTTTTTGAAAAAAAAATGGAGATATGAGGATTTTTTTGTGTTTTTTAGAATTTAGTATATTTTCAGTAAAAAATTTTAAAATTGAAAAGAGAAAAAAATTTATTAAAAAGGGGAGAAACTGGTTAAAATGCACAAAAATACGTAAACGGGCCCGCTCTGTATAAAAGTTTTATGAACAAATTCTCAATTTTGATGTGTTACTTTGTTACTCATGTTTGTGTAATGACCTTCAGAGTAAGCGATATTTTAATTTTTACAAAAACTAGATCATTTTATCCTAGTGATTATATGAAATTGCTAAAAAAACAGTGATTATAATCACATAAAGGACTGTAAATTTTAAAATAAATCAGCGATTGATTTTAATTTTTGTGACTGAATGGCAAAACACTTCTACTGTTATACAGAACATACACAAAACATTTTCAGAAAATTATTTTAAAAACTTTTTGAGCAATCGCTTTCCCCGTTTGAGTTTTTCGAAAAGAAAAAAAAAACCACTTCGAGTAAAACGCATTTAAACGCACACTATTGTGTAAAGTTATGGCAAGTGCTTTTACAAAAACACTTGTAGTTTTTGTTCTAGTGAACGGAAAATAAAAAACCTGGTATTTTTATTAAGATAATAAGATGACCCGTAAAATAAAATTTTAAAAAAATAGTCAATTTTTGAAAAAAGTTATGATTTTAGGATAGTCGGATACCTTAAAATAATCTAAATTTTAAGCCCCTGACTAGGAACATAAGTGTAATTTAAAGATCTTTTCAGTTTAACAAGAAAGAATTCCACTTTCTCCTGTTCCTTATTTTTTAAAGAAATCAAAATTTTCTATTGATAGAGTTTTTAGGTGATTTATTTGTTACTTTATTTTTAAAAAGGACAAATGTTAATAATTATTTAGAGAACACATACACACAAAAATACAAGTAAAATTTATATTATAAAGTAATAACATTATATTATGACTTTGTCCAAGGATTGCACATAATTATAAAAAGTTTAATTAAAATCTAATCGGGTGATTTCTAAAATATTTTTCTGCTACACAAATGGAATGTTATATATATTTTTTTTTTAAACAACAACAAAAACACCGTTATAAAATTTTATAATAAAAAATATCTATATTTATTAATCATAAAATACAGAGAGCAAAAAAGTACACACTTAACATTTTATAAAATATACAGAAAGTGTAAAAAATATGCCTACTTTTAAAATTTCTCAATTCATAATTCTTACAAAAATTTCTTAGATACAACTAATAAATCACTCTTCAGTTGAATAAATTAATTCTTTAACATTTATAAAAAATATTCCACCAGTGGTTTTAAGAACATGAAAGGAGAAATACAGATTTTAACAAAACTATTAAATACAGAATTGTGGAGAATTGTAAAAGCCGTTTCTTAAATTTTAAATTTAATTCAAACAAATTATTCAACACAAACATCTAGAACAGTAAGGAAAATAAACTATTTAGAAATATAACAACAGAAGCTGAAAGCCTACATAAAGTTTTGCGTTTCTAATGAAAGTATTCTTGGTCATTAAAAGTATGTAAAGATCGAATTTTCTAATTTTGAAAAAAAAAAAAAATCAAACAAAAGTATAAATTAAAAATCTCTTTTTTGATCAAAAAACCTTTTTTTTAACAAAAAATACAAGAACTAAAATTATATTTCAATAACAAAGAAAAATTTAAAAATTGAATAAATAAGATCTTTTTAAAATAAAAAAGAATTAAAATGGCATACGAAAAGGAAAAAATGACGAACTAGTCAACATACCTTTTATATACCATTTGAAGCCAAGCGTACTTTGGTTTCTAGTCCCTGATCCAGTGTCTGTTATGACATCTCAATTTTCAATTAAAATGTATAGAGCACAAACTTCAATTTTTTATATTAATGGAAAAGAGAAATTATTCCTTGAAATAGTTAAATCAGCTAAAATTCTCTACAAGGATTTCCAAGTAGCACTGTAGTTAAAAGCTAACACATTCCAAATAAATTTGCTTTGTTTATATCTAACATCAAATTCCATTTATCTATATTAAATAATAGGAGTAATAAAAAAAGATATCAAGAGGGAAGGAATGCATGACAGAAATGCAGACGCAGCATTTTGAATCGAAGAGTTAGGCATAACAAAACTTCCCTCTTTTGCTAACGCATATACACGCTGACAGCGTCAAAATTAAATGAAAATAAGGCTAGAAAATATAATGATGAAGTACAGTTAGAAATAAATCTTTTCTCTGTTTGAATAGATTATACCAGGGGTGGGCAACATTTTGGGATCGAAGGCCGCATTATGGTATTGGAGGACCGCTCTTTTCAAAGTGATTGCATACATTAATTTTGCATCTCAGAAAAGGCAAAAATTGTAAGATAAAAATTAATAAATCTTAGCGAAATAAAATAATGGCAGTTAAATTCAATTTATTTATTGTGGGCCAATTTTACATTTTTAGAAACTCATTTAATTTTAGAGCAATCACATTTAATTTTGGATTCAGTTTAATGTGAAACAAAATTATCCTATCACAACTTTTCTACAATTTATTTGAAATGATAAGCGAGATTCCTTGTTGAAATTTTCATATCATAGCCTTCAAGTTAAAGTCAACCAACTTGCATCTATATTTAGTTTTGTTGACTTCATGAAAGAAAAATTTAGCTCACAAATATATTTTGACCCAAATATGAAGAACATTTAATGTTCATTTGGTTTTCTGATTTTCTCCGAGGGCTGCTACTTGCCTTCCCCAGGACTATACAATTGCTTTTTCGTTAGGGATGGGGAGGTAATATGTGTAGTTTCCCATCAAATCCATTTTGGAACAGAAAATTATAAATATACCGAATTAGAACAAGAAAAAGATTTTCCGTGCGCTGCTTGTAATCATAAACCATATTGACAAATTAACAAAGCTAGGAAAATTATCAGGGGCGTAACTACTGCCGTATCAAATATACGGGGCCCCACCAAGCTCTGGGGCCCCAAGATACGCAAGTAAAAAGTAGCAAAATGTTAAGGGGCCACTAGCAGGGGTCCTAAAGAATTTTGATACAGAGCCCACGCAAGACTAGCTACGCCACTGGAAATTATTGCTGAGTGAGATCTGAAATACTATAGATAGTGTTTTTACAGTTATTTAATGTTATTCTCTATATACAATAGTTTCAAAGTTATTTATTACTATCGTCTCCAGCGATACATTACAAAGGAGATTAAAGATTATAAAGTACTATGTTTTCTTGATTCCCTTGCCCTCCCCATCACACTTTTAATCTGTCAAAGGGAAGAGGGAACCCTCCCCCCTCACGTAGTCGGGATATTGACGATCATTTTTAGTCGCCAACTGGAAATGTCATCACCAGTGGCGTAACGGAGAATATTAGCTTCCTCCCCCACACCCCACAAAGTTGGGTTTTGGGCTCCAAGCAGCATCTTACAAGGAATTGCAAAGCCTCCCCCCCCCCTAGCGATGTGGGGTGTACGTTACGCCACTTTGTTCCTTATATGAGTGATCTTCAAAATGTGTTTCACAGAACCCTGGGATTCCACGAGTCACAACAAAAATATCGAGAAGAAATAAATATATTTGTAAGATGGATTCACGTTCCCTCTGAAGTTTATATAGTTACAAGTGTTTAAAGCTCATCACCCTCTTCCCCCCGTTCTTTAAAACTGAAAATTTTATTTATATATATAGCTTTATTTTGCAACACTTTTTAAAAACTTTTATTATAAAATAATAAAATATTAAAAATGTTACTTCTTACTAGATTGTGAATACTCTAATGTTTACTATCTCGAGTTCCACGAGATAATTTTATACTCAGTCTATACAATGTCTTTCAAAATTAAATATTCTAATGGGAAAAAGCTCCTTTTTACATTTGTGGAAAACAACCCCTATAGTGACGGAAAGGGAATAACATATCAACACATTTGATGTTAAAATCTGAATTTAAAACAACTGCTTCTAAATGTTAGGTTGCAAATTCATGCAAAATATGCGGGATTTCTCACAAAGATGTAAACATTTTAACACCATTCAGAACATTGTGTTTAAATGAAATATATTTCTCAACGTAAGTGGCTACAGAAACAAAGTATAAAAACAAATGAATCTCAGAATATGTAATGCGATTGCATTTAATCTCGATCTAGACCTAGACTTCGACAGTTTTTGTGAAAAATGTTACCTTATTGTTAAGTACGTTGATCGGAGTTCGAGGATTTTATGCAGATCAGTCGCCAAGAACAAGACAGTTCGTTAAGAGCAATGAGAATTTATTGTAGAAAATCCAGTTCTTAAAATTACAGGATTCAGCAGCAATATTCACAAAATAAATCTCAGAAGGTTTTAAACCTTCAACAGCACTCAGACACAATTATCGGTGTCTAAAATACACGTATACTAAAGATTATTCACTCTTTCAACAGCCGAAATAATCACTATTCGCTTCAACAATCAGAGCAACACTAACTGATCACTAGTCAAAACCAGACTGACTGACTTTCAGCGACCATCTCTCTATTTATATCCCTCGCGGATAATTCGAGAAAAGACCCGCTTGCGTCATAGATCTTGAAATTAGTGGATTTCTCTACTAATTTCTAGAAGAACCCAGAGGGTTCCGAACTCGCCAAAAATGGTCACCAACATGATCGCCATGTCGCCAAAAATGACGGCAACTTGGTTCTATCGCCAAGATTTCGCCAAGTTACCAATGAATCACCATTATAACGTAGGACGGCATTTGCTTGTGAAGATTAAATTAGATTTAATTTACGTTAAAATTGTAGAGTAAGACAAAGGCATTACAGATCGAAATACAAATTATTTACACTAATTTACACAAAATTCGTAACAATATATTTTTACCATATATATCAGTTACTAAATATAATGCATAGGTAGGTGACACTTGAATCGCAATATTATTAATGAGTGCTTGTAACAGGATGATCTACTTTAATTATTCTGAGATATAGTCTTCGAAATATGTGTATGGAATGGGGTTCCACGAAAGCACCTTCGAGTTACAGGGGTACCGTGAGTTGAAATGTCAGAAGATCACTGCCTTACATCGATTCCTAACATTGGATCTGGAAGAATACGGATTTTGCTTCCGATACAATTTGGTTTAAAAACATTAGATGAAATAAAAAAGCCAAATGGGTTTTCTTTTCATGTCGAATAATCATGTTTGATTTTCTAAAATAATTAAATTATTTCGCGTGTTTATATTTGTCAGATTCATTAGATTAATTGAACATTTTTCAATTGGCTTAAATGCATGTTCTCGTCACAGCAATTTGTTATGGTCGTTGAGGCTCAAGATCGACATTGATTAAAAATACAGACAAAGAAATGTCTTGGCTAAGTTTTTGGCATATGTGTAAAACCCTGTCGATCATTAAAAATTAGCGCTTTTCCAGCCAAACCTACAATAGTTACTTTAAAGATTTTTGGCTAATATCAATCAAAGTAAAAACTAAGGTGTTCTGTGTTTTGAATCCGACTCATCACACCTTGTTTGAAATTGTTACCAGAATATCGCATCATTGGACGATATTTAAAATAAGGCGAAAATTATTGAAGGGGTCTTACTAATATCTTAACTTTCTTGCATCATAAACGTCAGATACGGATTATATTAACTTTATTTTCTTAGAATATTTATATTAAACAGATTAAAATCAATTCCTTTTCAGATTCATATCGATTTCCAAATATCAAACCTTATTTTAGTTCTTTACATTTAGTATATTTCTTTTTTTTCAACATAAAAATGATTCATTAGAGTAAATATCGTATGTCTGTACTCATACGTACCGGGTGTTTTAAAAGTCACGCACATCCATATGGTAATCCTTGTTGCTTAAAAACAAAAAGGGTGGGTTGAGATTTCTGTCAATAGATGGCAGTAGGAGCCTTGTTATAAGACGTTTTAAACGTATCATGCACCAGTTTCAAAATACTTGGGAGTTGTGTTCAATTGACTACAACGAAGGTGCATGATTTCCCCCCAAAAGCAAAGAATAGCCATCATGGGATTCTATTTCTTTACAAAAACTCATTGCCGTGTGATAAATGCATCTCAGCAGAAATATCCAGGTGAAAAATCACCAAATGCATCAATGATAACACATTTAAGACAACGGTTCCATGACACAGGATTGGTTGCAGACAGGAAGCGATCGGGTAGAGCGTTCATAATGAAAACGAAAGTGGCAGATGTGGAGACCGCTTTACAAAGAAGTCCATTGAAAAGACCATCCCCCCGTCTACATAACACATCATTACAGAATTTATATCCTTGCTGAAAGTGATGAAAGGTACACTAGGTTGCAGCAAGAAGGTGCAATGTGTCACATCACGGGACAATATGGAAGTTTTAACTGAATTTTTCGATGATCGTGTCATTTCCAAAGGACTTCGGCCAACTCGTTTACCCGACTTGTCAATTCCAGATTTTTTTTTCTATGGAGATAGTTGAAAAATGTCCCCTTCCGGAATAATCCCCACACGCTTGATGAACTTAAAAGTAACATCCTTCGTGCAATATCGGATATATTAAATCTCTCACTCTTAGTAAAGTGTCAATCTGGTAAAAAGAGTTCGATTGTGCGTCCAGGAAAACGAACATTATTTTGAACATTTACTGTTATTTTACTATGTCTGACACCTGACAATAAAGATAACCGTTCAACCTTTGTCTTTCATTCTGTTTGATAATATAATCCATGTGTCTTTAAAACTCAATCATAAAGGTTGATGTGCGTGACTTTTGAAACACCCGGTATTAGCCAGAATGAACGCATTACCAAAAATAAGTGCCCTATTTACGAATATACAAGGTTTGTTGATCACAAAAGCCCCTCAGTCCCTTGTTAATCAGATAATTATTTAAAAATTTATATAATCAGCCTCAATTATTTAAAAATTTATACAATGAACCTATTTTTGGTGATTCATTTCTAAATACAAATTAAAATAATAATGCATTAATCGATTAATAAAAAGGCGTAATTTTAGTTCTTATGTTGTCACTGTTCTGTTGCCATTTTAGAAGTCAAAGTTGCAATGTGCCCTAAATATACAGGTAGTTAGCCGCAAGTAGGTGCTTCTACTGCTCCTTTAAGGCTCATTCACAAGCAGCAAATTACGAGCGGCGTAGATTCATCCAATCAGAAGTCTTAGCTCCATCGCGCAAAAGTTTCTGATTGGCTACTACTATGATGAGAATGAAATTTTAGATCTACTTGTGTTTTACCGATATACTTAATAGGATTAATAGAAACTGATATTTTTTTCTACATTTTTCAGTTAAGGCTCATTCACACCAAGGCAGTACAAACGTCGAGTGTTAAGCGTCTAGCCAATCAGAGACTTCTCGGGCGAGAGGAAGACTGATTGGCTGACACTAACACTCGACGTTTGCTGCTTGGTAATCGGCTTATTCCAGTTAGAGCAACAACGCTATATTTATTTTTGCATAATGGAATAATTCACAAAAAACCATAGAAAAACAAACTTATTATCGTCTTATATTACACGTTATGGCGATAGATGTAAAAAAGCATTACGAAACAACATGCAAACCATCCATGATATACTGAATTGAATTAGGAGGACATATCCTATGCCAAGCTGTTATACTTTTTGGAGACCCTGCGCATTCCTTTTAGTTTTTATTCGGAAAACTTAGTCACCCTTCCCAATGATTTAAGTTTTCTGCGTTTCGATACATATTTTTTCTTTGTCATAACTTGAATTTCTAAAAATGAGAATGTGGAATTTTATTGATCATTAATGTCGCAAATAACGATTCCAATCGCCAACGCAAGTTGGATCGAACAAGTGTATTAATTTAAGGCAATACTAGGGCTATTGGTGGCGAACCTCATGAATTTGAACCTCGTTGATACCCAATATAGATGAGACACAAGCTGGAAACCCACTCTCCAAACTTCCACAAGTCAACGTGAGGACTTTTAGCCTTTACAAATTTAAGGTATCCGACTACGTTTGGAACCGCGACTTTAAAAAACGCATAAATGGATAATTTTCATGATATTTAGTGTCACTTAGATTAGAATACATGTATAAAATTGTTTTAAGGACATTATGACAAAAAAAATAAATTAAAATACAATATTTTAGCAAAAAGTTAACTTTTAGAATAACCTTTTTTTCAAAATGTACTCCTTTTATAAAAATGTTATAATATTTTGCTTATATAAAGTAAACACTTCTCCAGAGAGTCTGAACTAGGAGTTTTGAAAAATTCACATTATTTTTATAGTTACCACCAATTGAAATAATTACCGGCATTTTTATTTTTTTTTAAATTTATCCTCTGTGTTGTAGTAAAATATGGCTAAATCCACTTCTAAGTTATATATTTTTTCTAGTTCAGCCTCTGAACAGAGGTCTGAGATATATACAGGCAAAATATTATTATAATAGATGCATTTTTCATAAAAGGATTGTTTTGACAATTGATCATTCTGTGTTTTTTTTGTCAAAATATTATACTTAAATAATTTTTTTACTATAATAATATTCTTAAAACAAATTTATATACGTTTTCTAATCCAAGTGACACTAAATAGAATAAATATTACCCATTTATAAGCTTTTGCAAAAACACGGGTTTCCCAACTATCGGTACCTTAACTCATCGGGCCCAGCAGGAGTCGTTAGAGGCACCAAAATTCGAAATAGTTACTCCATAACGCTACCACTAGCTTCTGATCATAACCACTCGATTGTCGTGGCCATTCATAATCTGGAATTAACGTCAAAAACTTGAGCGACGTAGAAGCAGTCTTCTCCAACATGAGGACTTTTAGCCTCAACAGATTACTTGTGCATTAATTCAATGGCGTAAGGGAGAGTATTAAGCCCCCCCCCCCTCTGCAAAGTCAGGTTTGGGGGTCCCAAACCAGATCTTACACTTTGGGCCCCTAAAATCATGGGCCCTCCCGCAATGTGGGGGGGATGTTACTCCACTGCATTCACTCCACTATACATCGAGCCTTTAGTGATGCGCTGCTTCGATATTGGAATAGTGAGTCACGCGTACAAAATTTCGTGAATTTTGAGGCTGGTGTTCCCACGCAACACGTCAAAGGAATATGCTGGTCAGAAAATAGTACAAAATCACTCTCTCTCTACCATTTTAAATCAAATGTCCAATTTAAATGGTGTCGAGCAACAAGATACAGTTGGTTTGAGTGTATTGAATTTTTACTGAGGTAAAAATAAGTTTTAATTCTAAAAAGGTTATGGAATTTAACTATGTCTGTGTTTTCAACATACATGCAATACACAACTATTTCCTTTACTAATTGTCATTCATTACACATGAAATACTTCACTTCATATACTTCTTCATGAGAGTAGTTGGGGAAAAAACATTTCACTTTTTAAAGATACAAAGACATTTTTGCCCCAAAGGGACAGTAAAAACCATCTATTAAGAATTTTTTTTCCCCAAGTACAACCCCAATTTTCTTTTCAATAATTTCCTTAAAATTTAGTGTTTTTGGGTTATTTAATGGTTTTTTAAGACTTTAATTCTATAATCCCTTTTTCAAATGGAAACCTATTGAAGTCAAAACAAAATTTTTAATTTAAAATTTTTTTTCCCTTTATAAATTAATAAATCATTCTGAAACAATAATTATTAAAAAAAATGAATTTAAAATTTTTATTACACCAAAAAAGTATAATGTAAAATTTTTTATTTAATTTACAGTCTTTTAAAAGGAAAATTCCCGTAACCCATGGGCTTTTTTATAAAATTTTCAAGTTCTTTATCTGACTTTTAAGTTTTGGGAAATTTTCTTCTGCCAAGTTACGTTTCGTCCACCTTTTCAAGGGAATTAGCGATGTTTTAGAGGGGGTTTAATGGTAAAATTTTAAAAAAATTTGAAAGGTAAATAAGTTTTTTAATTCTAAAAGTTTGGAAATTTTAATTTTTGGATAGCAGCGACAAAAAATTGTCACATTCCCTTTGAAAACTTATTATAACTCTTAAGGTTTGGGGAAAGCAAAATTTTATATACGTTGGGCATTTAAAGGCAGTAAAACCATTTGTGTTTCTCAAGTAAAAAGTATTTTAATTCAATACATTTTTATTGAGAGCCGTTTAAAAATTTAATTTGGCCCAAATTAAAATTGAGAAGAATTCTATAATGTTGACTCTTATTTTACTATAATACCCCTTCTTTTCATTATTTTTGCTGAAAAGTTATGTTTGAATTTAAGAATTTTTAACGAATCCATAAGTAAATGTGGAATCCTTGTATATTAATTTTAAGCTCTCTTTTCTAATTAGAAACCAATCATTTTAAATAAAATATCCGATTTGTTAAAAGTTTGTCTACACTATCACCAATAAAGACGTGAATGTACATCTTGCTGGTGGTAACTGTTGCAATTCTTTTACTCTGGAGCACTGGCGTAGCTAGTCCTGAGTGGGCTCTGTATCAAAATTCCTCGGGGGCCCTTTTTTTTTGAAGCTCCTTAATAGTTAAGGATATTTTGCTTGGCATGCAGGGCCCATATCATTGATATGGCGGTAGCTACGACCCTGGTTCAGAGTCTAATTAGCAAGATCACAGCAATCTTTGTGGTTAGAAAGTTGAATCCGGTGGCCTTTCACATATAAATGTATCGCTAAATCTTTTATTTCTTAGCAGAATTTTCATGCAGTTGTTTTGGAATAAGTTTTATATTGACGGGTTCTATGTAGGTACACTTAATCAAAAATAATTTATTTTGTCATGTATACGTCTACCATAATTCGAATACCGTTTTTCTTTGGTAAGTATGAGGTCTCATAATTGAAGTTGCCTTTTTTTGAAAGACAGGTTGACGACACTTTAATACGTTACTCAACCTAAAATATATTTCACAATAAATGATGAGAAAAATTGCTACCAAAATTACCCTCACAACTGATTTTGTTAAATGAACCTTGAGTTTAGCTATGTCTTGACGAAGATAACATGCTGTAGGCTTACGTTTGCTGGCTGTCTGAGGGCTTCATAGCCAAATTGCAATTTAAGAACGTCAAAGGATGTTATTCTACAAGTCGGTAGCATAAAGTTAAATTTCTAGGAATTACTTGACCCACAAACATGCGTCCCAACAGGTTCTCAACGATTTAGGAAGTAGAGTTTGTTAAAATATCCATCTGAAATAATTTTTCGAAAAAATAAAATAAAATAAAATAAAGGTTTAATAGACTAGTCTTTTTCCCAAAAGAAAATCTTAAGGCTTAATGAGAGGATCAATACATGGAAAAAAGAACAAAAGAGTCATGACAGGAAAAAAAAAAAAAAAAAAAATAGGAGCAATTCTTTTTCCAAAAAAATACATTTTTCTTTTATTGTTGAATTTAGACATGCGTTCTAAAAAACGATTTGGAAATTTAAACATATGGAAGTCAATATTTCGAATATAGTAATAAAAAGAGTACACTGCATTTACCGAGTAAAATAAAATACAATATATATAAAAAAAAGTACATCAAGAACTAAAAATCAAGTTCTAAAGTAGCCCTATTCTTATTTTTTAATGTTATTTAATATAGTTATTTCTCATATTTCTTTGAACTAATTGAAAAGTATTTACACGTGAACACAATCACATCATTTCTGTTAAGAGAGTCCAGTTTTAGTTTATCAATATTCAATCTGTATTACTTTTAGATCGTAAGAGTATAGAATTTAATAAAATGTTATTCACACAAATATGTAGCTAAAAGTATTCTATCACCACCTCAACCATTTTTTGCATGTTATTTTGAGAATATTAATTTCAGAATCAAAGCTTACACACGCAATCCAAGTTTTACAAATAAAAAACCCATAACTTTTGGAAATCTTACCGATTTCATTTTTATTCATGCGTTCTTTATATAGTTTCATATATAGTAATATAGTTTTATATAAACCAATTATTCATAGTGCCTTTTTTGAGAACGTGCTACAAAAGAATGCCACGGTATATCTGATAGTGCCACGTGACTTTATTTATATGAAAGGTTTTTTAAAATACTTGAAAATTATCACAACACAAAATACTGAGCAAGCTTCTAAAAATCAAATTAAGTGATATCTTTATTTTTCACTATATCAGTGGGAAGTGTTTCGAAAATTGAAGCGATTTACTCCGACAATGCTATTTCATGGCACTTGTATTTGACAAAATGTATCCAATAAATTTTTTGTGCCGCGATATACATATATATAAACCTTGTAGAATATCTATTAGGTTTGACATTAATGTCACTTTAAATCGAGTTTGTTAAAGATTTAATCTTTATTACGAGGAAAATGACTTAGTATATTTATCACAGTTGTGGTAAGGCTTTTCCTCCAATACAAAATTTTTTTTCTTACTTACGTTCACCATTATACTTGAATTGTCAGAGCTCTAGTGTTGACTATGAGATTTAGATTCCTGCTTGTTCTCTGTTAATCAGAATGTATTGTTAAAGGCAAAAAGACAAAGCACACACACATCCTGCTTTTTATCAAATATACCAAGCATTCTTTAAAATGACTAGTATAAGAATGTTATTGTGACATTATGCAAGTTTAAGAATGAGAGCGATTAATTGGTTAATTGAGATTGTAAAAATCTGGTTTTTATTTTTTAACATACTTCAGACCAAGACGTGACCGCTATCAGTCTATGATGGGCTGTCCAATACGGTTTAGAAACACAATGAAAATTATAATTTTAGGAAGCATTAACTGCTGGTACATCACCGAGTTCAGATCAAGAGACCAAGTAGTATCCATGCATGTCGTTAGCATTACATAAAAGACAAGTGTTGGAGATCAAATATACCGAATCTGCACAAGTGTTACGTGAGGTAAGCCTGACCAGTTTCAATTCTAAGGTTACCGACAATGACTGCTCTAGGCAGATTTCAAGGAAGGGGACTTTTAATGAAGGAAGTTCAAATCTCCACCCTCCGAGTCCTTATTCTTCTCTCTAGGACGATCTTAAAACGCGGGGCAAAGATTCACCCTAGGCTCACGAAATCATTAATTCTGGGAAAACTGTATTTCTTACCAATGTGACTTTGACAGTATCCTCCTATATGACAGTATTCTTGGTTCAGTTCGATTGCTAGTTTTTCCTCAAATTACCAAAGAAAGACTGAAAAGTCCTTAAAGTAGTTAAGTATACTTCCTGTTAAGTAAATTATTTACTGGGATTGAAATTTTTATCGTGTACAATAAAAATATAAGAAAGATTGGGGTGACTCAGTCACCCCGCGCGACTATTAATGCTAGTATCCAGTGCGTGCCTGTTCCCGAGTTAATAACAGACAGGAAGATTTGGTAAGGGAAGGTTAGAGCCAATCTCTCTTAGCCAGAGTGTCTACAGACTCCTTATCAGTGATTCCTCTATGACTTGTAATCCACCTTACAGTGACATCACAACCACTATCCAGTGGCGTACGCAAGGGTGGGTTTGGGGGATCGACCCCCTTCCGAATTTTAGAATATAACCCTTCCCTATTAGAGGTATGTGTGTACTCTACTATCTTTATCCCTCAAAGAATTTATCCCAAGTTGCCAACTAACAGCAGGCCAGTTTGAAAGTAGAACTAAAGAAAGTGCTTTAATAATGGCCTACGATTCAATGAGTATCACGATGTCCTGATAATCGCTTATCAATTTTAGTCAAAGTCAGACAGACAGCAGTCCCTTCAACATCATAGTTGGTACAATTTGCACCAAAATCCATGTTAAAGCTAAAATGCTGGGAGTAGACCCCCGTATGGCTTACATAGATTATATATTGTTAAGGGACTCTTCAAACCTCTAAAATCAAATGACGAGATTTAACAAGTGGCAGAGTTCCTATTTCTTTGAAATGATTCTCTAAGTGTGATGGTCTGGGATTCGATAAAATTATAAAGCCCTCAACAAAGCTGTTTTTCGTTATATATGAAATACTACAATAAGTATCATGGAATTACCAAACTTCATAATTCTAAAATTTAAAAGCAACACAGCATTTTTCCATAAATAAATTTTTGAAGGTTTTAAAGAGGTTCCAAGTGAGAAATAATCTCAGAGGAAGTTAGAAGTATTCAAACATTTGTAACTATAAATATCTAAATACAGAATTTTTATTTGTAAATATGCCAGTTTGTGAAAACTATGAAAGATGAAACTATTAATATAGACATACTTCTTAGAAAAAATTTTTTGTAACAATGATGTAAATTGTTTTAATTATAAAAATACAAATTAAAATAAAATTTCTATTTTTACATGATTTTCAAGACTAGATTATTGCATCAAATTAGAACACAAAACACACAAAGTAACAAATAATGTTTAATAGAAGGGAGATAAACAAGATCTACCATTTTTAACATGATCGTTCGCAAAATGAAAAAAATAAAAAAGGAACATTATTTACCTAATAGGACTGAATCTTGTCAGATATCCAAAAATATTAAATACATAAGAAATATTTTAAACTTTTCTTTTAACACCATCATTCAACGGAAAATAATCTCCGATGTTCTCGCTTAACTCGAAATACCAATCTTAAGACAACTATTCCACGAAGATTCCACATACGATTGGCTGTGCTTCTGCAATTTGAATAATTATAGAATTTGTGTGTGCCAAGTCTAAATTTTTACCATGATTAGATTGGATAGGAAGGACCTAATATGCATAGTAGTCATGTGATAACTTAGTTTGATAAGCTAATCCCATGGATCTAGGCTGGATTTCGTGAACGACACCATGTGGACTCATGGAAGCTGAGGAAGAATTAATTAAAACACATCTTTTGTTCGAGTGGATGAGTGAGTGAACATTAACGTCGCTCTGTTCAGCTACTCGGGGCCTTTTGGTGACGGATCTCGGAATTTGGAACCATGATCAAATAACGAGGACGACTCTTGAGTTGGCACCCCCTCTCCTAATTTCCACACTACACCAACTGGAGGACGTTTTAGCCTTAACATATTTAACGTGCATCGACCCCCTCTTCATGGTACTAAGCTTTAACTTAAGACACTCCAGCTACAAGTCCGTTACCTGGACCACTTGGCTACCACGCCCTCTCCCCATCTCTTGTTTGAAGTAAATGTATTTAAATTCCGAGAATGAAAGCATCCAGTAACTGTCATCTAATTGGGGTTGAAAATTGCAACTATGATACAAATAATTCACTACGTAAATTAACAAGACATTAATGAAATAAACTCAAAATCACTGTTCGATTGATTGATTGATTGAATATTAACGTCGCACTGTTCAGCTACACGAGGGCTTTTGGCGACGGACACGTAATTTTGAACCATGGTCAAGTGACGTGGACGACACCTGAGCTGGCACCCCCCTCTCCTAACTACCACACTACACCAACGGGAGGACATTTCAGCTCTACGAAATTTAACGTGCATCGCTTCCTACACGGCGGGTCTTAGTGGTACTGGGCTCGAACTCGTGACAAGGCAAGCCACGGTCCGATACCTATACCACTCGGCTACCGCGGCCAAAATCACTGTTCGAAGAAACACAATAGATTACCCAAAGTTTTATTATTTAACCTCACACACATCAGACAATTAACTGATATAATACTTCATAATCTCATCATATCTGTAACACTAAACATAGTCAAGGTTGCGAGGTCCATATCCCATAGCTGTTAGACCCGAAATTGGGTTCGAATTTTGATTCGACTGTTCTGAACCATTTAGAATAATAGAGCTGCTGCTTTTAAACGCAGGGCTTCAGAACCTCCAATCGCATGGTATAAGAACGAGTCGTTGATTATTTATCAGAGTCACCCCCTGAAGCAAAAACGCGGATTATTGACGATTTCTTTCACAATTTTGAACCATTATGAAGTGACGAGGACGGACATGAGATAGCACCCCATTCTCTAAGCTTCTCAACCACACCGACGCGAGGATTTTGAACCCTTACAGATTTAACATGCATCAGCCCCTTGCACTGGTATCAGAATTCGAATTCACTATTCTACAACACCGTACACGAATTCGCAACCATGGCCACTTTAGCTATGTAAAAAGAGAGTGAAGTACTAGTTAACAATTCAATTTTGTCTTATATAGTTCCAATTACTTAGCCTAAGATGATATTTTTAAATCAAGAACCAGGGGCTTGGCTATCACCGTATCAGTGATACGGGGCTTCAAGAATTGCCCCCAATGAACTTTGATACAAGGACCATTCAGGACTAGCTACGCCAATGTACAACTCAACCGAAAGGTTCCAAATTACTGAACCTAAGGCGATAGCTTTTTAAATTAAGGACTATAGCCAATGGTATATATTATCCCAACCTCAGGGCAGCCCCATTAGAGGGCTTTCTCACTTATTGCAACCAACCAATGCAGTGCCTCTAATCTAGCAAATAGTACTTCCCGCCAAAATCCTCAAGATCTCTCCCGCTGAAGCCATCAAGAACACCTCTCAGACTTTGACGTCATCCTCCTGCCTGATCCTAACATTCAACAAGATCTTCCTCTGTACAAACTCGATGAACTTTGTTTTACCATTCAGGACTCCCACGTTAGCGCAAAAATACAACTTCAGATAGGGGATGGAGGATCTTTTATAGATCCATATCCCTGTGACGTGAATGGTATTATATAACAAACATGCATTGCAGTAGAAAGGAATCATTTTCAAGATAATGACGTATAAACATATAAAGCTTAAATAGTGACATTTAAGTCAAGTCTTTGAATCAAGTTTTGTTTCCATCAAAAACAGTCATGCTGTATAATGAAACCTGCTGCATATTAAATCATGGATGATCAAAAAATGATCCAGACGCGACGTATGTAAGTTAGGAGAGATTGAGATTACCACTTTCATGTCCAATGGCGTAACGGATATTATTAGGCTCCCCTTGCAAAGTCAGGTTTTGGGCCCCAAGACAGATCTTACAAAGAGTTACTTGGTGTTAATCAGGCTTTGGGCCTCCTTCAATGCGGGGGTATACGTTACGCCACTGCAGATGTCATACCTGTTGTCTAATCGTGATTAGGAAGTTTGGCACCATTTTACCAGCGGTTGTTGATGTAATGTGGTGTTGATCCAAAATAAACAAAATTGCTAATATACAGTCAGCCACAAAAGTCTACATACATCCCCCAATACACACAGATCTAGCACGATACTGTTATTTTCGAAAATGCAACTTTATTTTCGTAATTATCTTAGATGATAATTCATATCTAATAAAGAAAATTATGAACATATTAATTAAAATATATCAAAAATAAACAAAATATGAAATTATATAGTTACGAAAGTCTACATACAGAGACAGAACAACACAATTTTCAATAATTAATAAGTAAAAATGTAATGTTAATATTTTGTAGGACCTCCCTTTGAAGCAATAACTGCCTGCATTCGGTTTGGCATTGACATAACAAGATTCTTCGTCGTCTCAGGTGAAATTTGGGTCCAGACATGTTCTAGGGCCCTTTCCTCAGATTTTCCCTTTTGCTGGTTATTGCTTGTTGCCGAACTCTTCTATCAACTTCCTCCCAGAGGTGTTCGATGGGATTAAGGTCCGGCGACTGTGGCGGTGAATGCAGTTGTTTAGGCGTGCTGTAGAGCAGCCATTCCTTAACAATCTTAGCTGTGTGCTTCGGATCGTTGTCTTGTTGAAGGACAAAGTTGCTCCCAAGTCCCAATTTTTGGACCGATGGGTGTAGATTGCTTTGCACAATCTGTAAGTATCCAAATTTATTCATGTTGTCATCGATGAACACCAAATTACCCACTCCAGTTGCTGCCATTGCACCCCAAACCATCACACTACCTCCACCGTGTTTCGCAGTTGGAGTCAAATTCTCGGGGTTCATTGCTGTGTTTTTTTTCTCCAGACTTTTCCGCGGCCATCACTTCCAAACACGTTGAATTTGCTCTCATCGGTGAATACAACTGTTTTCCAAAAGTCAAAATCCTTGTCAACGTGTGCAGCAAAATCAAGTCTCTTCTGTTGGTTCACAGATGAGATGAACGGTTTCCTTCTGAAAACTCTGCCATTGTAACCACGTGATCGAAGAATTCTACGAACAGTTTCTGGATGTACTTTCTTTCCACTTGCTGTTGCAATTTGATCCGCTAATTTTGGAGCACTAATTTTCGGATTTTTCTTCACTTTTCTTACTATGGCTCTTGATTTACTATAACTAAGCTTGTGCGGACGACCACATCGAGATTTGTTGAGCACATTTCCATGCATAACGTAATTTCTATAGATTGTTTGCACAGTCGACCGAGGTTTTTTTACAATTTTGGCAATTTCAGAATAAGATTTCTTTTCACTCTTCAACTTTGCGATCAGATTTCGAAGTTCCAAAGATGTTTCCTTTTCCTGGCTCATTTTGTTGAAGTTACAATGTTGAAAAATCGCGGAAAATGAAGATTAGAATAGAACACGTGTCACCTCAAACTAAGGTGATCTTCGAAAAAAAATTTGTATGCAAAATTCAAAATTATCAGCCAATCGAGTGTATGCAGACTTTTGTGATGTGACAATCGCTACACATTTCACAAAATTTCCCAGTAATTATTATTTCTGAACTTTTTTTATTGTGAAAAGCATACTTTTTCGCTGAAATTGAAAGATCGATGTAATTTTTCAAATTGAAACTTAATCAGTTTTAGGGATAACCCTATTTTGATAGGTGTATGTAGACTTTTGTGACTGACTGTAGATTTGTAGAAATTTCTTTCTTGATTTACACAAAAAGAAGGTATTTTTCTGGCTGATAAAATCTCAAGAATCCTTAGATCTAAATTCAACAGCTTCGTCTACTCGATTTTACTTCTTAAACACGCTGGCTGTGGGCCAAAACAGAAATGTAAAAGAAATCTTAATAGAGAATTTTACTTTATTGATGTCATACTAAGACTGCTCAATAACTTGTCATATCATTTCTTAAGAGTTTCAGGTAATACTTATACAATTATTTATGTTACAAAAGAAATTCCGATATAATTCTTTTATTTTTCAGGGAAAGGAGATGAAAAGGTAAATGTTATTTTACAATTATCTATTTTATTTCCTTTTATATCAATCTATTTCTGATTTACAAGTAATGGGGCCTCCCATCCGGTAACGACGCTAACTGCGGCGCCGTAGGGCCTGGGTTCGAATCCTGGAGAAGACATGGATGTTTGTAAATGTATAGTACTTTCGAGGTATGGAGATACAGTGGTACCTCGAAATACGAGTTTAATTCGTTCCGCAACCTTGCTCGTATCTTGAATTACTCGTATCTCGAAGCAAATTTCCCCATACAAAACAATTGAACTACCATTAATCCGTTCCAACCTCCAAAATGTCACCCCAGTTATTTTTGTTACGTGGTTTTGAATAACAAAACGTATTTATAAATATCAAATATTTATTGCACAAAACAAAGAGAATGTAAAAAATAAATTAGATATCCTCACTGGTCTTTGCCTTTTCGCTACATTTTTCTCGCTTTCACCTGTAGGCCGTTTAGGAAAAACATGTCCAAGGAGGTTTTGTTTCTTCCTCCCTCTCAGAATGTTCCGGAAATGAGTTAGGCAAGTGTCATTAAAAGGTCAGATGCACGACCTGTTGCAACTTTTTCTGGTGTTTTTTTCCACGAACTGTGAAACTCTCTCCCACATTCCTAAGATCTCCTTTATCTCACTTGTAGAAATAACCTCCTCCTCGGACTCCTCAAAACCAATTTCTTGCATAACCTCAGTATGCTGCTGTGACTGTAACTCTTGTATCTCCTCAGTCGTCAGTTCCTGGGTGTGCTCCTCGATGAGCTCGTTCATGTCTCTCTCTTCCACCTCTAGACCCATGGATTTCCCCAGAGATACAATCTCCTCCTCTACACCGGGTTCCAATTCTTCATAGATCCTTTCAGGTACAGCTTCAGGCCACAGCTTTTTCCATGCAGAGGTCAAGGTCCTCGTTGTATCTCCCAACCAGGCCTGATCGATAATTTGTAGGCAAATCGCTATATTAAAGTGGTCCTTCCAGAACTCTCGAAGGGTACTCGTATCTCGAATTTCGCTCGTAACTAAAAGCAAAAATCACTGCTCGTCGGCTCGTTTTTGAAAACTCTTTTGGGGG
>BMAV01012489.1:35542-55586 GCA_019973955.1 Trichonephila inaurata madagascariensis | reverse complement strand
GCGCATCCCTTCATCTTATTTTTGTATTTAAAGAGCACGTTTTACACCAGATTTTACGGTATATTAAAATATTTCGGAGATTTAGATTGTTTTATAAAAATAACTTCATTTAATTTATTACTTAAAATTAATTCGATTTTGAAGACCGTATTTTAGTGGGAAGTATGTTTTCCACCACAGACTGGAAGCTATTTAAATGTAAAACACCTTATATTCTGCATGTATTTTTATATTGCGTTATACATAATACTTTCTTATAAAAAATATCTGGTAAAAACTAAAATATACTGAAGAAATTATAAATTAAATATATTTTGTATTAAAAAATATACGAATTTATGCAGATTACTTTCCATGAAATTTCAGAAAACAGAGATCTATATATAGTGGGGAAAACCGCAAGCCTTAATTCAGGGCTTGAATAGAGCACAAACGGTAACGTCTATATGTGTTTTGTAAAGTCGGCATATGGTTATAAACGTTAGTCAATTGTACGTCATCTGGAACAGTTTTCTTGCTGTTTAGAAATTAAAAGGTCGTCCTTTTCACTTGCAACTTGAAACTTCAATTATCATTTGTCGTACTACCCAAAGGGGTAGGACAAGGATGGCGAACCAGCGACACGCGTGCCATTGATGGCACGTGACACAATATTTTGGCCACTTCACCGATAAAAACAGTTTGCATTTTAGTTCAAAGTTCACTATGAAGAATTACGATCAAACGCGAGTGATTGGTCTCAATGCAGCGGGGAGCATATGTGTTTGTTATTTTTCTGGCTTTAGGTACGTCCTGGAGATTTCAGTTGGTAATGATTTGAAGTTGGTCAACACAACCACATAATTTAACATGATTAGTTCAGCAAAAAAACAATAAGTGCAAGATAATAAGTGTAATGGAGGATTTCAAACTTGGTGGACCTAGAAACATGGCATGTGTGATTAATAAAAGCGACAAATCGATGTCTGTTTTATCTTCTGAAACAGTTGTATGTAGAACATCGTCTGTAAAATGGATTCCAGATACACACACATTTAACTGTTTGAAGAAGCTGGCTCGTGCTTTTTTTAACTATATTTTCATCTACATATGCCTGCAAGTAATTATTTTATGAAATGAATATCATTAAAAACGCGTTTAAAAACCGTGTGGCAGATGACTCCTATTCAGCATGCATTCTGCTAAAAGTAACATGTTACAATCTTAATATAAGTTATTTGTCATCTACTCGTAATCTTCATCAGCAGAAGTTACTCTAATTTTACTTTGATTTGAATTACACGTTTTAGTAAAACATTTACTACTATACAGAGCAAAATTTTTTTTCGTAGAAAATAAAAAGTTTTGAGTTGTTAGTATTTAGTTTTATTATTTTCCCAACAACCACGAATCAAAAAATTTTTTCACGGTACGTCTATACCTCATCAAACGTTTCTTTGGGGTTGATCCATAATGGTTCGCCACCCCGGGGAAGGAGCACAAACCATAGATGGAAAAAAAAACCCATGACATTTAAAAATTTCTTAAGTTGGTGGTAATTATACTTTCCCAAGGGGTTATAAAGAATTAACTATTTTTGTGAAAAGGGGTTTAATTTTTTTATATATGTTAGAAAAGAATTTTTACATGTTCAAATTCATCTTTAAAAGTCTAAAAATTTTCGCAACAACAATGAGTTTGAGTTTTATATTGTTTATAATATGTTTGTGTTTTGAAAGCAAAAAAAACTTTTTAAAATTTCGCTTAAGAAACCTTTAAACGCTCAATCGGGGGAAGATTTTGGGGAAAAAGCTGGGGATCGGAAGACTGGATGAAAAAGGGCAAATTTTCCCGGGTGTCTCGGGCAAACCCTTTTCAGCAACACAAAAACGAAAAGTTCAGGGTTTTGAACAAAATAGACACAATCTGCAGAGATCAGGATTTAGTGGTCCAATGAATGAAGTTTATCGCATTTGGGTAAAAATTTTCCCCGGGAACCATAGAAGGCAGAGATTTGAAAGTTTCCATCTTCAAGAGGACTCGAAAAGTTTTTAAAGCTTAAAAGCATCATTTCAACATCGAGGAGATGATTTATGCTCTAAGAAGAGTGCTTTTAGGAAAGAATATTTTTCAGTTCAAAGGAAATAAGGGATAGAACACAAATTCCTTGTAACAGGACTTGACGTATCCAAAGGGATTTAAGGATTGACAAGAATGAGTACGAAAGAGGCATCGTTCCGATTATTGCTAGCATGTAAACTGAGTTATTATTAAATTATCTATAATATTTAAGAATAATTTTATGTACTAAAAATTTTAAAAAAATACCTCGAGCTGTATTAAATTAATCAATAAATGAAACTTCATTTGGCAATGTAAATTGTATTCTTTATAATACTTGTTGTTTTTCAAAAAAAAAAATATTGAACAATTTTTGAAAATAATTCAGCTTTAACAAACTTATTTAATTTTTACCACAGAATGAAAAAAGATTATAACTTAAATAATAAAAAAAATTTAAGAATGTAAAAAAAATAATTAATTTTTAAAAAAAAAAATTTCTGAGCAGAAGAAATTTGAGGTAAGATACAAAAGGCTGCTGCATTTTATTGTTTATTAAGCTAAAATTTATACTGTATAATAGTTATATAATTTATATTTTGCACAATACGCCACATGTATAGAAGTATGGAATTTAATTGTAATTTTTAATGCGTTGCATAGTGGTAACTAAGCCTTGCAGGCACGACAAGCCCTTAAATGTAATAGCCATTTCGTGGTTGCACCATCTAATGGTGGCCCTTGTTGCGACATTTCGGGGCATGAATTCATTTTAATTCAAGATCTCGTTGGATGTTAAACATTGTCATGACTTAATGTTACCGAGAGTACCAGAGCCAAATTGATACTGAAGGAATTTTTTGCATGCCACGTAATTACATTAAATGCGTGCCTAAGATTTTTACATCCAGAAAATCTATCGATTCCAGCCGGGATCGAACCAGCAACGATAAGCATACGAAGTAGTGTAATGTCCTAACCTTTACAAGTAAGGAAGCTTGATTTATATTTTGAAGGTTTATTTTCAAACACACACGACGGTACACAAACACCAAAACTTTACACTATTTACACTCTTCAGGTGAAAATTCCGAATAATCCGAGTTAAAACACTTGTAGAGAAATAAAGAAAATAAATGGGTCGGTGTGGCATCCAACCCATTTGCCTCTGGCAAATGCAAGAATTTTAACTCAAAACTTGCTTGTGAATTTCGCAAATCCAAACTACGATCGCTGGTGGAACCAAAATACAATCTCTCTCGTCGAGAAGAAATAATTCTCTCCAAATCTCCACGCTACACTCACTGGCGGAGCACAAAAAATCGACCTCTCTCCTCGAGGTAATCATTGAATAACACTGATGTGGCACTCGCGCATGCGCACTGCTTCGGATCAGTCCACATTGCTACCTGGAGTTTAAGAGTGGGTCTAGAGTTCGTTACAGCTGGCGCGGTACCTCTAAGCAATCGAGACGACAAATGTATATTTAAAATTAATAGATATTGCATTTGTGCTTCTAAATTAATTGTAATTGTAATTTAGAAGCACGAACAAATTATCAATCAGAAAAATAAAATGTCATATTTCATGCATGAAAATGTTTTTATTTAATTAATGATACATTTTATAATGCTCGTAATGTAATATTTATTATAAGATGTAAATCTGAAATACATGTTTCATTTTGTTTCATTGAATCCAACTAACGATTTTTTTTATTTTTATACTCAAGTAATCACGCACACAATGTAACACAAAATTTACACACAATGCAACAATTCAACTGCTATAAGAGAAAACCAAAAATATCCATTAAAATTATGCTGCATTTAATCTTTAATAGTTGTTACGAATGTGTGCGTGAGCATCTTTTTTTTATGTAGGAAAATAAAGTAATTAGAAAATAAGTGTTTGAATGAAAAAAAATTGGATTTTAGTCCATTAGATTTTGTAAATTTCGTTCTCAACAAATAAAATTTAAAAAAAATCATTTTAAATATCATAAGTAGTTATTATATTGATTCGCTAATAACAACAAATAATTTCATTTTTAGATTTTTTATTGAGTATTTGAAAATGGGAAGGGGTTTGTGACATAGCCATCTGTCGATAGCTATGACGTGTTGGATCCGTGTAAGTTAGAGGTGTGGGATTATCTGAAGGATGAGACATTTTATAATTCTTAATACAACTTTTATTAAGAATAACTTAAATTACTTATATATAATGAACAACTTATTTTAAGTGAGAATAAACCACAAAGTAAGCCGAATATTTAAGTTAGAACGCACAACTAGATCACTTATCCTAAATATTATTGATTATCTACCTAATCTCACTTTCTATATTATATTATCGTTTAGAAAGTAACCTTCCTACCTTGGTTGAAGACTCATCTATTCTGCTACTTGTAGATAGATATACTCATGTACAATTACTCTTCCTTATAAATATTATTCTCGAAGGTGGGCGTTTCCTTCTTCCTTGTGAGTAGGCCGTCTAAACACTTCTTCCAAACTGCTCCACACTAAGCTTTCTCTAAGATTGCTATCCCTCTCACCAAACTTTCTATCCTTTTAAAGTATATCTTATTTGCATTGTTGCTTTGTTTCTCTTCTTGGTATTGGGTTGGAAAAGTTTTGCCATTAATCGTGGCCGTCAAAGAACGTAGGAGTTATGTTAGAAGAAGAACGCGAGAGATGTCACAGGTTAAACTTTTGTTTCAATTTCCCAATTCTTTGAACATGGAAATTATTAAATTACTTCCTAACTGCCCTCTTTATTCATTTATGAATGCTCACGATTTTAATCATTGTTAACAATAATAGTATATATGATGTAAAGAAATTTTAAAAATTAAATTAAATTCAGATTTAAGTAAAAATTATTGGTAAAAAAAAGCGTATTTAAAAAGAATTTTTTAAAATTTCTTTAGGGCTGCGGATTAATATTTTACTATTGCAGACGGGGTACATTCCCTTAGAGCTGGTATCTCTTTTTAAAAAGCGGTACAATATAGGTGGTATGCCAATTGCCACTAGAAAATTTGACTGTTATTTCTTCTCAGGGAGGCCCCAGAGATAGGACGATGCGAAACCTTACCAGGAGTTTTAATTTTGCCGAGATCACCCAAATTATAAATAGGTACTCAAGGGATCTTTAACATGTCACATAATCATACGACAGGGACGCTATCAACTTATTGTATCACGAAAATTCACCGAGTTGGGCCGTGGTCGAACCCGCAAACTTGGGCTTGCAAGGATAGAGCCAAACCAACGGCGCCTCCCAGGACGTATTTAAAAATTCCAAAATCTAAAAACAAGGTGATTGAAACATATTTTTATGCAAAAAATTAAATTTGGAACACCCGAGAACAAAAATGAAAGAAAATATATATAAAATCTGAAATAACCATTAAAAAATTATACAGAATTATACAAAAAGATAGATATCTTAAATTTCGTATCTATTTTTACAATGCTGAAAATATTTTTTGAGATTCTTCCCTCAATTTTTTCCGACAAATTTGTACTTTTATCCTAAATTTAAAAAAAAAAAAATACGTCGATTAAAATTGTAGAAGTGTTCATTCTTTCTCAAATATATTATTCAGTCAATACCAAAAAATATACTAACTACTTATTTACCCTAATCTATTTGTACTAGTTTATGTGCTGTTTACACTTTCTCTTCGCAAAACGTGATAGTTTTTTTCATTAATACTCTTCAAAAGCAATAAAAATCTTTACTAAAGGGGGAAAAATATTTTTTTTAAAGTCAGTAAATATATGCTTTGGAAATAAGCAAAAAAATCTGTGTTTGCTTCACGGAAATTTTGTTAAAAAATTCTTGAAATGCATTCAGTTATGTTTCAAATGATTTGATGGAATGGAAATCGATAAATTGCAAGAAATACAATAACTCAGTAAACAAATATTCCAATAGTTGACTTTCTTCTATATTTATGGCTCTTTCTAAGTTCGAGATAAAATATAAGAACTTCATTTTAAATACTTAAAAACATCACTTATGTATATCACAATTTTTGCGTGTACAATCAATAAATATTTATATAGAGGGTGTTACCAAATTCGACCGACAAATTTAGTAGGTAGCATGGGGACGAAAAATCCCCACAGAACAAGGGGTCGTGAAACCCGTTTAGTCAGAGTAATTCACATAAACAGCTATTAAGAGCGTGATGCCGAGTGTAATGAATTAAGGCAATGAGAGGTAAAAAAACACTTATTATGTGTAAAGCATGTTTACAATCGAACAATGTATCACAGCTCGACGTCAGAAATATAACGACAAGCTATTGTCACAGGAATGGTTCGAAGTTGCGGCCACGTATGTCATAGCACAGCCAACATCAACAAACGAAGGATTGTCTGCCACGTTTTTACAAATCTGGCGATAACAAATGAAGCTACCACGAAGTCTTTCAAAGTACCCATCGGTGTCTGATGCACAAGCAATTTTAGGCGATCCCAGAAGGAAAAATCCAAGGGATTGAGGTCTGGGGAACATGGTGGGTAAGCAGTAGATCTTCTGCGTCTATTTTACCTCCCAGTATGTGTAGCATAGAGGTGGTTACCCACCGCAATCGAAATATTTGCTCATTGCCATCGTGCATGAACCCCTCATTTTGGTGGGCAGTGGCTGGTGCTCCCTACAGCAACTCCAGCAAGACGGGCTATAAGTAAACAAGCTATTTTGCGTCAATGAGGTTGTGATATGGTCGATCTTTGTCTACCATATCGTGGGGTTTCAGCGTAAGTTAGAGGTGTGGGATTCTCAAAATGAAGAGACATTTTAGAATTCTTAATATGACTTTTATTAAGAGTTTAACTTAAATTACTTATATATCGAACAAACTTATATTAAATGAGAATAAACCAAAACACGTAGCCGTAGTTAACACAGATCGTGCAATTGGATCACTTATCTATATAATTATATTATATCCGCCTACTCTCAATCCTAATAATATTTCGAATTCAGAAAATAATCTTCCTACCTGGAATTTCCAATCAACGGTTCAATCAACTTCAGATATTCCGTTAGACTCGAGTACAATGATGTGTACCTTGTAGTATTGGCTAGATATATTTGATTCTTGGGTAGGCCGTCAATTTACACTTCTACCTTTTCTACACTGAGCTTTCTCTAAATTGTCATCGCGCTTACTAAAACTTCTGTCCTTTTAAAGGTTATCTTATCTGCATCTATCCTTCGTTTCACTTCTTGGATTTGGGTTGGAAAAGATTTACCATTAATCGTGGCCGTCAAAGAACACAGAAGTTATGTTAGAGAAAGGACGCGTGAGCCATCACAAGGTGATCAGGTATTTTATGTATATCCCTGGTTTTTCTTGGCCACTCTCCTCCTCCTCCCGATATCAACTATTATTGCCATTTTCACCGACTAAATATAATTTGAGACTCCACGTTCTATGGTAATTAGTCGTCCTTATATGGTGCTTTTTCTCACCTCTCCGAATTTGTTAGTCGAGTTCGGCAACACTACATATATGCAAGGAAAACACTCCGTATGTGTGTGTGTGCGTGCGAGTGTGTGTGCACGTGCGAGTGTGTGTGTGCGTGCGAGTGCGTGCGAGTGCTTTCGTGTATGTGTTTGAGTTAGTCTGGACGCACGTACGCTCGAATGTGTGTGTGCATGCGTGCGTCCGTGCGTTTGAATGTGTGCGTGCGTGCGTTCAAATGTGTGTGTGCGTGCGTACGAGTGTGTGTGTTTGAATCTTTTGAGCAAAAGTTGAAGTTTTATCTTTTTAAATTGTCCATCAATATTAATTTGGGTAAAACTTCTACCCATTTCTTAAGAAACTCAAACTTATTCCATTACACAACCTATTAATATTGAGTCGTTACAAGACATTACAAGTACTCTCTGAAGTAAGAAGATAAAATACAATATATATGCCATTTCAGGGCTTATGAGCAAGATTCATTTCCTTGTTATACACACATATAGATTTCCATTTTCACTGCATAATGCCCATACATTGCGCAGAAATGTATTGTATTTATGGCTATTGTAATTGTTGGTAATACGCATTTGTTCGAATTAATGGAAAAAGATTAGATATAAAACTTTTGTATAAAAAGGAGGTATTTGTTACGTGTATTTTATAGAATCTATGAATATAATCACTTTAAAAATCTCTTACTAATTTATTAATATAATTAGCATTAAAAAACATGCAACGTTTAATTTAGTAGGTCTAAAAGTCTCTCATGAATTTTTCAGGTAACAAATGGCTGTAAAAGGAATCTTTAAAACATCAAATAGCTTGATTACTAAATAAATTAACTAACGCACCATGAATAATGCACCATCTTTCAATTCAGTAAGTTAAAAGGCACTTTGCAAATCACAGATTTTTTAAAGCAGAAATAATAAATATACTTAGCTGTATTTTTTTTCTATTATTTTTAGAACATGCAGTTTAACTGTGAATTTTTTTCGCATAAAGTCAGAGTTTTATGAAAGTTAGTTAAGAAATAAGCATATATATACAAAAATTCATACTGTAACTGACATAGTAAATGGCTATTATTAACTATAATTTACTTAACTTTATGCAAATGGACTCCATCAATCACTAGGTATTCTTTCAGAGAAAGAAAAGCATAGACTTGATTACAAGTCATTTTTAGTATTTTATTTAATTATATTTCTTGTAAAAGAACCTTTTATTTCAAGAAATAAATATATAGACAAATTGAAACACACAAGGAATACATTATATATGTTTTATTCCTTAACCAAGTTATTATATGATTATATGTAAAACTGTATATTCACACTGATTCATTTCGCATGTATTGGCATTTCATTTGCAAACTATTTAATACAAGCATTTGACTTACTCAAAAAATTTTAATTATTTTCAATTGAAAATAAATTTTAGTTGAAAAACATGTATTTTTATCAAAGATTGTGTTTTCAATATCTCAAACTATTAGTATCATATTTCACAATAATCAAACCGGTCTGAATAGTAACAGCCAAAGTTTATTCAACCGGCGCCTTTTAATATTCATATAATTAAATTATCAAAAAAGATCTCCAGATAAATAATGATACCTCGAAAATATGCTAAAATTAAATATATAGTGAAACTAGCTACTTATTTTGCTTTCCCTACAGCAACTCACTATCTTTGAGGAGAATTGAGTTTTACAGGCAAAGTTCGCTTTCCTGCATGACCTTCGAAAAATAAGATTATAACAACCAGGCCTAAAAGTTGTAACACGGATTACCATATTTGAGACTTAATCGCCTTTGGCGACAAATTTGGTTAAAAGTACGATATCGGCAAGAAACCTCCTAAAGGTCCTAGAGATCTACGATGCTATATATAAGTAACCTTTGAGACAAAGATCGAGTCAGTTCAGACGTGCGTGTTGATTGCGATATTGAGAGATTGATTTTGAGTTCCTGACAGTGAAACCGTTTAGAAAGCCGTTTCTGGAACTATGCAAATCTTTCTTACATATAGTGTATTTTGCACTAATGTATATAATTTATTACAGTACTTCTTCGTTTATACAAGTCGATTTGTGTTCGTGTAGTTCTCTGTTTGTCTTTGTCCATTAATAAATCTGTTATTATTCAAATAACTGTAGTCGTGGGCTGATTTTTCCTCACGCAAATTTACAACAATATTAATCTCAACCAATATCGATAACATACTACAAGTATTTTTCTGACAGAACCAACATGAATTTAGACTTCAGAAGATGTAAGTTAAAAACATAACTTTTACAACAGACGATCACATATAAGCAAATAAATTAAATAATCAGATAAAATAGTTAGGTGTATTATTGAATTAAAGCAGACGATAAAATGATATGGAAGATAATTTTCACCCTAAACAATATCTAAAACTTAAGTATAATTTAGGTAGCCAATTAAAGATTAATTCGAAATGAAGAAAAGGAATTTAAATAGAACTAAATATTTTACAATGTGAAGCAATCGACTTTATTCTTAGTCCTATTTAATTTTTACTGAACCTACAGTAAAATATCGTAGATATCATTAAATCACTAGATACTTTTAGATTCTCCTCTTCTATAAGTATTTTTAACATGTTCTTACCACCATCCATTTGATTTGCTTATTTTCGAAGCTAGAGAATTCTAACCTAATTCTATTGAAAACACCATCTCCATAAATTTCGAGAGCATTAAATAATGACCTTCTTCAAAGCACTAGCTTGTTAGTTATTCAACATGTTTGTATCATAATTACTCAGAAGTCTTGAAATGAACTTGTTTTTCGTTTTATTCTCCCAAGAGAATGAATTGTACTTGCTACGGAACACTGTCATTAATACCTACGAGGAATAATAAACACGCGATGCAAATCAGGTTTATTTATAGATATTTAAACACTTTCAATCCTTTTAAATTATTGAGCTTTTTATGTTCTGATAACATTATATATATATAGATAGATAGATATTGATAGCTATAAAATAATACATATCTTACACAATACCTAATAATCAGTAAATATGTTCTTTATAAAAAAAAAATTAGTAAGAGATAAATGGTTATGGATTTTTAGTAAAATTGCTATTTGTACCAAGAGCTTTAATTAAGCTTCTTGTGTGCAACAAACTGCAATTTTTCCCATTTTTCCTGCAATAAACAAATATTTAACACTATTCATTCAAACTCAAATATTTAACTATTCATAATTAGACTAGTTAGAATAGTTTTTTACTTGAAGAAGGAATGAAAAAAGCACCCTTAAATTCAGGGTATTAATCCACAAAATATATTATATAATTTGTAATTGGTCGAAAATGTACTGAATTTGTATCTAAATCATAGATTAATTTATGTAAGGGAAAAAAAAGTGTTAAATTTCTTCTTTCTTTTTGATATCGTACTTTATCTTGTAAAATGGAGAAATTTATTTTCATTTACTTTTAATTATAAACTATATTCCAATCCTACTCTAAAAACCCCATACGCATGTTGTTTTTATGAGAGTTAAGCTCCTTTAATTTATAACAGTTTTGTTTAATTTTAATTGTGATAAAAAGATCTTATTTAAATTCTTATTTAACTAAAACAACTCAGTTAAAGGATTATAGAAACGAACGTATATATTTTTCGTGGGTTTACATGTAGTAGAATGCTGTAAATATATAAATATTACCTAAATGTATATACATATTTTAATTTCATATAATCTCTCTATAAAAAAGCGATGCACCGAGGAATTATCCGACTATGATAAAAATTGATACATGCGATTCCTCAGTGGCTCAACAGCCCAGGGTGGTCCTTGACCTCCTCAAGAAGCCTTTTCCTGGCCAGCATTCTTTCAAGCCATGTTCTCCAATTCTTAGTTCTCAAAAGTAGATCCTTTGCAAGGCCATCAATGATACATGTGATGTACATGTATTAAAAACGAAGCGTTAACATATCGTAAGAATTTTTATTCAGATAATACACTTAGAAGAATAAAAATGTAAAAAATTTCTCCATTGGCCCACCTCTGGCTTTGACACAATCCGGATGAATACTGAATGGCAGAGATTTAGCCAATGTACTCGTTTGAAATGGCTTGTTACATGAGTTCCAACTCGAGTTGAATCGGTGCGATCCTGAGACGGTTTGAGTTGTTTGTTCATCAGATCTCAAATGTGCTATATGAAGAAGAAATCTCGTGATTTAGTCAGTCTGAGAAATATTGAAGCCCGCAGACAAGTAATAAGAAGAAGTACCATTTTCTGCAGGAATATTATCTGGTTTAAATCGCAAGCAAGCACCAAGAAATGTAGGATGCATAAAAGAGAGGGTCACACTACAGGACGTAGAATCATCTCGAGAAACCAGGTGTAAGGGTGGCAAGAATAACAACAACAGGAATGCAGCTATCAAATGAAATGGCTCTCATACCATAACTGCTAGTTGCCGCGCTGTATGGTGGATGAAAGTCAGGTAAATATCCTACCCCAAGACGTCTCCATATGTGTTTTTGTTGGTCATAGAGGCTCAATTCTAAGCAAAACTCATTCTTGCAAACAATTCTAAAATCCGTGATCAGGGGTTGTGAGCATCGATCGAATGGCCATTCTGTCTTCGCATTCTTTTGTCGCAGTCGGTTGAAAACTACCTCCTTCATGTGGAGTGCAACTATGATGATTTTGACGTTCTCAATAATGAACAGCCTTGAATGGTACCATCGTTTCGAACTAAAAGTCAAGAGAATCTGTGATTTGATCATTCTGCTCCCTTTACAGCTGCATGTCCTCTTTCAAACGGTAACGTCTACTCGTACTCTTCATGACACCGTCTTCGAAGTACTAGTATTGTCCACGTAGTCATAATCCCCCACTCATCTCAAGGCTTGTCTAGTCGCGGGTTACAGTCCTAGCCCCACTGAAGACCCACTTTGCAGAGGGACTAATGCACGTTAATTCTATCGGAGTTCAAAGTCTTCACGCTGGGATGGTGTGAAAATCTAAAGAGTGGGATCCCAGCTCAAGTGTTGTCCTCACCACTTAACCGTAGTTAAAGTTTACGAGTCCTTCTGTAATAACCCAATGCGCGTGGGTTTTCGGGTCTATATTCGTATGGAAATTAGACCTTAGATCTGGTATACTTTATGTGTGTTTTATACACCATCCGTCGCTCTGTTATAATACAAAGAAGCTTCAATAAGTCAGTTATTGACCCAAAAAAATCGTTAATAGTTCGCATATTCTATCGTAAGGTTTGTGCATAAGCAATTTTATCCCATTGGCAAAACTCTTTTTTTGGTTTGCCGCTTTTCATGTTATCGTGCGTATGTATAAATTATTTGAAATAGTATGTGAAATATTAATTATAAATATATAGTTATGAAAATAAAAAATAAATTTTCGTAAAGGAATTAAATTTTAAGAAAGAGAATGTAATAATTATATAACAGAATCTTTGAATTTCTAATACATATTCAAAAAAAATTATATTGTATCATATTCTTTAAATAGGAAGGATTCTATAATTGTCTCCAATACGGAGGAAGAAGATGGCTTTAAACTTAAAAAATCATAAAGGAATAAAAAAAACTTTCTCCGAAATTAAAAAGAAATGATTATTTTTTCTTTAAGTTGCATACGAGTTTTGTAGGTACTTACTTTTTATTTATTTAATTACAGAAATAGGAAACAGACTGAAAATTGTTACGAATTAAAAATAAGATGGTGAAAGGAATCAATTTCACTTTCCTTAACCAATGTACAAGTTTTAATTAAGTTACATTTGTATATGATTAAAAAATGTTACGCATTAGCATATAGTATAAATTAATATATTTCTAAGGTTAAAAAATATTTTTTCTTGATTGGATTTTCTTCTTAAAGTATAAAAAATATAATACTAAGTAACAATTCTTAATTTGAACATTTTTTCATCAAGCTTGGCTTAAATAAATGTTCTTAAGGAAGATTTTCTGAAGTGTTTTTAAACTTCGCCTCAAAGCTCTTAAATTTAACTCATTTTTCAAACTTTGTTCCTCTTCAAAAATGCTTTTTTAAAAGCTTTTTTTAAAAAAACACACACACATTTGTATTTAGCTAACTCAAATAACTGCTTTTTTATTGAATCATTTTACACATTCTTTAAACTCTGTAAATTTAATAAAATGGGATTTTTAAGAATATTGAGGCAAAAACAATTGTATTTTAGTAAATTTTGATTTTCAAAGTTTCAAGTTAAGAAGTAATTTTTCAAGTTTTTATAGATACGCAATCTTTTAATGATAAAGATTTGGAAAAACATTAAACTTGTAAGGAGTTTTTTCGCTCTCTTTCTGTAGCCTAAACAAAGTCAAATAGAAACTAATCACTGACTTTTCTTCATTTCTCCGTATGTTTCTATAATAAATGTTTAAAATCCATATCTCTAAATGAGTTAAACATATTTTTTTAAAAAAAATATTGTCGTATTTTTTTTGTATGTATTATTTAACTGAAATGGTTTGAAGGATAATTTTTCATAATGTATGAATATTTTTACTCATAAAAATGAATAGTTAAAACAATTTACAAAATGTATTATCTTATTTGAGACTGTTCGTGAAAAACGTATTTTTCTTGAACAAATTTCCGTTACATAACATAGCATGCACACAATGCGTTTAATTTTCTATGGTAAAATATTTTTCAAAAATCTATTCAAATAATAATATACATTGGAACATAATATATCAATGAAAATTTACATAATATTTCAAAAAGGGTAGCAAATACTTCGCTTATAGTTTAAAAAAAAAGTATGAAATTGAAGTAATTGAAATGAGTTTTATTTCATCTATTTTCTAATGTTCAACAATGATTTTTTTTCAACTATACTTTGCTTCTTTTCCTGAAATGAAGAAAACACGCTCCAGGTTAAATTATTTGAAATTAAATTATAAGTACACGTTTTTAAAATTCAATTCATTACTGCATTCATACTGTTCGATTTGTTTCATTTATAAAAATATAAAGCAAATAATCTTTTAGATTAGATCAAATGTTTCAAAGTCCAATTTGCAGAAATATCAATCTCATAAATGCTCCAAAAATTAGATAAATTTGGTAGCATATCGTGACATTGTTTGGACCTAAATTTGTGAATAATTTAAGACAACAGATTAATTGATGGTGCAAAGTATTGTTAATTTTCATAATGGATTAGATTACAATTCTCAAAACCGCAAAAGTGTTTTTTATGTTAATATCATTTCTTTAATATAACAGTAAATCGATACTACACTATAAGGCTAATATGCATAAAAGAGGCATTTTTTAATCCATAAAAGTGAACAATTATAGTAGATCTATGGAACAATAATTTTCAATCAAAATTCAACCAATTCAGCCAAATCGATGATAATTCATGAAATGTTTTTTGTATGTCTTAATGTAAAAAATGGGATGTTCTGTTAAGTCACCCACAGAGAATAATTTTAATCTACATAAATTATTCGTATAATTATTTATACACAACTCAGCTTCTTCGAAAACTTGTTGTCATATTCTGTTCTAAAGAAATTGTTCGGCTTATTAAAGTTATTACTTGTTAGCTCTTTTTCTTCCATGCGCAAAATACTATTCAAAAATTATTCTGTTTGCAATGTAGTGTTAATGCGTACTTCTGTTACTCGAATTTTTTTCTCGTTATCATTTGTAATATTTGTGTTGAAAGAATTTGAAATGATAGAAATTGCTATAAAATCGTTACTGCACAAAAAATAAATTATCTTAATATAATGATTCACTAATAAATAGTTATTACTTTATATTGGAAGCATATTTTTTAATGCTGATCCAAATCAATAATTGGTACAGGGATATTTTCCCCCGCAAGAAGTAATAAATTAAATTAAAAGAACATTTAAGAAATTATTTTTAATTATTCTCTTTGAAATGTAATATTTTTTGAAATTTTACTATTTATAGCAAATATATTTTCTTTTTTTTGAAAACCTTTTAATTACTTCAAAATATTTATTGAATTAATCAAATTCAAGAAACA
Source organism: Trichonephila inaurata madagascariensis (assembly GCA_019973955.1). NCBI lineage: Eukaryota > Metazoa > Arthropoda > Arachnida > Araneae > Nephilidae > Trichonephila > Trichonephila inaurata. The sequence continues at coordinate 39,990 of BMAV01012489.1, read as the reverse complement.
TTTATGGAGAAGAAATGTAATCCGTATAAAATAAGATCTTAATACTTAAAAATTTCAATTAATCATTAAGTACAGATGTGAAATGTGATACATTTTTATCATTGAAAACATTAAATTTTTCTCTTCTATGTCATATTCAATTACAATAAATAAAGTATGATATTCACATTAAAGGATAACATTACGTGAAGTATAAATATTTTCTACTATTTATTGTTTCACGTTTTAATTTTCTTTTATTGAACCATTTTTCAATTTTATTCTATGCAATTTTTATTCCTATAAAAACTGTGAAGCATTATTTTTTTTATTTAATTTAGCCACTAATGAGCAATATATGTTTCGTCACTCCCTTAATTTTGTTTGAGAGTAAGGAACAAAAAATTAATCGATCAAAAAAAAAAAAAAAAAAGTTTTTTCAAAAATAAAAAGATATACAATTATTTTAAATTTCTGAAAATTCTTTAATTTATTATTATTTTTAATTATTCTTAATATTTTTCAGCAACTTAGATATTCCATTCGTTAAACCGAAATTTTAAAAACATTTCCTGATTAAAAAAATCAAATGTTTCTTTTTATATCAAAATTAAAAATGTGTATTTCTGTTTTGAAACAAGTTGTATGCGTAAGATACGTACTAATTACATCAAATTTAAAATTGTAACTAATTTTTTTAAATGTTGCTAAAATTATATTTTGTGATCTACAGATGAATGAAAGATTTCTTTTTTTTTTTTAGAAAAAGAAAAATTTTCGTATACTTATTATAATTATTTTTAAATAATCAAATTGTTGTAATATCTGTCTTAAAATGTATCAGTTATAACATGAGCTTAGAAGTATATTTTAAATATATATCTATATAGATACATATAAGACGTATTTTTTGTCTGTCTTTATCTGTTTTCTTATAACTCAAGATCCAGACAACCAAATAACGTGAAATTTGGTACACGTACACAAAATTGCATGGGGAAGGTTCTTAAACAGGTTTCGTTCCAACCCAGCCTCACTCTGGCCTCCTCAAGCCAAAAGTAGTGCTCCATGTGCCTGTTCTGAACCATGGGTACATTTTAGAGAAAATTTGTGACGGGCTCACGCGTCTTTTCTTTAACATAACCTCTGGGTTCTTTGACTGCCAAGACTAATGGCAACTCTTTTCCAACCAAAATCCAAGAAGCGAAATGCGAATAATAAATGCAAATAGGATAGCTTTTAAAAGAACAAAAGTTTCAGTAAGCAGAATGGCAATTTGGGGAAAGTTAAGTTTGGAACAGATACGAGTGTGAATTGACAGCCTATCGTAAAGTTACCGGGATATCCAGGCATTGCTACAAGGTGCATACCATTGCACGCGCACCCAGACGTTTATGTACAGTGATTGAATCTTAGTTTGGATTAAGGTAGGACTGATAATTTGATATTAGGACTTATAATATTGTCAGAAGTGAAAGTAGGCGGATAATATAATCATTTAGATAAAGTGGTCTAAGTTACGCGATCCGGTTTAACTATTTCTGTGTGTTCATTCATTTTAGATTCTCACTTATGTAAATTTATCTAAATTGTTAGAGGTTTAAGTTATATTCTTAATAAAGTCATATTAAGAATTTAAAATGTCTGTTCATTTCGAGAATCCCACACCTCTAACTCACGCTGACAATCAAAGATATGGTCACCAAAGGGGGAGGGGCATATCTCAAATTGTACTAAACAAAAGCGGTGAGTAAATGCTATACTTCTTTGTTATATTTACTTTACTGCAAGCAAATACTGCAACAAATATAACATTCCTTACTACATTATTACATTCCATTCCTTCATTCATAGGAATGCATTGTCATCTTTTGCTACAGTCATGCCTATGAGAAAAAGGGGGAGTCTGGGCAGAAAAACAGTCAAGTCAAAAGCTATAGAACATACACGTGCAGCAGAAGCTCCTGATGAAAAAAGAGCAAGACTCCAGACAGATCAGGTCCACCGCAGTCTTGCGAGAGCAGCTGAAACTCCAGAACAATATCAAGTGCGACTCCAGTCATAACAAGTTCGCCAGAATGCATCCAGAGCAGCTGAATCACCTTAGCAAAGACAATCACGTTTCCAGGAAGATCAGGTAAACCACAGAGTTTCCAGAGAAGCTGAAACACCTATTCAGCATATGGTACGTCTTCTTGGCTTAAGAAAACAGAGAAATGTTGCCATTACTTTGAAATAGAAAGCAATAATGCATGATGGTTTCATGTACAGCCTAAGATATGACTCTGAAAGCAACAATCTTCTTGACATCGGTAGAATGTCAAATGTTTGTCTAAAGTGTAGTGCACTTAAGTGGAAAGGAGAGACTTCAGGCATGTGCTGTTCCAGTGGTAAAGTCAAACTGCCACCAATTCTAAAGCCACCAGAACCATTGTGCAGTCTGTTGAAGGGTGAAACTGCACAATCAAAGGACTTTGTGAAACATATTAGAATATTCAATAATATGTTTCCTATGACTTCCTTCAAGTCTAATGTTGTCCTGAATAATGGGTGGACACCAACATTCAAGGTCCAAGGTCAAGTGTACCACCAAGCTGGACCTCTTTATCCAGCCATTGCTGAAGACAGCAAATATCTCCAGATTTACTTCTTGGGAAAAGATGAGCAAGTTCAAAGACAGCTGGATTTGCTTGCCAGTCCTGTTGACAGAAACATTATCCTCAAAATGCAAAGAATGCTGCATTAGCATAACAGCTATGTGAAGTCATTTAAAATGGATGCTGAGATAATGGATGATAACACTCAAGTGGACTACAGAATCAAAATTTCAGGCAAAGCACCATTAAAGGAACACAAAGGCAGATTCAATGCACCAATCTGTTAGTGAAGTGGCCATCATGATTGCTGGAAAGCTAGGTGATCGTAGGGACATTGTGCTGCATTCAAGAAGTTGCTCACAAAGGCCACTTTAAAGGATTCAAGACACTCACAGGTCAGTACCCTCTGCTATTTGTTAGACAAGATAGCTATGATTTGAACATCAAAGATGTAAACAAGGCCACCAGCAATGACTACTGTGCATATCGCATGATGCAAAGAGTCAACGAATTCAATACACTCCGCAGATGCTCACGCATTTTCTAGCAATACATAGTGGATATGTATGCTAAGGATGAGAATGAGAAATTGCGTTTCATCAGACTCAACCAAACAAAACTTAGAGCTGTGGACTATGGTGTACAATTGGATGCAGTAAGAAATGACAACAATGTGACTTCTGAAAATCTAGGCAAATTAGTGGTGCTGCCTTCATCCTTCACCGGAGGGCCCCGTTACATGCATGAATATGCACAGAATGGAATGACCTATGTGCGTCATAGAGGCACACCTGACCTCTTCATCACCTTCACTTGCAACCCAAGCTGGCCAGATATGACAGTTGAATTGCTTCCAGGACAAGTGGCAGCAGATCGTGTTGACTTGGTTGACAGGGTGTTTCAACAAAAAGTTAAGAAAATGATGCATGTCATCAAGGACGTCCAAGTGTTTGGAAAAGTAGCCTGTTTCATGTACTCCATTGAGTGGCAAAAGCAAGGAGTGCCACATATGCATCTCTTGGTTTGGTTGCAGACCAAGTAGACAGCATTATAAGCGCAGAAATTCCAGACAAAGAAAATCCCATTCTGTATGAGGTTGTCACAAAAAACATGATTCATGGCACTTTCTGCAATAGGAATCGCAAGGCACCATACATTGCTAATGACAAGTGCAATAAGAGGTTTCCCAGGCAAATGTTGAAAGAGACACAGACAGAAGATGATGGATATCCCCTGTACCGTCGCCAAAAACCAGGTGATGGTGGCCATGTTGCCCCTGGTAGAGCACCAAAATCTGGACTGTTGGAGGATGTTGACAACTCTTGGGTTGTACCCTATTCTCCATTACTCTTCAGAATCATCAAATCACACATAAATGTGGAGTACTGCAACTCAGTCAAAAGCATCAAGTACTTTTGCAAGTATGTTACCAAGGGAAATGATGCAACCATGTTTGCTGTTGCAAATGAAATGCCGAACAGGCTTGATGAGGTTACTACTTATCAACAAGGAAGATACATTAGTAGCAGTGAGGCAGTGTGGCACCTGCTCAACTTTCACATCCATCAAAGGTATCCAACAGTTGTTCACTTGACAGTACATCTTGAAGGAGACCAAAGAAGATACTCTTGGAAGGAAACCAACAGCACATTTGACTGACACTCCAACAAAGACTATATTAGCAGCCTTTTTTTATCTCTGCAAAACAGACCCTCTTGCAAAAACATTGCTGTATTTTGAAGTGCCTAGACATTGCCTTTTATTGCATGCAAATAAACAGTTTTGTACGCTTCTACAGAAAACCTTATTTTAAACCCGGGCAAAGCAGGGTACTCACTCTTGCAGCTAGTATATATATATATATATATATAT
>BMAV01012489.1:16049-35442 GCA_019973955.1 Trichonephila inaurata madagascariensis | reverse complement strand
ATATATATATATATATATATATATATATATATATATATATATATATTACCATGTTAAATCATTTTGTTACACTTAATTGTCCAAAACTATCTAATTATGGATAATACATGAGTCGAATGCTAACATTCATTAAAAATAATTTTACAATAGTGTTCATTATACTTTACATTTACATATTAATTTTTATTGCGCATCATTTTCCCATCTGAGCATAAAGTATGAAATTAAAACAGCTTTTATTTTTCAACCATGATTCTAATGAATTTTTAAAATTGAGGATTTATTTAATTCTTCATGATGTTTCCATTCCAGTAAGTTTCATTGCGTTACAGTGTTTCTCGAACTGAGGGGGGGGGGAGGGCGCGATATATGTATGAGGAAGGCGCAAGCATATTGAAAAGTCGAAAACAAAAGAAAATTAAAGAAATACTGATTTACTGAAAGTAAATAAACCAAAAATACATTCTGACATAATAAAATATAAAATACACATTTACACTGATATAATACACTTATAAATGTATCAGTACTGCGCAATGTATTTTACATTTAATTTAACAATACCAAGTATAATAATTGCCAGTAACCCCATGGTCTTACCATATATAAAATTATACACAAAAATTAATACTTATCTTCATAATTTGTACGGTTTATAATTAATCCCTTTACCGTCAATTACGAGTTACGCGATTCGCTCCCTAATGCCACCGTTTTCCACGTATGCGATGTATTGGGGAAGGGGGGCGGGGAAGAAAAGGAATAAATAAGCAAATCCTCTGGAATAAGTACATCCTTCTCCAGCACTCCGTCAAGGTTATTTTATTGCATTCCAAAACCTGAAAAATTTTATGGATGCAATGCACAGAAAAGGTCGTACTTCGGACAGTCCCATATAGACGTCTGGGAAAAATAACACTTTAGCTGAGCGAGACATTTATATACGGCGGTGGCACTTAAGACGTTTAAGTCGTATTGTTGCTATAGCATCAAAGTATAATATTATTGTATTCAATGCATTGTTATTGTATGGAGGGGGGCACGATGAAAATTATGATTGAATATTGGGTAGCAAATATTGAAAGTTTGAGAAGCACTGTTGTATAGCATTAAACCGACTAAATTTCACAATAACGTATTGTTCACGAGGCAGATATGTATATGTTTCATTTTTAAAACTCTCCCGCTCTCGTTTATCAGTACGGTCTTTTCACATTTTATGTATACAGTCACTTACCAACATTGAAAATATCTTAATATACTATTTTAACTATATAAGTTATAAACACTAGGGGATAATGTTTCGAAAAAAATTCTTATTTCAGTTTTTACATGAAAAAAACAGCAATCAAGTAAAAGCAATACGCGTTGTGTAAACTTATAAATAAAGTTAAATAAATTAATGAACTTCAAAGAGCATATAGCAGGGTACTATTTCTTGTAAGTATGATCTAGTATACAAATAATTTATCTAAATTATTTGTATAGTACATCATACTTGACAAAAAAATAACTTGTGCATTTAATAATGAGATTAAATTTCGCTTTTCTTTCTTAAGAAATCAACAATTTCAACAAAAAAAATTAACTTTATTTGCATTAAGAATTTCAATTTTTTGAAGTTCCAAAAGCATTTAAAATTTAAAATGTTTCGTTTATTATAATAATATCCTTAAGTAATTCATAAAATTGCTTAAAAGAAAACAATTTTTGATTCCTACATTTCTTATATTCGGAAATTATATTCAAATGAGAATATTTTTATTGATGATTTTTATTATTGCAGATATCCTAGTTTTCAATCCCATAACAGAATAATAAATACAAATAGTTATTAAAATTTGTAAAACATTTAGATTTCATATTAAAGTTCTCTTTGTATTTTCCCTTTTGAAGTATGACATAATATTACCTCATTTTTCCTCGTAAAAAAACATTATTTAATCCCCCCCAAAAAACATCAAAACAACTTAGAATGGAACTTACGTTGTACTTTTTCATAGTTTTGTACTAGTTATTTTAAAACTTTTTACAAAGCAACTTAATTCTCTTATATCACATTTCTTGCTGCTTTTCCAGAAAAAGTTATCTTTTTTTAGCAAGAAAACGCAAAATAGTGCAGCATCAGATCCAGAAATCAATAAAGTGATCAATTGGAGTAATTAGGCCAAAACGTCATTTCCAAAGACAATATGTCAGCAAAAGTTCCGAAGGAAAACTAAAATTTGATTAATGTGAAGGGTTTCTTAAGATCTGTATTACTGCATTTTCAAATGTAGTAATGCTATGTAATATATTTATTTGCATTTTTTTAATCAAAATAATTAATACATATGACATTTAAACTATCCAAACACCCTAAAATCGTAAATTTTGTCAAAAATTAACATTTTTTTTATTATTTTATTTTAAACACTATCTTATTAGCTTAAGAAAAATACCAATTTTTTATATTTTCTATTCACTAGAACAAAAACTACAAGTGTTTTAGTAAAAGCAGATGCCACAAATTCAAGCAAGATGTCAAAAATTAAAATACGTTTTACTGGAAATGCATTTTTTTTTATTTTAAAAAATGCTCAAACGACGACAGCGGCTGCTCAAAAAGTTTTCAAAAAAATTAACTAAATGTTTTTTGTGCACATCCTGTATAAAAGTAGAAACACTTAACCTTCAGATTACAAAATTTACAGTCCCTTTTGTAAATATAATCACCGTTTTCTTTTAAGCAATTTCATATAATAACTAATTGTAAGATAAAGTGCTCTAATTTTTGTAAAAATTAAAATATCTCTTATCTTGAAGAGATATTTGCTCCTCATTTCAAAAATGAAGAGCAAAGCATTACACTAAAATTGAAAAATTGAGAATTTGCTCATAAAATTTTGTACAGAGTGGGCCGCATTTTGTAATTTTTTGTAAATTTTCTCCATATTTTTTCCCATTTTAGTAATAATAATTTATTTTTCTCTTCTTAACTTTAGCATTTTTTTTTCATTAAAAAATACTAAGTAAATCTAAAAATTACTTAAAATCCTCATATCTATTTTTAAAAGAATGTTGTCGCAAGTAGTCGAATATTTAAGTAATTTATACTTATTATATCGTATGATATTTCAAAAACACAGGCTATTGTTTAATTTCACATCGATGACATCAATCAGTAAATAGATATTTTTAATCGGTTTAAACTAATGAAGTTCCCAAACGAATATTTATGAGTATTTTCTGTAAAATTCTTTTTTTTACTCTGTTGCTTCAATAATTAATTATTTACTCTGTAAAAAATTAAGCATTAAAAAAGTTTTAATGAAATTGAGTATTTCATATTTATTTACGAAAAATGCGCATATTTCGTATTTCAGATTTTATTATATTACAAAATTATTCTCAAACTAATTGATAAAATTATTTTTACGGCAAGAAACAGAGCTTCTCCAATGAGATTCCTAACATAAATATATATTATATTACGATGTATGAAACCCTTCCAAGCTTATCTTGAACTGAGCTGGGGCAGGTGAAACGTTTCATTCTGGCTCGTGCACTTGGAAACATTTACACTGCACAACCAGTCATTCTCGAATTATTTCCCAAATGCTCTTATGGATTCAAAATAATTGAAAAGTTCTACTCGGTGGAATTTTCCGCATCAAGAACATGCCCTTCTGCTGAGCACCTTCTTTCACGCTTGTCTGAAACACACTTTGTTGAGTACATTCCCCCAAAAAAGAAGAAATTCAATAATTCAACACGATTATTTGCTGCTTAAAGAGGACAATAAAGGGAAGAAGGTAAGAAAAAATCAAGATTCTACTGTGCAGATTGCGATTTGGGTTATAAGCAGTACCGTGTTTTCGAATTCATCATGCATGATTAAAATTTGATTAATAATCGTTTAAGTAAATACAAATCATGTAAATAAAGTTTGCAATTCAAGATAAAAGCAAGGTTTTCTAAGCTTTATATTTATAGTTAGTTTGAATTGACTCCAAAGTCTAGTAAATACTGCTATACAGAAAGCCATCCTTACAGGTAAATTTTTCATTTAATTAAACAGATTTTTTAAAATTAATTTTAAGAAAATTTTGTATGCGGATGGTGCTACTATGTTTTAAAAGATGAGTATTTTTGAAAATATGCATATGTTCAGGCCAATTTGTCTCATGGATGACTACCACACCAACTAAACGCAACAACTACCACTGACCAATATCGAGAAGAAAGATGCCGATTATGGAAATGACTTTTTTATGTTTTTGTTCCTTTCTTCTTGGTATTTTATTGTCAAACCCCTCTGCCATAGGAAAATAAAAATAATAAAATTTGCATGTAATCCATTCTTCTTCTCAAATGGCAGTTCAAAAACTTTTATTGTTCGATCAATCTATATCAAATCACCGAATCGTTGTCCTTCAATCAGTTTTTTTTACAGATGTTCATTCTGGTTATCTCTAATTATGAACATCAAGTCAGTTAACATGTTCTCTGAGAATTGCATCTAATATTTTTATTTACAGTTGATCATTCTTTCTTTCTGTATGTTCTGGTGATCCTTAGAAAACTCTTGGTCATTTGCAACCAATTTACTGTTGCAAGTGCTTTTTTATATAATTTTTGAAGAAAAGACTGTACATCAAACTGTTTCATGAAAATAACTTTGCAGATTTTATTTGTATTAAATTATTATTAGTCTTAAAGCAGAAAACAATAACACGTTCGTAACACTGATGAAACCGCTTCTAACTTCACTAGCGAGCTCTTAGCAATTAGAGAATCCCTAACCATTTATACGAATGACTCACTAGTTATGGATACTTCAAAAGAAAAGGTAATTCTCTCAGATTCCAAATCGACCTTTGAAGCCATCATAAACGGACATACTAGCATCACCTCCTCCATAAATTTTCTACTCGAGCAGCCGCATCACAAGGGGAAATTCTGTATGTTACCATGGATACCTGCGTAACATATCGGAAGGAAATGAGTGTATTGGGATTCTTTGGCCAAAGAAGCTAGAGACTATGGCCAATTCTGTAGCACCATCACAGTTGCTGATGCAAAAGCTGTGGTCAAATCTAGACTTTTACCCCATTCCTTAAGAAATCTCTCATAACAGATTTTGATTTCCCAAGAATTATAACATTCGCAAGACTAAGAACTCATCATTACAAATGCCAAAAAATCCACCCAACTGCTGAGAAATTCAACCACTCGCACCAAAACATATCTTCGAGTACCCAGTTTTCAGGCCAAGATCAAAGAAGCTCGGTCTAATTCCCCTCATGGACCCATTGCAGGAGATCCCTTAAGGCCAGGACGCTTCGGAATTATCAGCTGCAATTATTGCCACTTTCGATGGAATCCAGTGTTCTTATACTTATTTCATTGCCAATTCCATAGACACGAGAATAACAATAGTATTATTCTTATTATTCTTTTGTCAAATAAAAACACTTTTCTTTTTATTCGTGTGTTAGTATATTTTATTTACCCTTATTTGCGAAGGTAAAATTAAAGACCCGAAGAACACCACATATTTTTATCTTAGCAAAAATTAGACATTTTTAAAAATTTATATTAAAAAGACAATATTTTACACCGCTTGAATTGAAGAAAACGTAACGAACAGCCCCGTGTAACGATTGAAGGGGCAAGGAAAGAGTAAAGGGAATTTGCTACCGAAAAATCGTGAAAGTTTAACAACTTTGTACGAAGTGAAAAAAATTTAAGGGTTTCAAGAATTTGTTGGCGAGATAAAGTAAAGTCCCCTTAGCGGAATTCTGAAAGGAAAGGTTTTAAAGCATATCCGCAACAATTCAGAAAAGTCTGTTAAAGTAAGATTGAATGAACTATCTTATAAAGAAAAAAAATTGTGCTTCTAAAGAAATATATTTAAGTTTTTAACGTTAAAAGATTATATAATTAGACTCGCATCTTCTTTGCTTTATGAGCAAGTTCATGCACTGTAGTATGAGTAAGCAGTGTTTATATTAACGTAGCTTTCTGAAACAATATGACAGCTATTGGCGACAGAATTCGTAATTTTGAACCAGGGTCAACTGACGATGACTCTTTTCAGAGCTTGCTTACCACGCCAACTCATCAGTCCCTCTTGGTGTAGAAAACGCCGGTCACGAATCTGTGACCATAACCCAGTGCTTCTCAAACTTTCAATATTTGCGACCCAATATTCAATCATAATTTTCATCGCGCCCCCCTTCCGTACAATTATTGAATTACAATATATTGAATTCAGTAATATACTTTACTTTGACGCTAAGGCTACACAATACGACTTTAACTTCGAAAGTGCCTCCAGCGTATATGAACGTTTCCCTCAGCCAAAGCGTTAATTTTCCCGGACGTATATATACGTCTTTCCGAAGTTAGGCCTTTTCTGTGCACTGCCATTCATAAAATTATTCTAAAGTCTTTGGAATGCAACAAAAAGGCATTGACAAGTATTTGCAAAGGATTTACTTATTTCAGAGGTTTTGCTTATTTATTCCTTTTCTCCCCTCCCCCTGGAATACATCACGTGCACATGCCTGCGTGTAAAACGGTAGCGTTGGGGAGGGAATCACATATCTTTTAATCAGCAGTAAATGGATGAATTATAAACCGTTCAAATTATCAAAAGAAGTGTTAATTTGTGTGTATTATTTTATTTATGACAAGCCCATGAGGTCAGTGGTAATTATTAAACTCATTCTTAACTTAGTATTCCTAAATTAATCGTAAAATATAGTGAGCAGTACTGATACATTTATAAGTGTAAATGTGTATTTATTTCTTATTGCGTCAGAATGCATTTTGTTTGTTTATTTTCAGTAAATTAATAAGTTTTTTTAAAATAATCTTTTGTTTTCGACTTTTCAATAGGCTCGCGCCCCCTTCGGAGAGTTATCATGCCCCCCTAGGCTGGCGCGCCCCACTGTTTGAGAAACAGTGCCATAACCACTAAACTACCTCGGCCACGTAGAATGATGAAGTCATTGTTGTTGTCGTGTGTTTTTATCCTGGGATATATATGAAATACCACAGTGTGGAAGAACAGTAACATACAATACAAAGAGAAGAATATAGGCATTTAATACAAATGATGATCCCAGCATATAGCAGAAGGGGTGCACTGCTTTCCTTTCGAGACGGGAATCCATTACAGGCAAAAGTCCGACTTCTTTCCCGAAGAAGATGCAACCATGCCTTACTCGGAATTTGAACCCTAACAAACTCGGTTACAAACCGAGGGTCATATCCACCATACTGCCTGGGAGGCGCCAAGGTTCTTAATCTCTGTATTAGAATTTCTTCCCCTCCTAGTTTAATACAGATATTGTTTAATTAATATAATAATAATTTTCTAGATTTTCTATGATGTTCAATACTTATAAACAATTTTGTTCATAAATAATAGATTAATTTTTGAATGTTCAGACTGTGCGCATGCATGAGCTTTTATAAGATTATAAACGAGTCTCATAATTATGTATTTATTTCCTGTGAGCCAATTTACTGTGTTAAAAATCTTCATTTCAAACACTCACCTTTTCGGAACACTTTTATAAAAACTGTATAAGGAATTAGAATTTTAAATTTTATTGTATTTCTAGTAATAACTGCTGAAGCATTACATGCTTGTATCTAAGCGAAATCTTTTTTTTTAATGTTATCTTGCAAAGTATTTTTACTTAAAAGTTTATTAACATAAACATTCATTTACATTAAGATTCAATAAAATGTCTTGAAGGATTGATCGTTTATCTTTTATTAATGCCGCTTCTCAGAATTCACACATGAGTTACTGGTGGCGTACTTCATACTCGAAATATTAAACCATCAGTCAAGTGAACAGGAAAACTCGATTAACTGCAGTGAAAATCGTTTAACACGAAACTGAAATGACTGAAACATTTTTTCGTGTTAAAGGATATTGCAAGCAAAAAACCCATATATTCAGCAAAATTAAGTGCATTAAGGCATGTATATATGCACGCATTTTGTAAAAAATGAATGAGATACAAAAACATTCACAAAACAAATTGAAATTTCATACAAAATTTTCAACTGTTTTGAAAAACTCAGTATTTATTGTGATTTTGAAAAATAATCTGAAGATTTTTTTTTTGCATTGACTCCTTTAGTATCTAATATTTGACATATTGTTCGATGTCATCCATTTTATTATTCATTTCACCATTGGAATGTGTCTAAATAATTGCGCATATTTTTCATGATGCACCTCATTTCGGATGACGTAGGAGATTTGGCTGCTTTAATCATTTTTTTTTTTGCCGTCCGAATCTGCATAAGTGATTTTTTTTATCCTTGAACAAACTACAAAATGTCTTCTGCCATAATCGGGGCTGTGCACACATTATCATCATCACCGCGATGAATTTTTCCGATGATACAGTGGGACAGTCCAATAATACAGAAATTTTCTCAAGCATTTCAACAAAGGTCAGCTCACTTTCAATATCCTCCTTCTTCGCGTTAAACGATTTTAATTTTGTGTTAAGAGAAAAAATACAGGAAAATATATAGTAATTTGCCGGACCCGTTGTATTATTTCGTGGTTACCGATATTTCGTCTCTGTTTTTGCGTCAAACGTATTTCACTATACACGGACATTTCATAAAGTTTAAATACATGTACTCAAAAAGAAAAATTTTGCGCTTTTCAAGAAATATATTTTTTTATTCTAGGCATTAAAAAAATGTAAAGAAAAAAATACAAAGGCACAGTAGAATTTTTTTAGCTCACTCCACATTTTCCAAACATCTACACCCCGCAAAACATGCAGATTTGGAATCTATCCAGATTTAGCGTTTTCTTGTATAAGGCGGTTTCTCGTTACTAACACCAGGACTCGAACCTAGTACTCAACAAAATTCCGACAGCTCTCATTTAGCTTCTGTGACCTTAAAAACAGTTTTTCCTCTTACTGCTAATAGAGTCTTGATATTCTGATTCTATTGTAATGAACATGACAACAAAAGCACTGCTCTTATTTCTATAGGTATAATTCCAACAATTTTCATTTCACAATTCTTGGGAGTTTTTTTTTTTGCATTTAGGAACAAGTGAAAATTAAAAAAAAAAATCGATTTCTAATATAATTCCTTATGCATTGACGTAATTCTTCTTTCTATCTAAATTTCTCTCTTAAATGGATATTTTTTTAAGGGAACATGGTACGATTTACACAAAAAAATTTAAATTTAAGGATTTTAAAAAAATTTTTGGTTGTCTCCTATCTGTGTATGATATGTAAAACCGTTTTTGTGCTCAAAAATTTATAGAAAGCTAGCCATTAAATTTTTTAAGCAAAAAACTTAAAATTTGTGAAGTGATTTTAAAATGCTACTCCTCCTACAAACATTTATATACAGGCATGAAATTTGTGTGATTTACATGTACGTCAAACTATGCATAACAAAAGTTGGCATGGGTTTTGTGATAACATGATTGGTATTTGTACAATACTTCTTTTTATGAATGCTTATTAAAAATTCCTTAAAAAATGTATAAATTCTGAGTTCAATTATTTTTTAAAAAATAAGTAATGCATTGATTCAAAAATGCATGCCAACTTTTCTTACATGTACTATTAGCAATTGGTTAAAAAAAATCAAAGCATTTGGCACAATAGAAAAAAGGCCTTAGCATTTAAAATAAAGACAAAATTGTTGTTTTATTTTTCTGAGATGAGTAAGTTTAAAGCTTTGATTTGCCGTAGGGATGTGAATAAAAACGAACGTAAAAGCTATAATAATTCTGCGTTTTTTAGGTTTAGAGATCTCAAGTTTTATGAGGTAATTGAAAAATATATAAAAAATAATTTAGACTAAAAAAGTTAGATTTGATTTTCTTACCGATTTTTGTCAAAGGTTTGTACTGCGTTCCCTTAAATATCAATGTGTGAAAGCTAACTCTCAAACGCACTGTTCATATTATTTATCTTTTATATTTGCTTTATTTTTTTAAACAAAAATTGGACTTAACTTCTCAAATGTTTTCCACATTTTGAAAAAGAATTTTCTAAGAGTTATACAAGCAGTAAATTTCTAAAATAGGAAAAGGAAACGGAAAATAGTGTCAAAAATTAATTTTGCATGTTTTGAAAAAAAAGGAACAATTTTTTACATTCTAGCTTTTAACCTTTATTTTGCTAAAAGGTACAGCTAAAACTTGTTTTCTTTTTCATTGCATCACTAAATTTATACATTTATTTTTCAACAATTTATTTCTTTCTCTCTATTTAAAAAAAACGATCCCATTTACGAAATATGATATTTTCATTGTAAGTTAGATGTTCATTTTATTCAATGGATTTACTCTTGAATGAGCTTACTTTTCTGTTGAATAAAACAAAAATGATATTTCTGTTTCACTTTACTCCCTTATTTCAGTGACTTGACTAAAGAAAATTTATAGGAAAATGAAAATTATAAATTCTCAATATTCGGTAAAAATTTTAGACATTCTCAGATTTAAAAAATTGCTTGGAATTTATATAATACAACAGTGGGAAAAAATGATATTATTGCACAAATATAAAACATTTATCTACAATTAATTCCAGTATCTAAAATTGGTCTTCATGAATAATTTTCTAATATTTTACAAGTAATAGTGCATTGAAAATGCATTGTATAATTATGAATAGTATAAGAAATGCTAAAAATATGAATAGCATTAGAAAAAGACACAAAATAATGACAATTTGATTTCAATCCCTACAATATAAATATAGAACAACTCACTGATTTCGAGACCTCTGAAACTATTAGACAGATCAATTAAAAATTTGGCACACATGATTCTCTTGTTGTGTAGAGGTTCTTTAAAAACGAGTTTTGCTGAAATCGATTCCCAAGGGGATTGCGGGGATGAGATTTATAGTTAAAATAATTCCATTTTTAAACTATTAGGTCAACAGATTTGAAAAGGATTAGGCATATATCCTTGCTGAGTTGAGAACATGCTAGAATGGGTTTTGTAAACATCGACTCCCTCAGTGTTTTGGAGGTTGTGGGAACACTATGTGTAACAATTTTTTTGTTTTCGAACAATCAAACCTACAAATTTAAAAATTTGTAAACATGATTATTTTGTAGATCAGAGATTCACTAAGAAAGTATTATGCGAAAGTCCACTCAGAGGGAGGTTAAGATGACGTAAAAAATAAATATGCTTCTGTTTTAGAAATTCATGACTTTTTTAAATCATGGGGTACGTTCTTCAAAAATGTCTTTCAATGCAATCAAAAGCTTAAGGCTAGCACATAGAGATCAATAACAAAATCAAAGTGTAGTCTTAAAACATCATGAAATACCAAGAGAATAGGACAAGAAAATGGCTAAGCTCTTATAAATTAATACAGTAATAGAGTGCTTCTTAAACTTTCACTATTGGCGACCTAATTTTCAATCATAATTTTATCGCGCCTCCCTTACACAATAATAATGCACTTTGGCACTAAAGCTACAATTCTATCTTAATTAAATACCATACAAATTAACAAGATAAGTATTAAATAATTTGTATTTGTTACTTTTAAGTAATATTTATTTTAAGCAAATTACTTCTAAGTTATAGGATAGTTACTGTTTTTCTTTTCTCTAATTTTTAAATTGGAACAGATTGCAAAATGATATTTAATTAAAAATTTATTTCCTCTATCATCCATTTCTAAAAGTATAAATGTCATTAGAAAAAGAGTCTAGTCTATGCTGCTCTCTGTCATGTCCATCACATTTGGCATTAATATTTAAAGCTAGAAGACTTCAAAATATTTTAACCCGAGAGAGCAGGCCACACACTCCATACCAACGTTAATAGTCGCGCGAGGTGACTGAGTCATTTCAATGTTTTTTTTTTTTTTTTTTTTCTACAATTATTTTTATTGTACACGATAAAAATCACAATTCCAATGAATAATGTAACTAAGAGAAAATATACTCACCTACTTTTTCAAGAAATTTTCATTTTTTTCTTTCATAATTTGAGAAAAAATAGATTAAAACTGAACTAAAATGTTTTAACCCGCGATCACTCGCGCGGGGTGTTCTGTACACCCCAGCAACAAGAAAATCCTCCCAGGATTCTAAAAAGAATGCGCAGAACCCCGATTTTTTCTGTAGCTGCACATTTTAGGTCATTGAACCTTCAGGCCTGATGCATTCCCTTTTTCTGAAACGATTGGAATGTAATGACCTTCAAAAGTTTATCTGGGGGGCTGAGAACATCCGCGAGAAGTTAAGCATTTGTATACAGTCTGCTCTGAATGTTTGGAAAATGATTAAAATATTATTTTTCTACTTTCTACTATCATTATCTCATTAATTCTAAAGTATATTTACTACTGGGATATACGTTTTACTGGTTTATGAAATATAAAATTATGTGTTTTAAAATGAAAATTTTGTATGTTCAGTTTAAATTAATGTTAGTCTCATTTTTATGCAAAAAATTTAATAATTTTATTTGTATAACACAAAAAAACATCTTGCACTTCATAAATATGTATCATAATGACTTAATTTTATTTTCATAATTAAATACATGTGTTAAAAGTTTGGGGTGCTCTCTACACCCCGCGAGTAACGACGGTAGCAAAAACAGGCGCGAGTGACCGCGGGTTAAAGGTACGTAACCTTAAAAAAGGACACAAATCACAGACATTTTTCGCAAACATTACAGTAATGGTATTTACAAGCAAAACCGTTATATTTTGTTCAAATTTTTGTAGTTTTGCTGTCCTTTAACTTTGAGCTACGCGCGACCTCGACCGGGTTAAAAGTGCATTCAATATAAAACATGGATGTTAATTCTAAAGAAAGAATTGAGTAAAACGCGTATTTCATCAGGCTTTATGTGTTTCAGAATAGCCATAAAAATAAATCTGAGCCAAATAATCCTCCAAAGTGCTTTTCTTGCTTTTCAAATATCATATAACTCTTTCACATGGAAAAAGCGCAACAGAAAAGAATACATTATTTACAACTTCCCTAAATGAAAAACAAAAACATAATAGAAGGGACAGAACTAATCATACCAATAAGTTCTAAGATCAAACGATGAAAACGATGATGACTGACGCAAATCTGCTTCCTGGGTGAAAAGTGAATAAGTCTTCCTTTTCTTTCTACAGCTAATGTACAACATTTCAATAATAATAACAGTGATGAATTTTTTATCTTTCTAGAATTTTTCTCTGGGTCTGAGGTTTATTTTTTTTCTGAAAGAGTAGTATTTTAGGTTTAAAAAGAAAACGCAATGAAAAAATCTCCTATCGTGGGATTACAGCAAATTAAACGAAATGTTTTTTATTTAGTTACAGGATCTGATAGTTAATAAACGCATCAAAGTGGAAACTTTTACTTTTGATGAAGTAATATCGCCAGCTGGTATACATAAATTATATCAGTATAAATGCGTATTTTTTTATATGTCAGAAAGTATTTACTTCGTTCCAGTAAATTAATTTTGTAAACCTGTTATTTTCGATATGCTCGCGCCCCCCTTGTAGGGTTATCATGCACCCTAGGGAGGCGCGCCTCACACTTTGAGAAATGCAGCAGTTATACCCCGAACTTACACGATAGGTAGGACTGAGTGATAACCGAGTAAGTAATAATAATAAAGTATAATTTCGTATATAAATACATATGTTTTTTAGTTGGGACCGAAGACAAAAAAAAAAATCATAATTTAGAAAAAAAAATTTTATTTAAATCTTAAATAGCACAAGTACAAAATCTGAATCCGAAGTTATTTTGATGTACAATGTTACTTAAAATCTAACAAAGCAGTCTGCCGGCTCAAAGGTTCTTTTTTTTTTTCCTGCAAAATTTCCTCGTACATGTTTTTTTTTTTTTTTTTTAATTTCTTTTTTTGTTGAAAAAATACACTCTTCAGTGGAGTCTATATTTTCTAAAATTTGTAACCCATTTTCAATTAAACTTAGATCATCCATCAAACTTCCAACCGTCATTCGATCTTCTGATTGAAATGGGTCTAAGAACTCAAGTTCTTCAATGTCTTGCTCATGTATTTTTATGAGCTCATCCATTGTCAGCTCCTGATTGTAGGAATCCAGCAGTTCTTGAACGTCATCATTATCCACTTCTACATTTATTTGCCTGGCAAGATAAACAACTTCTTCAATCACGTTATCAGTTTTATTAGGCTCTGGTACTAATTCTATCTGAGTTTTAAAGATATAAAAAAAACTTTCCCCCAAAACAACAAACAAAAGATGGATAGACGAGATTGAAAATTGCGTAGCTCCAGGTCTGCGTAAGTCGAGGTATTACTGTTCTTCATTTAAGCTATAAAAAAGTTATTATTATTTTTTTTTTTAGAAAATGAAAGATATTACTCAAAATGCAAAGATTAAATCTATTTATGAGTGAAAATTTACGATTATTTACATTTTATAAATAAAAATTTATGATTATTTATTTTCTATAGATGAAAATTTTTATGATTATTTATTTCCTATTAACGCTGACCACATTCACCGCTGCTCAGCCCTAGAGGGCTCCTCTTTGTGCGACCTTTATTGGAAGCTCGGAACTTATTGGGTTCATAGACTTTTCTCGCCATTTTTGTTTTATTCTTTTTTCCTTACTTTGTTTATTTTGTCTGTTTTTGTTTTTGTTCCTACCCCCTTGTGATGTAGTGGTCTTCTGTAACCCTAGCAATTCTATATGAACTGCTAATGTTTGATTGCAAAGTAACTTTCTGCTTTTTTTAAACAGACCAGGCTTAATTTATATCGTTTCGTAATAGAAAAAGTAATCAAAAAAACTACAGTTAATTTTATGTTTCGTTTTCTTTTTTGTAATTTCCAGATTAACTCTGGATGATCATATAACTCGAAGTTAAATTTCCTGTTCAAATAAAGTAAAGAAGCTTAAGGGAAAATTTCCCAAAATTGCTCTTTAATCTAAAATCGTTTCCTTTGAATTCATCTCATTCTACCAGTTTTCAAATATTGTGTCTGAAGAAACATTCCTAGGAGAAAGAAGAGGCATTTCTTTTTCAAGTTAAAGAAAGCCTTTGTATTCTTTTTTCAGCTAAGTCAAATAACAGCTCCTTTTTAGGGGAAAAGACAAGTTATTTACCCATTGTAAGTTAAACAGAATGACATCCTGTAATGGAAAGGAAATGTCAATGATTTACCGAAACATTGGATTTGTAAACTTAAAAGTAATATCTTTTTTTTTTATCATAATAAGTCACACGTTTTGGTTTTTATAATAAATACTAGTAAGTGTGAGAGAAAAACCAAGTTCAGTAATAAATAAATCAAGTATACTAGATGATTATAATTAAAGTTCCACTTCCGAAAACTTGTAAAAAAAGAACCGCTGATCAAAATGACTTTAAATTTCAACTGAATATACTTGAAAAGAGGATAATCGAGCGGATAACCGAAAGTGAATTCGGATAAAAGTGGCGTTTTGAATAGAATTTCGACAGTTTTGGCATAAATTGAACATCAAACCAACTGTGTTGCTCAATCTGCATGATTTTCTTTCCTTTATTTTTTTTCTCGTGAAGGAAAAATATGTGACTTATAAGTCATTCAACAAGCCCAGTGGTTGAGTGGTTAGTGCATCGCGTTTCCATACCACAAATCCAAGATTCAAAGCCCAGGCTGAGCAAGGTCGACTCAGTCTTTCATCCCTTCAGTGGGTTGATAAATGAGTACCAAGCTTGGTTCGGAACTTAACACTGGGCGTTTCAGGTCAGACTGATCACCTGAACAGAGCATCTGCTCATGCAACTCAGAGCACAAGGTCACGTATACTGAGTTTGACGCAGTAAGTTTTAGCTCTCAAGGGGTTTTGCGCCACTGAGTTAAGTTAAGTTATTCAACAGTTGCTGCACTGTTATTGAAAAGCTCATCCACCACAACAAGGCTGTACAGCTTTAGATGGGAAAAATCGGTTTTTAATTGTCCTTGGGCCAGAAACAGCACAAAACGCAACAATGAAAATGAAAATGATTTTTTTTTTCTAATGCCTTACCATTTTTTTCTTTTTTTAAGTACAGTTGTAATCCATTACCTTTGTGTGTGAGGGTCGGAAGGAAGTTGAGCTACAGTCAATGAAAACTCTATTTATTAACAATTCTCAATAATTACACAAATTCAACAACCCAAGTTAAAAAATGCACCAATTGATAAATATGGGGAACAATAACGAGGTAGACGAGAAACTCAAACTGAAACACATTGACTCAACAGCCCATGAG
This sequence comes from Trichonephila inaurata madagascariensis, assembly GCA_019973955.1. Classification (NCBI taxonomy): domain Eukaryota; kingdom Metazoa; phylum Arthropoda; class Arachnida; order Araneae; family Nephilidae; genus Trichonephila; species Trichonephila inaurata. The sequence goes on along the minus strand of BMAV01012489.1, from coordinate 19,166 downwards.
GACCAGGGCCTACTGTGGCCCCCCCCCCCAGTATACGTGACCATTGGGTTCTGAGGTACATGAACAGATGTCCCGATCAAGTGGTCAGTCTAAAGCAAGACACCCAGTGTTAAAGTCCCCAAGCAAGCTTGGTACTCATTTATCGACCCACGACGAGAAATTAGAAGATTTAATAATAAATCGGATCAGTTACACTTAGCACGTCCGGAAATACACCTTCTTATATTTGAAGATGTTTTCAAAAGTAATCTATTTCAAACCGACCTGAATCTAATTTAACGACTCATTGACCAAATGGTCAGTCTTAAGTATTAATCAAATTATCTACGAAACGCTCTCGAATAACTTTACGTTAATTACTACTTGCAATCCTGTGAGCTTCTAACCTGTCTCTGCAATCGAACTTGAAAGTTAATCTTTATATACAAGCCTAGATTTGCATAATCACATTTTTTCTTTGGAGGAAAGTTTTAGTTGAACACTATTTAAAGACCCATTATTCTCCAAGAGAAATATTTGGAAGAACGCGAATTCACCCGTTACACAGTGAAATACGTTTAACGCAAAGAAGCTAAAGACGAAATAATACAAAAAAAAATACAATGTTCCTGACAAACTACTATGTACTTTCATGCATTTTTTTCCCTCTAAACACGAAACGAAAATCACTCAACACCAATAGATTTCCCTACGAGGAGAGGGAGGTTATTGAAACCTAGTCGACACCAAATAAAATGTTTGAGAAACTTTTTGTATTATTGGACTATCCTATGCTGTATCATGGGAAGAATTCGTTTCAATAGATGATGATAATCTGCCTACAGGCCCAATTTTGGCAAGCGAAGATATTTTGAAGTTTGCTGAAAGCTCAAAAAATATCTATGATGCAGATTCGGATGACGAAAATGAAATGAATATGCAACTTCTGTTTCCACGTCATCCGAAATGAGGAACATCATGAACAATACGCGCAGTAATTTAGACGCTCATTTCTATGGTTAATCCTATAACGGGCACACAGTTAAAATACAATATTCCGTGATAAAGTACTTGATAAATGTAATGTTCTCATCCTCTATAAACATTATTTAGTCACAAAAAAAATATCTAATCATGGGTTTTTTTTCCTGGGTGTTGGCTAGACGTTACAGCCACTGAGCATTTAGGACATCTAAATTACTTTTCAGAACAGAAATAATGAATCATATTACAATAAACTTTTTATGAAAAATTAACATTTATGTAATAACTATTTCAATAACAATTAAATACAAAGAATAAGTATAGTTTAATAATCATAGAAAAATTTTGCAACATAGAATACTTACTTAGAAAATATATAGAATACTGAGAACATAATATTGAACTTGGTATATATCCACATTTTGTATTTTATTTAATTTTCGTATCAAAAGTTAGAAATAAAGTAATATTTTTGAGAATTTAAATTAGTTATTTTCCAAATTTGATGAGCTATTTACTGTGGAACTTAATAATATGCAAACGTTTTCTCAGAGCAGGAAAGCTGTAATGAAAGATTTTCGAACCCGAGAATCTTGTACCACATATTGTAAACAAAGTTTGTTTATATTTCCCACCCCCAACATTCTCAAGTGATTCTAAATGCTCTCTCTCGAGTACAGGAAACGCGAAAATTTCTAGGTCATTTTTTCTGTTCTAGGTGAGCAGTTGATAGAGCCCCTTTATCCACATATTAAAGGTTTCCACAAACCTAAATAAAACCTTTTTTCTTTTAACTGTACAATTGCTTAATTCATTCAGATGAGAGAAAATTATACTTAAGACATGTCGGCTTTTTTTTCAAGTATCAGAAATTTTATTTATAGTGATCAAAATACAATTTGTAGATTTACACCAAGAAAAACTGTTTTTAACTACCCACCAGAGGACATAGAATGCAAAAAAAAGGTATCGTGCTGCCATCCGTTTAGTTTTATGTGTTTAATGTCAATTAGCTTCAATATAGATAGACTAAATATCTAACACTCGCTTTGAGAAAAATTTTTTAATATGTGGTTAGACGTATTAGCCACTGCCCGCTAAAGGGTTAAATGAATAACACAATAGACGACATTGATTAATTTGATGCCGAAAGAGACAATAAAAAGAAAAATTACAGAATATTTTCTAAAAACTTCACAAATGGTTTGTTTTTTTTTTCAAAAAACTTGGAAAATTTTTTATTATATTTCATTGTTTTTGTTTCATTGATTATTATTAAATACATGTGCATATACATATCTATGTAAAAAAATTTAATCTAATAAGCTTATTTTTGTTGAATAAATGTGTTTTATTTTTCACGAAATTCTTTTAACAAAAAAAAAATATTTCAGTCCCTTCAATTTCGTATTAAGCAATTTTCCTGTAAATTCAATTCAAGCTTGAAGTCACATTTTGATTAGTAGTTCTTTCTTTACTACATTTATAAAGTGGAATTTTAAGTATAAAACTTTTGTGTTAGTTTGAAGAAGTTTTATGCATTTAATCAAAATATTTTTTTGGCGTAAAGAAAACAGATTTCAAAAGTCAATTTTTTTTTATTAACCAATATTTAAATATTCCATCATAATGCAATTCAATTCGAAGCAGCTGATAAACAGCAAAGGAATATCTGAAAATAAATTAGATTTGTTTTTTTTAAACATCGCTAAATTAAAAAAGCACGGGAGGCTTCCAAAAATAATTTTCCACATTAATTCTGATCTATAAAAAAATGTTATTATACAGATTATTATGTAAGAGGCGAATTTTTAGCAATGAAATTTATTTTATTTATGCAAATTTTATCTCATTTCTCAGTTTATATGTACTCTATTCGATTAAGATGACTCAACTAAAAGTCAAAAATGAAGAAAAAAAAAAAATTTTGAAAATTGTTAACTAAAATATATTTTTTACACAAATTTAAGAAAAAAGGGGGAAAAAAAACACATAACATTAATCTTACATTTTGTTTCTGATTACACAAATTCCTTTCGCCAAATGTTTCTTTAAGTATTACAAGATCAAATTTCCCATGCTAGTATGGGGTGTTGTAGCCTAGTAGTCATGATCACGAACTAATAACTGGCGTGTCTTGAGTTCAAGGTCTAG
>BMAV01012488.1:129951-155149 GCA_019973955.1 Trichonephila inaurata madagascariensis | reverse complement strand
CCAATTCCAGCCTCGGGGGGGTAGGACCCAAATAGGATCGACAACTCACCTTCTCCAGTATTCTAGGAATGCATCGCAACTGACGGATAACTTCTTTTCCCCTCGGGCAGCCAGAAACAATGGAAGCTTCCAATACAGTGGCAGGCCACACGCCTGAAAAAAAAATGAAGGTTTAGTTGGAATTTCCCGCCAAAACAAGGCAGTTAACCACACTCAAAAAATAAATAAAAGATAAGTTGTTAGCACACTTCGACCCCTTTATTACATTTCATTCTACGCACTTTTCTCTATGTAATAGCACTTGTTTGTTTTATAATACTGTACTCATTTTGTTCTGTTTTGTGGCACTCACTTTTTATAACATTATTAAATATTAATTTGCTTCATATTAAGGTATCCGATTACGTTTGGAACTGTGATTTTGCAAACGCGTATAAACGGATAATATTTATGATATTTAGTGTCACTTACATTAAAAAACGTATATAAAATTGTTTTAAGAATATTATTACAATAAAAAATTATTTAAGTACACTATTTTGACAAAAAATGAACATAGAATGACCCATTTTCAAAATATTCTCCTTTTATGAAAAATGCTTCTATTATAATAATATGTTGCCTGTACATAGCTCAGACCTCTGTACAGAGGCTGAACTAAAATTTTTGAATTATATAGCAAAAAAGTGGTTTATCCATATTTTCCCTACAACAGGGGGGTATTTTTAAGAAAAAACGCCGATAATTATTTCAATTGGTGGTAACTCTGAAAATAATGTGAATTTTTCAAAAATCCTAGTTCAGACTCTCTGAAAAAGTCTTTACTTTATCTCAGCAAAATATTATTATCATAGAAGCACTTTTTATAAGAGGAGAACATTTTGAAAGAAGGTATTATTAAGTTAATTTTAAGCCAAAATATTGTATTTAAATAATTTTTTTTGTCATAATGTCCTTAAAACAATTTTATACATGTATTCTAATATAAGTGACACTAAATATCATGAAGATTATCCATTTATGCGCTTTTTTTAAAAACACGGTTCCGACGTAAACGATACTTAGAACATCATTTATATTAGGCTTCTTATTTTGCTCTCTGGAATAAAATACATTTCGTACCTTTCTTTTTATATTCAGAATGTTTTAAATAACACTGCTCATTAGGAATATACATTCATTCTGTACCACACCAGGACACTGTTTTTTTTTTTTATTGTGATACTAGCTGTATTCAATATATATATATATATATATATATATATATATATATATATATATATATATAGGTCAATTCTCTACTAACAAGAAAATCCAAACAATAAACTCGACAAACACATAGACAAGGAAAATCACACAATGAAGGAAAAAGAGTAAACGAGATAATAAATATAAAAATGGATGCTGCAGTGCCATGAACAATATGACTTAGGACAGTTAGTATATAAAATTAATTTATATAAAAATGGGTTGAACATGTTTTTTGGCCGCCAACCCCCTTTTATTTTGAAATAACACTGAGCAAAACCAATAGGAAATAATGGATAAAATGTCTAAATCCCTTTCAAGATAGAATAACACCTAAAAAATTTCACTTACAAATGCAAAAACCCCCGCTAAATCTGAGAGGAAACATTCAATTTGTTGCCAGATTCTATACCCCAAACAGATTTAAATCAAAAGAGTGGCGAAATGTAGCCAACAAAAAAATTACAAATGGAAATAAAAATTAAAAAAAGTTGCATATTATAGCATAACTATAATAACACCAAGTAAATATGAATAAAATAATAGTAAATAATTTCTAATCTAATATTAACTATGGAAAAACTATATCAAAATATTTGTTTTGTTAAAAACTATTATCCCAAATTAAATTTTAATTCAACTATTTTGAATAGCTTTATTTTTATAACTATTAATAAAATAAAGTGGGTATTTCTGATTTAAAATTTTGTAAATGTTTATTTTTATTTATAATGTCTATTTTTACAAAGAAATTTATTACGTTTTTAAAATAACAAATTTCAAATATAAAAAACATGCATTTTAATAGGCTTTTATTTTAAAAATTTAAATTCTTCTTTTTTATATAAATTTAAAACATTCTTTTTATATAATTTGACAAAAATTTATTATATATATATATTATTACTTTTTGACTCAAATTATGGAAATTTTTAGTGCCCCCAAATTTTCATTATTTCGGCTAAATTTTCATCTAATTATCATCGCCCCCACACAATTATTGTATTGAAACAAAATAATGTAATTTGACACTAAACAACAAACGACTTTAATTATAAACCGCACAAATTATCGAGATACGTATTAAATGTTGAAGATAATTTTTTTTTTAATTCCATGGGAATCGTATTAATTAAAACTTGATATTTTGTTTACTATTGACAAATTTATTGTCAAATACTTAATACCGATAAATTTATAAGTATTTATATAAAAAGTAAATATGTTTTTTATTTATTATGTCAGAATTTTGTTTTTTTTTTTGTTTTCTTCTTTTTAATAAATTAATATTTTTTTTTTGAAGTTGTCTTTTATTTTTGATTTTTTGATATACTCGTGCCCCCCGTAGGGTTATCACGCCCACCTAAGGGGACGCGCCCCACAGTTAGAGAAAACTTGACCTAGTATTTTGTTTTCTGTCTTATGGTACAGACTCAACCAAATACAAAATAATCCAATTCATTTTTGATTTGTAACAGTGGTCACACACCGGTGGTTAGTGAAAAATGTTTGATATTCCGCAAAAAAATTGGGGCTTTATTTATATCTTTATGCTGATTCAGTCTCAAAAATGAAAAGTAATAAAGCGTATTATGGAATATGGATTATATACTTAAAAAAAAATTTTTTTTTGCGAAATTCCTTTTGAGTTTAGCAAAAGTTTAGCTACTTTTGCGGGGGTATCCAGTAACATTTAAAAGTGAGAATTGGCAACCATGGTAAATTGGCGGCATTATGCTTCAATTTGTTGATATTGCTTTTGTGTTGTCGGTTTGTTCTTGATTTTTGTGAAATTCTTTTCTGTAATATGAAAATATAAATAGAGACTTAAATAAGTGACAATATGGTTATAGTGGTTAGTCATATTAATGGTCTTCCAAATATACATTTAGAGTTCCACGAAGTTCTGAAAGTTGATCTGTAAGACTTGAAAGATGTGATGTAAATAACTAATAAAAATACAAATATGTATTAATATCAAGTAAATTAGCTCAATTTTCTGTAAATATATTAAATTGTTACATTATAATAGATTTACAAATGTGTTAAAAATTTTTATGTAACATTCGTTTTAAGTGTTAAGTTCAATTCCATGTCCTTGATGATGAATGCGGGTCTACTGATGAGTAAAATAAATACTGCAATACAGTTTTATTAAACATTTTCTGATCACAAGCCATAGTTGACGGCAAAATGTGATTTCATTTTGACTACTTTAAGTATTCTGTCAAATTTTAAGGGAAATTGGCAATTGAATAACAATAAATTAAAAAGATATGTGATTGATGTATCCAGGACAACGGAAGAAAATAAAATGAAACTATAACAACAAGATTCTCATTGTACATCTGTTATAGGAAATGGGTTGAGTCATACTTAAAATGAAAGAGATATAGAGTGAGAGCAGAGAATTCCTCAGTTGCATAACATATTTCCGATTGTTACCGCAATACGAAATTGTTAAATAAGTAATTTCAAAAGCTTGTTATTATTTAAGAAACTTGCTTAGTTTAAAAAATGAATAATTAACAAATTCTTTATAACAGTAACATTAAGATAAGTTATCGTGTATCATTATAAGTACATTAGTATAAAATTTGATAGCGTTCTTTAGTACAAGAACTGATTATAAAATTTTATATCATAGATTGTGTTAAGGTTAACTCAGAAACGTAATTTGCATGAATAGACAACCACGAAAAGATATTCGTAGAACGTAAAAAGGTATATTTAAAGAATAGCTTAAAAAAGAAAGTTTCCTCCAAAAAATAAGGAAGTTTGATACATTTATTTTGGGACAAAAAGTAAAACTAATGTCTTATATGTGTGAAATTTTCTTTAAACTTTTTCAATACATGTAACTAAAAAGCATACAAAAAGCGTTGTAAGATTTCTTTGGATATAAAAATCAGTATTGGAAAAGGGTCTATACTATTTTATCATAATATCACGAGATTGTAAATATTATTACGGATTATGTGACTGAGTATTGAAGACGCTTTTTATGGTGTTATCATTCCAAAATGACTGTCTTTTTCTTAAATCAATTAATTTACAAAAGAATGAAGTTTTATAACTTTAACAATGTAAAGACACTAAAATAGAAAATAAAGCATTCTTATTTTTTAAATGACAAATAAAGCTTTAAACAATTTTCGGAGTACTTCCACGTATAATATAAAATATATAACTTTTCAAGATCTATATCAGTGATTCCCAAAGTGGTCTATGACAACCTGCAAGGGGTCCACACCAGCGAAAAAATAATTTGGGGGGTCCATGAGCTGTAAATGGGAGTTAATGATAGTGGTTCTCTTTAAACCAGATTGTGACTTTAATCTTTAACAAAAAATGATTTAGTGTAAACAAGATTTTACCAACTTAACTGATTTATTTACTAATCGAGGTTAATTTGTGGTTGCTAGGTGACAGCATAAATTTTATTGACTATTTCAGCATTCTTTTCAAGGATTAAGCTATAAGGAATATCGGATGTCCCGAATTTCCTCAATTTGTCACAGATAATTTGTCAGGATATTTTAACCTATGCTCAGCATTTAAATGCCCTTTACTCAGATTTTTAAACTAGGTTTGAGATTGCTTTTTTATAGATAGTCACATTGAAAAAGAAATCTCATATTACAATAGGAACTGATCAGAATAGACCTTAACAAAGGCCTTAAAAATAAAGTTTAGAAACGGATATCAGCAATTTTGGCCTTAAAAAACATGTCCTGTTATTTGTCGCGAATTATGGAGTATCGTGAGAAAGTTTTTAATCACTTTTCCTAGAGAGAGGGAGTGTCAGTGATTTTGCCAGTTTCAAAAACAAATAAAAAGAAAAGTGGGAAAAAACTAGACACTTACTAACAAAGGAGATTTAGGATTAAACTGACTAGATTGATATTAAATGTTGAAAATTTGTTATTGAAGCACCAGATTCATCCCTTTCATTAAAAACATTTGTTTGTTGTTCAGTTATTTTATATGTAACAGTTATTTAGTGTATTAATTTAATTCATTAACATGTGCTTCTTAAATTTTAAACGCTATACTTCACTACAGTTAGAAATTTGATTCATTTAAAGTAATAGTACCAGCGACCAAAAAGACATTTAAGTTGATAAATTTGCAAAAATCCAATATTAGGCAAGCAGGGTCTACCCAAACTGAAAAACATGGCAAGGGGTCTATGGGACAAAAAAGTTTGGGAACCTCTGATCTATATAGTAGACCAGCGGTTCTTAACCCTTTAAGCAGTTTGCCCGTACAGTGTACGTGCTACCCGAAATTTGCCTCATCTGGTTTGCTCGTACGGCGTACGGGCATCGATATTTTCTCCTTTCCTTTTCTGATTTGCCCGCATTTTTCATTATTGAAAGAGACTATTTAGTATTATTATTTTTCAACAGATGGCGTGGCTTGTCCATGTAAATGAAATGCTTTTCATCCGGTTTTTCTATGTAGCGGGAAAGCGGGAACTTTTCTTTGAAAGTTTTGTTCTACTGTATGCCGTGCTTGTGAATCTTATGGAAATTATGGATGGAATAGACGACGAAATACTTTCTTTTTAGATGATGAACTAGATTCTGATACAGATACAAATATTTCTTCTAATTATTTGGATTATTTCTCAGATGACTCGTGCAGTGTGAGCTCAGCTCTGATGAAGATTTGAGTTCTGCAAGAATTTTTACCGAGGTTGATGGGAAAAATCCACCTGTTCCGTATCCTCGATTTAAATTTTCTGGTATTCCCTCTGTGCACGTACAATTTGACGACACTTCTGATGTTCTACAATTTTATGAAACATTAAAGAATGTACTTGCAGAATGTACTTGAAAAAAAGCAAACATTTAGGGGTGTTGTGTCCAAAATTGTAAAATAAAAAATGTTGTAAAAGCATTAAAAGTGAAAAAAAAACCCTCAATATTCTTATTCTATTAAGTATGGTACTTAATTATATGCAATAAAAAAATATGCCTTTTTTGGAAGCATTTCTGGTAAAATAATTGACCGCTTAAAGGTTCACAGACTTCCGAGTGTTTCCAGCACTTTTCTAGAGGTTCCACGAAGGTCTTATATTTAATGTTAAGATTTCTCTCTACAGACTCTGACAGGCCCCATAGAAAAATTGAAAGATACGCTATCCTAGACTAGATCACTAAATTGATTACTAGTACTATATCACTAATTAATACATCTAAGAACAATTTTTATTAATATGAATTAATATTTTTGTAATATTTTTATATATATTAATTAGATGTTTTCTGTTTCCTTAAAGTAAGAGTTAAAAAGTCTGTATATGTTGCTGAGGTAGTTTTAGGATTATTAGGAACCTTTTTAAATCACTCAGGGGAGTCAGGAAGAGGTGTTCGAAATCTTGGGGGTTCGCGATGTCAGGCTGCTACATAAAAGGGGGCACGGCGATCGGAAGTCTAAGAACCGCTGTTGTAGACAATTAACTTTTTTTGTTAAGTAATCAATACATAACATAGGCGACATCTTTCAAAAAAATTAACAAAAGGTATAGAAAAATTTTACATTTTAACAGTGCTCAAAATTATGTCGAGACAAAATACGCCAGTTTTTCGATAAATTGTGAACCCAAGGCAAAAAATTTAAGTGTGAGAATTGATATTAATTAAATCTTAAGCTGAAATGTGTGAGGAAAAATCTCTCAGCTATAATTTTATGCTTAGTAACGTAGAGTATTTTAAAAAAGACAATACAAGAAATTGATTATTGGCATTGCTCTACAAAGCAACATGAGAGCTATTGGCAACAGACATCCCACAATTCCATACCACGCCAACCTGAGGACTTTGAGTTTAAACTGATTTAATATGCATCAATTCGTAAGCAAGTTGAGTCTTTACTTGCTTAGGGACGACTCGACAAAAACAATGCAGGTCATGAATTCGCGAACGTGAACAATTGCCTACCATGGTCAAGACAATATATCAAAAGATAATTTAGAGCAGGGTTCGGTAACCTATGGCACGCGTGCCACATGTGGCCCGTGGTACAATTCTCAGTGGCACTGTGACAAATTTCAATTTCTCTACAAATTTGTTTTGAATGGGTGGAAGTTGATAAATTTGCAATGGACCTTATTTGACAAATCAGAATCATGCAGCCATTTACTAAATAACGAAATAATATAAAAGATAACTCGAAAGATAAATTTACTGCTATTTTTTAAATTATTGAATGGTATTGCTACAGAGATTTAATTGTTTGAAGAGAGAAAATTGCAGGTACTCTGCTGTCCGCTATTGGAACAGCATATCTACGTAAAAATATTTCCTCATATGAAAAATATTTCTAGTCCACAAAGAAATTGTTTAACAACTGAATGCTCAGAATCATGTCAAATTGAAAGACAAACATTATACACCTGATTTTGCGATATGCAAGTTGAGCAGTGCAAGCACTAGGTTCAAAATGATACATGCAAAATTTTAATTTTTTTGTTGAAGGAATAGTTGTACTTTATTTTGCTTATTTTTTGTTGTTGTTAAGTAGTATCTTTAAATGATGCAAAATTAATATGCAATAAAACTGTAAATCTCTCTATATTATTGACCTCTATTCCCTAACTCTGCATGTATTTTAGTGGGAATCAGTAACGCACACAGGAATTTTTCAAGGGGGTCTGGGTCGGAAGTTCACCATTCTTGTATCATGCTCCTTTTGATTTTGTCGATTTTCGGGAACAAAACACAGTAAAAAACTAATTATTGAATAATAATTAGCATTAATTAATAAAATTAATCATTAATAACAAATACTTAATTAAATTTTACGTACTATATACTTAGAATTATAATCAATAGGAAAAAAATCAAGGGCTTTGGGTCCTTGTGTGTGCCACTGGTGGGAATTGAATTGTTTCAAAAATGTTCAACTGTGTGGCACGCTGAATCATATAGGTAGATTGTTTTGCATGCTACAGCTAAGGATGGCGTTTTTTCCGAAAAAGATCGATTTTTAAATCGATTCGAATCGTAACCTGATGAATCGATTCAAAAAAATCAAGGTCTAAAAGATCGATTAAAAAATTGATCTTTTTTTCAAGTCTGCATATAAATCCATTTTATGAAAAACAAGAAAGATACCATAATAAACGATCTCTTATCAGAAAAATCAGGAATTTTTTAGTTCAGGGAATTCGACAATACAATTAATTTTATTACCATATCAAAGTATAAGGTATAAAAGAAGACATTTATTTTCTAAATGTACTTGTTATATTAAAAAGTTTAGAAAATAGATAATATAACTTATAGTTCTCAATGTTTAATATCTAATCTTTTTAAAAACAACAGTCTGTCAAGTCTACAGGGATCCAAGCGGTTCCGCTCATGACTTGCGATGTTGCCGGCAATCGAAAAAAGGCGTTCACAAGATACAGATGATCCCACGATACTCATATACATCATGGCTATTGAGTGAACATGATGATAGAGTTTTTCTGTCCTTGTAGTAAAGTACAGGATCATACTTCAGGTGCACAGCTGCCTGCGATAAATAGTGTTTAAATTCTTCGTTTAAGCCCTGACATTCCGGTGCATTTAACTAATTGTAAATAATTTTATGGTTTTTACCAAAACAGAAAAAATCGAATGCCGATTTTTTAGGATGAAATATCGATTCACTGAATCGATTCAGTGGTACATATCGATTTAAAAAATCGATTTTTTTTTCTTTTGGCCCGAGAAAGCGATTTCTTGATCAATCGATCACAGATCGCCATCCTTAGCTACAGCTAAAAGGTTGCCAGCCCCTGGTTTAGAGTACAAGTGTGTCCACACACACACAGTTACAATAAATGTATTGCAATATATTCAAAATTGAAGGAAGAAATGAAATGAAACCTTGGTAATGATGCCGAATTCCTCTCTGGAAGCTTTACCGTCGTTAAGTCCAGCAAAAACGGCAGCCACTTTTTTGAGATGCGCTTCTATGTCTTGAGGGGACTGTGGCTTTCCATCCTTGTAGTAGAACCTTGGGATGTTGTCCCGCTTGCCCGACTTGATAGCCCGACGTAAGGAACTCGTGCGGGGTGAAGTGGGTGCGACGCTGTTCTTGTCTTTTTCAGAGAGACCGTGGTGAGACTGTAAGGGAAAAAGAAATAATAATATCAATTATAACTTATACTTATTAAATAATAATGTCATCAGATATTTACACGTCAAATTAAAAAATTAAAGACAAATAAATGGATTAAATTAATTAATGTTATTATATCTTGAAATTCAAAAGCACTGTCAACCTCATTCTTTTAACCGTATATTAACATTTAAAATCTTAGTTAAAATAGAATTAAAGAATATTCTATAAGACATACTTTGAAATGCATCATAATTTTCAAAATGTTTACTACTATACAGATTAGTTTCAGCTTTCTTTATTTCGACTCAGCTTTACCTACTTAAGAAATATGGCAACTCAAATGGATACGCTAAAGTATGTATATAGGATGCTTAGGAAAAGATTTTATTGGTAGAAAATGTCAGAATAAGTATTGTTACTCATTATGGTTTTAGATGCATTTGACAGTTAAGTTTTATAATTTTGTCAGCAATTCAAAAACGAACAACAATTTAGTAATAATATTAGGATTTCTTCAACAGCAGTTGAATACTTTGAAGTGAAATTATTATTCTGCATTTCTTGACGAAATACTCAGCTCTTAACAATTATGAAAAAAAAATTAGTAGACCTTAACTTTAGCAATCAAAATATTTGTCGGGGGTTGTTTGAAATTTTAATTTTTAAAACATTTTCAGAAGCATTTTTTTACTAGAATTATGAAAGTAAATTTTGCTTTAAAATACTTTCATATATTAAGTAAATATACTGTTATATTTTCGAAACAAAATCTAATAAATGTTTTATTGTTATCATAATGAAAATCAATAAAATTTTTTAAGAAATACTGGGTAAAAAAATTGCCATCTTTTTAAATGAAATAAACGTTATTTTTGAAAAAATAATTTTTTTTCCTTAAATTAGAAAAAATATTTTTTTCAACGAATAAAAACTAAACCCCCTTTAGAACCCTTTTTCAATAAATTTTTTTTTCAAAAAAATAAATCCGAGCATTTTAGCGTTTTCCTTTCAAGAACATGACAGTAATACAATAAAGCTATTAACTGTCTTTTAAATTTTTATAAAAATAAATAAAAAAAACCAAAAAAACCCTTAAAATAAAACCATCTATCTCTATCTCTATTTTCCCCCTATCCCCAAATTTTTGAACCTTTGTAGTGCAAAAATTTTTTCTTATATAGCGAATTTTTTCCGGGGCCCAAAAAGAACTTTTTCAGTTTTTTTTTTAAAATAACCCCCCAAAAGGGCGAAAAATTTTTCCCCTTATAACGAATTTTTTCTTTTTTTTTGGGAAGTATTTCCGGACATTTAAGTTAGTCTCATTTTTAGCCCCTTTTAGGGTGGTCACAAATCTTGAACTGGTTTTTTGGATGTTAATTTTTCGCCGGGGAGTTTTATAGAATTTTGGTATTCCATCCAAAAAGTAAAACCCTTTAAAACCCCTCATTTTTTCCCAGTTCTTTTGAAAACCCCTTTCCCCTTTTCCCCAACCCCTCAATTGGGAGGTCTTCGTGTCCTTGAACAAAAAGTTTTTCTTAAAATTTTGGAAAAATTTTTTTGATTTTTAAAAAAAATAAAGGTTTCAATTTTGCTTTGGTTTTTTTGGTTGGGTTAACCCCCGAAGTTTTTAATTTCGTTTAAAACCGTTAAAGGGGGTAAAACAAGGCCCCCGTAAAAAGAAAAATTAAAAATTTTCCAAAAATTTGGATAAAATTGTAAGGGAAAACTTTTTTGGGGCCAGTTTTTTCACAAAAAGGAAAAAAAGGGCCCTTGGCCAAGAAAAAAAAATTAGGGGAAAATAAAACCTTTTTTTATAAAAAAAATTTTTAAAAAATCCAAATTTAAAATTTTTAAATTTTTGTTTTAAGGAAAATTAAAGTTGGAACCTTTTTTAAAATTTTTAAAAAGGGATTTTTTAAAAATTTGGTTTTAAAATTAAAAAATTTTTAAAACTTTTTAAAAATATTTTTAAAATTTAGTTTACTTTCTTGGGAAAAATTAACTTAAATTAAATTTTTCAAAAATTTCCTTTTTGGTTTTAAAATAAAGGATTACTTTGGTAAACTAAAATGTTTTTAAAAATTTAATTAAAAAATTTAATGTTTTACAAAAGGGGGGGAAATTTTAAGAAAAAACCCTTAAAAAATGATTTCCAAAAAATTTAAGAAATTTTTATTAAAAACGGGTAAATACCCCAAAAAATTTTTCCTTTTAAAAAAGGGAAAACCTTTTGGGTTTTTTAATTAATTTTTAGCCAAATTTTGTTTTAAATAACGTAAAATTTTTTAAAAAAATTTTTAAAATATTTTAATTAAATTTAAATTAAAATTTCCTTTCCTTTTAAAATAGGGTAACATTTTTTAAAAAACATCAAGATTGGCTTCATTTTTTAATTTTACCCAAATTTTTTTTAAAAAGTAAATTGATACAGAAAATAAAACTGTGCGACACTGGAATAACTAAAAAAACACCGAAAGGTTGGGGAGAAACCGGGAAACAGCAGCATGCAGCAATTTTTTTTACTTTTTTTTTAAAAAAATTAGAATCAAATTTCTATTTAAAAAAAAATTTTAAAAATACAGTTTAAAAAATTTAAATAAACCTCAATAAAAACCTTTTATTTATCGCCTTAATTTTTAGAATTTAATTCAAATACTATTGATGAATCAAAATTGATCAAATTGGGTTTGGGGAAATTTAAAAAAAAATGAGATTTTTTCTACACATGAAAAGTTTCAGATTAAATTTCAAAAAAAAAAAATAAAACAAAAAAATAAAAAAAAAAAATTTAAACCAATTTCCACTTAGATCAACAAAAAATTTTTTTTTTTTTTAGCTTTCTTTTTTTATAAATAATTTTAATTTTTTATAAATATGTATATACATATGAAAAAATCACAAAAAAATTAAAGTGGGAATTTAAATTTTTTTTAATTATCATTAAAGATCGTATTGTAATCCCAAAAAAATTGTGTATATAAAATTTCAGTTCAACCCGGAAAGCTTTTAAAAGTGGAAAAAAAAAAAATCTTTTTAAAAATTTTTTACCCAAATTTGCTAAAAAAGAAACCAACGTAAAAAATTTGTAATTCTTTTAAAAAATTAGTTTCAGTCAATTTTTTTTTAATTTAAATTTTAAATTTAAAATTTTCGTATTTTTACCCAAAACAATAGTGTATAGAAAATTCAGCTCAAACGAGGGTTTAAAATGTGAAAAAAAAAAACATTTTCATGTTTTGACAAAAAAGTCGCCAAAAGGGGCCCTAAGTTGCCAAAAAAGATACCAACGTGGTGTATTTGTAATTTTTGAATAATTTGTTTAAATCAATTAAATTTTATTAATTTTAATTAAATTACTTTTTTTTCATCCAAAAAAAAATAAAAAAATTTCAGCCCAATTGAGGCTTTAAAAAAGTATTTCTTTATTAACAAATTGAAAATTCCCGAAGGAAAATTTTAAATAAATATATAGAGGTGTGAGCTAACAGTAGGAATTGAAAAAAGGGGGATGTTGGGGAAAAAAATTTTTGTTATCAAACCTTTAATTTCAATATGGGCCCTATTGAAAAGAATAAAAATTTTGTAAGTAAATATTTAAAATTATTTTTTAGATATAAATTTCTTAAAAATTTTAAAGAAAAATCTCCATTTATTAGACTGAAAAAAATTAAAACCCCCAAAAAAATTATATTTTAAAAAAGTTCTTTAAGCTTTTAAAATTTAAAAAAAACTTTAACTTAAAAATTAAATTTTTCAAAAGAACAAACCCCCTAAATTTAAAAAAAAAAATTTAAAAATAAAAAAATTTTTTCCTTTTAAAAAAACAAAATTTAAAAAATTTTTACATTAAATAAAAAAAAAATGGGTTTTAAAAAAGGAAAAAACTTAAAACTTTTCCAACCCAAAAAAATAAAATTTTTTATGGAAAAATAAAATTGGCAGAAAAATTTTTAAAAAAATTTAAATTTAGGGTTTAAAAAATTTTGTTTTAAAAACCCAAATTTTATAAAACTTTGAAATTCCAAAAAAAAAAATAAAGGGAAAACCCCAAAAACTAATAAAAAATTTTTTTAAAAAAAATAAAATCTAAATTTTTTTAAGGTTTAAAAAAATTTAAAATGGAAAATTTAAATTTTTATTCAAAATTAAAAATTTTCCCTTTTTTCTTAAAATTTAAAAATTTTTAAATTTTGTTTTCACAATTTCCCCTTTATTTAATATCCCTTTTTTTCCGGGCAAAGATCCAAAAAAAATAAAACGGCAACGGAAAAAGTATTTAAAAAATTTTTAAAAAATAATTTTTAAAGTGAATAAGATTTGTTTTTTAACGGTTTTTAAAAAATTTACTTATAAGGGTTTAAAAAGTTTAGATTTTTAAATAAAAAAATTTTAGCTCATTTATCTTAAAAAACCTTTGGCTTTTGAACTTCTGTCCAAACCCCTTTGCCAAAAAAATTAATTTAAAATAATTCTTTAGGAATATCCTTAATTTTAAAATAAAAATTTGTTTTAGGTTCCCCTTTTTAAAATTTTTATGAAATTTTTTTTAAATAAGAAAACCCAAATTTCGGTTGTATTTTAATAATAAAAGTTTCAATCATGAAAATTTTTAACTTATTTTTCTTTAGTTAAAAACCAAAGGTTTTAATTTTTTTGTTTTTTAAAAGCCCTTTAAAAAAAAAAAAATTTTTAAACAAAAATCCCAGGGGCTTCATTTGGAAAAAATGCTGGAAAACTATTTAAGAACTTCTCAAAACGACAATCCCATAAGCAAAGAAAAAGGGAAACGGTAATTCTCAAAAATAATATGTAATAGGAATCATCATTGATTTTGAAACTACAATTATTTGTCAGGTTCCTCTATTAATCCTTTTTACTGCAACATTTGTATTAATTATAAGCCCTAAACCATATTATCTACCGGATTGTATTAACTGAAGCTAAAAGTCCTTACGAACTCATGAATATTTTCTACTTATTGCTTTCTTATGATTGGAACATAGGTGCCAGAAGGAATTTCAAATATATCTGATTAATTGTTTATTAATGTCACACTTAAGAGCAACAAATAAACTTTTGAGAGACAAGAACGACACCTGAGGTGGCATCTCACTCGCCAAACCTCCATATCACGCCCACGCGAAGACTTAAAGACTCGACAGATCAAACGTGTATTAGCCCTTAAAACGACAGGTTTTGAGTAGCATCTATACTCGAATTCTCAAATCGACACATACAACATTGCCCACTCACCTACCAAGGTCACTAAATACAAGCATACCTAAAAGGCTGGGTGGTGTAGAAATTTGGAAAGTGGCGTGCCAGATCAGGTATTGTCTTCATCACTTGAACATGGTATGAAGTGAGTGAGTGAGAATATTAACGTCGCACTGTTCAGCTACACGAGGGCTTTTGGCGATGGACCACGTAATTTTGAACCATGGTCAAGTGACGTGGACGACACCTGAGCTGGCACTCCCTCTCCTAACTACCACACCACACCAACGGGGAACATGATATGGAAATACGAAGTATTTAGTCAATAATCCTAGTGCAGCTTCAAAGTGAAAAGTTAATGAAAAATCAAATCAAATCTGAAAGTCTTCTAGAAGTGTAGACTGTAAAGCAGCGGTTCTTAAACTTTCAATCGCCCCTTCCCTTATGTATCAGCGTGATACCGCGGACCCCCAAGATTTTTAACACCCCTCCCCGATTAAATATTCTTGATCAAAATACATGTTCTAGTAGTTTTTTATTGGGGACAATTTAGAGCTCCAATCTAGTATGGCACATCTTTCAATTTTCCTACGAAGCCTTTCAGAGTCTGTTAAAGAGGGAAATCTAAACGTTACATGAAAGACTCCTCGGACACCGAAAGGAGTTAGAGACCTCCAGGGGTCCGAGGACCACAGATTAAGAAGAGCTGTGTTAGAGGATATGTCTGTGTATTGGAACCCGATGTATGTCGAAATGTGTTCTAGCATCTATACTCTACTTTCAGAAAATCAAACCTTGTAAGTAATATTAATAGAGATTTTAATTTATTTCAATAGCGGAAAGAAATACGCATGCAAAAAAAAGTAAAATTGTTAGGATAGCAGAAATCTCACTGCAAAACATGCACTTAGAAGAAATGAGTTAGGAAAATTAGAGAAGACAGAACAAAAAGAGAAAAAGAAAAAAAGAGTGTGAGGTACTGACCAAGCTTATAGTCTTGTCTGAATCAGCCACGACCTCCCAAAACTATAAAAGAAAAGCAAAACACAAAAGCAGTCAGTTAAAGCACGGGAGACACGCTTATAATATTAATTATGTTTTTTAAAATTCATTATGCAATGAAGAAAAACCCATGCAGCTTAAGACGCAATGCAGCTTCAGGGTCAACAAAACACTCACTGATATCATGCATGCTTCATTTATTTACAACACACATACAAAACATTATACAGAGCGATTAAACAATGTATTATGAGACGCATATAGATAAATGTATTTATTGTTTTTGTAATTTTTTTCTTTTTAATTGGAAGAAATTTATCTGCACCGTGAATAATGAAGTAACTAAGAAAAATATCTGGAAAATAGCATAAATTACTTTACTGTTTGTCTGCGTATAAAAAAAGGCAAATATTTTTCAAAATAGTTTTATCCAAAATTGTAACTAATTTGATGAAAAGGTCGCTATTGTATGTGAAGTTTAATTACCGGTATTTACTCGAATCTAAGCCACTCTATTTTTCTGTGTTAATGCTACTGAAAATCGGGTGTGGCTTAGAATCGAAGGCAAAACATTTGTTGGATGGGGGAAATTTAGTTTTTATCCCTTTCAAAAGGAAAAATGTAACCTCATATTCTCATATTCTCATTCATAATTCCCATTCCGCAGTTTCTCTAGTATTTAGTCTGTCCTAAACATCATTGTCTGCTCTTGTTTAAGAAATTTTTTTGCATACGTTTTCTTTTAATCTACTAAACATTGAAGACGCACGATGACAGGGGAAAAAATGTTATCTGCAGAAAAAAACGACTAAAAATTTGACCTGGATGAAACAAAAAAGCCCAAACAAATATAAATTTTTTTTTAAATTCTTTTTTTCCCCATTCTATAAAACATTCTTTAAAAAAATGTTGCATAACAAATACATTGGATGGTACGGAAAACGAGGCCATGTCGAAAATCGGTGATGCCGCACCAATTCCGAAGTCAGCTGTGACAATGGCAGTGACGAATCATTTTCGACACATGATACATGATGGTTAGAGTAATTATAGGTTCATGTATAGATATCTGAAAGTTTTTAATGCTGGAAAAATAAACTTATTATTAATTTCGTATTATTTCTCAATAATTTTTGAAGTGATAACTTCTACTGGCACGTTTTGCTGGAGAGTGAACTTGAATGAACGCCACGCTCTTCAACTCTCATTCGGTTTTTTCTTTGTCTGCCTAAAACCCTAAAAGGAAAGGAGGGACGTTTCCCTCACTCTGAAACGCGGGGTTTGTCCCTCCACCAATACCCCTAAAAAAAAGTTCTATAATACTTCGATCTAAGTTCCCCCCCCGCCATTTCTTTTTTAAGGGAAAAGAAAGCAGGATTCTTTCTAATTCTAGTTGAAGCATGAAAAAGAAACGTAATATTTTTTTAAAAAAAGGGTTAAAAGAAAGAAATCCTACACTAAAATTAAACACAAAATGTAGAAAAAAGACAAATTTTTTTAGAACTAAGTAGTATATTATCATTAGCAAATTGCAGTATCATAAGAATAAAAAACTATTTTGTAAAATTTTGGAATAACAATGAACAAATGTTCTATTTAAAAACCCTTACTTAAATATACTTTGAGTCTAAAAAGAAAATTAAAACAATTAAAAATTTAAAATAACAAAATTAAGCATACAGGTATTAAGAAAAGTTACAATAAATAATTTATGTACAAGAAAACAAAATATAATCAAGAAGACTTTCCTTGCAGCAGCACTGGATATATTTGTATAAAACTGCCATACAATGACAAAAGAACTGGTATAAGCCAGAGATTATGAGATATAAATCTTCTGATTAAATCCATTTTTAAAGGATTCCTCTCTTCCCAATCAACTACCTGTCTTACTATCCCTTTGCTTGAATTAATTCATGTATAGAATTAAATATAGTTAAATTATAACCAAAATTCACAAAGCCGGATCGAGTCTTCTGAACAAATTACCAATGATTTGAAGTGGGAATTTTAAAGTAGATTTTTCAAAAGACAAATCAAAACCTTAAGTTGATTTTTTAAAATCAAAATTCAATTTAATTATGTCAAATGATCCAAATGAAGCACGAGGAAGTACGGAACAACGCTTGACGGAGTTTTTTTTATAGATATTTAAATAAAATTTTGAATCTTAAGGATTTATAACCTATTTCACAGAGCTACCATAAACCTATTGTTTCCTTCTTAGAATACAATTAATTCCCAAATAAGATTGTATATTTCGCACAAAAATATTACTTTATGAGTACAGACATATGAATAAACAATTTTATAAGACAATACTAACATCCCCTTGTTTTTTATTCACCTAACTAATCCCTGAAATAACATTACAAAATTTGAAGTTATCATTTCTATCGTGTGGTCATAAGCACACACACACTTTATTTATTTATTTTCTTAATTTCTTAAGTATCGTATGTTGATTAACTTTTTAAACAATTTTTTTTTATTTTTTTCAGAAACGTATAGAAAATTGGGGATGCGGCTTGGAGTCGATGACAATTTTTCACAAAAACATTTCGAAAATTTGAGGTACGACTTATAATCGACGGAGGCTTAAATTCGAGTAAATACTGTACTTTTAGATAGCAGAAAAATTATGAAAATGAGGTTTATATCATTAAACGTAGAGAGAATGTAGTTAAATTATTTGATTTTAATTAATTATGCAAAATAAAAATTTAATTACATTATTTCATTACTTAAAATTATGCTTTTCCAAATAACAACTGTGTCTTGCTTTAAAATAAACATTTTTACAATTTCTTAACATAAATAAAAACAACAAAAAAAAAAAAAATACTGCTTTGGTATTGCTAGATATATCTTTTTATTGTTTTCCTAGAAAATAAAGCATATAACATTTTTATTTTTATGTTCAATATGAATGTTATTTATTGTTTGCAGATTGACTTAATACTGTAAGCAAAAATTTTTCAAATGAAATTACTTCACACAATCTTACCTAAAAGCATGCAGTTCCAACAAAGTAATAAGATATATTGTTTGTGTGTTTGCTTGAATTGATAGTAAACAAGTTACAGTCGGACCTTTATATAACGAATCTCTACTTTGCGAACTTTTTACTGGAACCACACACACACAAAGAACATTTTACTATTTCCTTCGTAAAATAGCCTAGTTCGTATTTTTTATTTAACGAACTTTTTCTCATGTGATTCGATTTTTTTATTATTATTTTAAAAATATTTCAGAATAGTTTTTAAATTATTCTCTCTGTTAGCACATTTTATGGTGTTCAATGATCTTGAATTGGTTTTTACCAGGTGTATAACTCACTTAATAAATAAAAAATTGCCGTAATTTTTCAAACAAAAAAAACTCAAATAAAATTAATAGATTTTATCAGTAATTAAATGTAAGGACACATGGGTGTATGCTTACAATTCCTGGTTTATGAAATAATGTACATTTTAAAATTAGTAAATGTCATTAAAAATTCATTAATTTTAATATTAAAATATTTTTAAAGTTGAAAATACAGAGCATTCCTAGGCAATGTTTTTTTTTTTTTCTTATTTTCCTTGCAGATTTCTTTTAATGGCTAAGACGTATAAAATAGATAGAAATTAATATACAAAAATGTGTGCATAATTACTTTTTTTAAATAATGTATAGTGCTTATGAATTTAAAATTTGCTTTATGTGGTTTCTAAAGTATATTAAAAGATGAATCACTATTTAACGAATTTTCCATATAACGAACTTTTTTAGCGGGATTTTTTTTTTTCGTTTAATAGAGGTCCGAATGTATATTTAATGTTGTATTCAACAAGGATGACAATAAAATGATTAGTTATTTAAACTCCTTTAAGTCTTACAGTTTTATTATTCGATACTACAATTCCAAAAAATGAAAATAATTATGTTAATTAAAAATTTAACTAAACAGAATTTTTAGTCTGATACAGTCCAGCTTATATCGAAATGCAACTTGGCTTGTGAAAAGCAACTTCATTATGTAATTTTTTTTTAAAGTTACATTCTACATTTCGTTCATGAATCTATTTTCTGAAATTCTTTCTATGTATGAAAAACAAATGCCGACTAATTTAAGAGACAACTGATTTTACTTCGTTCTTTAAAATTTTATTGCCTTCCTAAGCTCATAATTATTTAGCGTGTCTAATTGGTCAATTCATCTCAATCCATCGTTTCACGCTTTGCGAATTTAGAAGAAAAAATTGCATTCTGCAGATAGCTCCGAATTATATTTAATTTCTCAAATTTTTTCTATACCTGTTAATTTAATGCATGCCATTTTACTTCAAGAGTTTAGTGTACTTTTGTGAATAAATTTAAAAATTATATGTTTAGTAAAGCCATCCAAGCATTTACAGCAACAATTTGAGTCCTCTATATAAATGAATAATTTTCATGAATCTGACATTGCAAAAATTAAAAGTGCAATCCCATTTTACGCCTTCAAGCTTATAATTTTTATCATTTTACAACATTTTTCAACTTATATTGAAAATATTAGTATGAATATATGTGGATTATATAAACCTCTTCCCATAGACGATGTTATTTCTGGAAGCGGAGTGCAGATTGAGACACCTGATGGTATTACATTTGACATTAAGATTAGGAATAATAACTGCTGTTCTGTATTCAGGTCTGAAATTGCAATTTATAAGGAAATGCAGTTTATTGACATTGCTTCTGACCTTGTCTTCAGGGACATTTGGATTTTAACTGACAGTCGTGCTTTTTTACACAGCCCTTTTCTCGTTGGACAACTGTTGGGGATATGACAAGCTTAAATATTCTAGATCTTGTGGTTCGACTTTCTTCTAGAAACTCTATATACTTTCAATGGGTCCCTTCCTATATTGGATTGAATGGTAACGAGATAGTCGATAGTTGGGCAAAGTAGTTGGGCTGACACCTTGCTGAGTAACACTTGTCTAACTTATGCCGAACTCTCGTCTATTAAAAAGAAAGAATTAAATGCACTTTGGTGAATACCCTCTGCTCACCCTTGGTATTTTGGGAAAAAACCTCGTTGGTGTCACCAACTTAATATTTCTAGGAATCAGCAGACGGCTGTATCACGAATTTTTGGTGGCCACATTAAATCTCTTACTTTTCAACAAGGCCAAAAATTCTTTCCAGAGTGTCATAGGTGCGAGACTAATCATATCTCCCTCAGTCATATTCTTAATTGCTTGAATTTTACTACTGACGAAGTTTTACGAAATTACTATTTTATTTTTGGATTTTTTGGTGTTATGGAGATGGTGTAGCTAAGCTACACTATACTGGGATAAGAAGCAACAACAACAACATTGACGATGTATCATACAGAAGCCATTATTATAAATGTTAAAGTACATATTTAAAATCTGGTCAGGTATAGCACGAGCAAAATTCCTGTATTGTAATGTAAACTGTGTATGGTAATTTTATACTTTATGCTTTACCCACCAATTTATTCAATTTTTAAACATCGCGTCATATTAAAAAAGCTTTAAAAAGTAGGTCCAAAAATAAAATTAAAATTTCGCAAACTTTTTTTAAGCTACTTTATCAATGTTATACCGTATTGTAGTTTGTATTGTTCTATTACTAATTATAGAACAATATTAAAAGTTAATAAAAAATTATTGATTTTCAATTTGATTATTTTCTTAGTAAACGCGCAACTGTATATAACGCACAACTGTATATATATAACTGTAAACGCAACGCAATATCGAAAACTGTATTAAGTTTAATACTTCAAATATAATGAATTAGTTTAAAAATTAAAAAAAAAACTCTTATTATACGTAATTGAAAACCGGAAGAAGTAATGACATCGCAATTGTAGACAAAAATAATGTTTAAAAATTTATTACCCTGAAAAGACGAAACAATGTTCAGTTATATTACGAGAGACCTAAAGTCTATTAATAAAAAAAAGCAGATGTATTCTTCTAGCATTCGCTTTGAAAAGTTGAAGTTTATGAATCGTCTGGAAATATTTCATGTTTCTGCAAACAATACTAGGAAGTTACCGTTGCGAAACTGGCAATATTCCAAAACGGTTGCGCTAACTTAATAGTCGATTATTCGGCTCTTCACAAAAGAATTTAAGACAATCTATTTTTCCCATTATTACGAAAATATATCAACAAAAAGAAAATACAGTAAGCATTTTTATTTATTCGAAATTATCAGGAGAATGTTGTTCCTAAAAGTATTCAAATTGTGAAAAATTACAGTAAGATAAATAATGATACGAAGTACGTAATTGGTCATTTATATAATAACTGAGATTTATTGAGATATTAGTACTTTTAAAACAAAATGAAATATGCAAATCCCTCAATTAATTTCTTTCAAAAGATGCAGGTAAATAAAAATTGTTATGAAATCAAATTATTCTGTACATACAGTGAAAATGCAGAACAAGTGATTAAACAACAACAACAAAACTTCAATGATTTTTTTAAAAAAGTAAGTAATTTTTAAGCCAATGTTATTAAAGTTAAATTTATTGATCTCGGACAATTTGTAATTACTGTAAAATTCGACGTATGTAACGCGCACCTATACTTTCCAGCCGTAATTTTTAAGTATATTCGTCGTGTAATAGGCATCCCCTTTTTTTACGAAAAAGCTGAAAAGTACATGTGCATGTGAAGTCATTTATTTGAGGTATTATCACAAGATTTTGAAAAAATAGTATACTTTAACTACGACCCAATAAGTTCAAAAAGTATGTCATTTCTTTTAAATAAACAGTATTTCGATATATGTCGATGTCTAAATTTTTTTTTTTTTATACTTATTTCCTTTTTTTATTTGAGATGCCATTTTTATACCCAGCGTATAAAGCGCACTCGTAAATTTTGATCTTATTTTTCAATTCTCCTACTCTTCGCTCACACTCTCTCTAAATATATTTATTTATTTATCTTGGTGGAATTTTCAATCGTTAATAAAATACATTTTAAAGAGCTCAATTGAGCTGAAATTTTATATACAGGATTATTTTGGATGACAATACAAAAATTTAATTATAATTAATAAAAATTAATTGATTAAAACTAATTATTTAAGGAATTACAAATACAGTCACGTTGGCATTATTTTTGGAGACTTAGCGACCCTTTTGGCGACTTGTATCAAAACTTGAAAATGTTTTTTTCTCAGGTTTAAATCATTCAGTTGAACTGAAATTTTACATACACGATTGTTTTGGATGACAATACGATACTTTAATGATAATTAATAAAAATTAATTACCACTTAATGTTGTGATTCTGTCATATGTATAAACATATCTAAATTAATTGTAACTATTTAATAAAAAGTAGCTAAAATAAAAAAAAAATTTTGTTGATCTAAGTAGGAATTGAGTTCAATTTTTTAAAATTTTTTATGTTACTTTTTTGTGTTAAAAGTGCGCTGGATTATACGGTATATCATATCTAATCGATTCATTTTAATTTTTTAAATTTTTGATTTTTACTTATTTGTTTTCAAACATTTTCATTTTGAAATTTGTTCGACAAAAATTTCTTTTAAATTCCAGAAATGATTTGATTTTTTTTTTAATTATTAATTTCATATCGCAAATTTGTACCTGTTACTGTGTTACGTATTTACAAATTATTTATTTACAGCTTAATACAGTCTAGATTTCTAAGAAAACTGCATTTTTAGTGCGTATTATATCAAGAAGGGAACCTCTACTTAAGGCTGTTTTCGACAAAAGTACGAGAGCAAGTACCTAAACGCAAAGCATATTTTCAGACAGAAAAATACCTCACATTTCATGGAAATTTGGAACATTATAACTTATACATCTGTTAACAATATAGTGTTTTTAAAGGTTTCAAAATATTCAATAAATACTCTATATTTCTCTTTTGAATACGTGCAGGGATAGCTCATTTAGCATTACGGTATAGGAAGAAAAAAAAAACGCGAAACACATTTCATACCAGAAAAAATGGAACAACTCGGTTAAAAATGAAATGTATGATAAAAAATGCTGCTCTCTAAAGGATAGTGAAGCCAAAATATCATTTTAATTTTTCATTTCTTTTATATCTGAAAAAATGTTCCAAATTCGGGTCCTATTCTTTAACATTGACCGAAGACAGGATTAAGGAACAAAATGTCTGGTTCTGAGATGTCTCTTACAAGGAGGTACCACCGTATATATACGACACACGCACGCACACACGCATATACATGTATGAAATTTTTACGTATTTCACGAATTAAAAAATGAAAGCAAAGCAAAAAAAGTAAATTTTTATGGAATTTGCTTGTAAGGAAGCAGTTAATTTTTGTCACTCAATTCAAAGTCGAAATCGTCACGACTTTGCTCTCTCAGAGCAAGACACGATAACTTAGTACTTGATTCCTTTTGAAGCCATCAAGACGCCGGAAATAAAGCGACCCGGTTCCTCAATTTGTTAATGAACACTCAAGGCTGCAGGAATGAATTAGAGAGCTGAAGCAAGTTGGAACTGTTTTCACGATTGAAAGCAAAACGAATTACACCCATTTGCACAATGCTACAATAGAAAATGGTGCGCAAGGTGAAAAGGGCAAGCCTGCAACGACTAGATAATAATTAGTCAACAGGCACGATTTCTGATTATTCATTACTGATTTTAATTAAAAGTATAGAAAAGGGAGAAAATTTTAATTATATATTGGGGAAGGGGGAATTTTAGTATTTTTGCTAAAAATTGTTTTTAAATAACATTTATAAGTTGTAGAAAGCCTATTTGATTTTTTTTTAATTATTCATAATATCAAACAAAATGTACGCAATAAAAGTTTCCGAACTTTAATTTTTGTTTTCTGTAAAATTTTTAGAGGAATATTTTTAAATCTTTCATGTTGGTAATCAGTAGTATTTTATTAATACATAAAATAAGGAGTAAGGAAAAATAAAAAGATAAAAATCTAAGAGAATTGCGTGTATTAATTTCAGTGCACATACACAATTGAACGTTTCTAGTTATAAAAATTTAAGGCTGCCTCAGCCAGATGTATGAGAGTTTGAATTACACGCGAAACACATTTTTTGACAGGAAAATGTCTCAATTTCCATGAAATTTTGTAACCTTGTGATTCATACATCTCCGTTTATAATATAACGTTTTTAAAATTTCAAAATATTTCATAAATAATTGATTTTTTTTAACATGTAACATTTAGCACGGCATAGTAGAAAAAAATGAAAAACACATTTTATGCCAAGAAAAAAGGGTCAACTCAGAAAAAAATGGACAGAGTATGATAAAATGTGCTGCTCTATATAGGATAACGAAGCAAGAATATAATATTAGTGTTGGAATACTTTTATATCTGAAAAATATTCCAAATTCAGATCTAATTCCTTAGCATTAAGCAAAGACAGCCTTAAAGAATTGGTAAGAATTAGTACTTCTTTTTACAAAAAAATAAAAATAAATACAGAAATGTTTAGTAAAGTAAAAATAGTATTCAACTTATTTATTTTTAATTGGTTTACCTAGACATCAAATCATTTAGACAAAAATGAAAACCTCAGAAAGAGTACAAAATAAATAGC
>BMAV01012488.1:102049-124272 GCA_019973955.1 Trichonephila inaurata madagascariensis | reverse complement strand
TTACATATGAAGCTGTAATGTTGTATTTAAATTTATGCATGTACTGCGTGTTTTAAGTTCCTGGTCATTCTTCTCAGAAAAAGAGGCGAAAAATTTATCGCGACTGAATTACGGAGAAGAAAATATAAATATCCGACATGTTCAACATTCACCATTAGTGCATAGTGAATGTCGACATTTACCGGTGTAAGTCGGAAATAAGGATATTTAGCAAATATTTCAGACATACACCAAGCGACAATGTGAATGTTGACATTCATCAGTGAAAGTCGACATTCTCCAGATTTTGGTGTTTCACCATAACATTTATATTTATAAAAGCTGAATAATTTAAGAAATAAATAATTATTAATACGTAGAAGGTTTAAAAAAATAATAATATGAAAAGAAATTTATAATTAGATATTAAACAAGTGTTTATAAAAATTAAAAAAGCATTTAAGGAAGAATAGCAATGACTAAAAATAATTGTTGTTGCTTTGAAATAAATAACGTTTTGTAAAATCTGTTACGAAGGATTTGAAAATTTGATCAAAATAGAAGTTAAAACATTTAAAATTCCTCAATTTTTTTTAATAATTCATGGCAAATATGATGAATTACAGTAATATTTTTCAGATTTCCCTCAGATTTTTCTTCCTGTCCCACTAGGCAATATACTATCTTAATATTTAATGATTAATATTAAAAAAGAGTTACTATGCATAATAGCCCAGATATCTGCATTTCCTAAAAAATAGATAGTAAATAATATAATGTTTGGTTGAAACGTGTTGATTGAATTATGTTTTATGCTTTAAACAAAAATACTTTTAACCCCCGGTCAGTGTCGCCCGAATACAGATCGGGCAACTATTATGTGCAGTATTAGTGGTGCCCGAACTGACTTCGGGCAGGAGAAAAATTAACATTTCTATTTTGTGAAGCCCGGGCAGAGCTCGTTTCTACTTTAGGATACTTAATTCACTATTTTCTTAATAGATGGCATTGATGGTAATACGTGACAAGACGTGAGACACGAGAATTGCAGAGTGTGATATGAGCTTGTGTGTGCATACCGTGTTTTGGAATATACCATACTGCAGTGGCGTAACGTACACCTCCACATTTCGGGGATAGGCAGGGTTCTAGGGGACCCAAAGCCTGACTGATGCCAAGTATATACCCTTTGTAAGATCCGGTTTGAGGGCCCAAACCTGACTTTGCACGGGTGCTCAAGCAGCTCTGTTACGCCACTGCCACACTGTAAAAGATTTGTAAAATGTTGGTATTGAAAATCAAATTGTGTTTATATTATATTTAGCTTCAGAATTTTGTTTAATTTGCTCTAATTGAGTAAGATGTGTGTGTGTAATCCACTACTTTTTTATGTATATGTAAAAATTATACATAAATATAGTAGTTATTGCATTTAAAATTTTATTTTTGTGATAAAAAAATCATTTTCTAACTTTTATAATAATATAAAGAACAAAATTAAACAGTCAAAAAAAAATTTATTTTCCATTTTTGGTCCATTTTTCTGAACTATGTCACAGTTAAGGGGTTAAACACACACAGTGACATAAAGTTGATCCGAATAAAAATCTGGTAACTAAAATACTTTTAAAAAAACTCAAAAAGAACAATGTTAAAAAAAATATTATAATCAAGATCCAAATTGGCAAAACACAACAAAAGAGAGAAAGAAGTATTTAAAAATATCACGAAAACCTTCTATTTTTTTCATTGAAAATGTTCATGAATGACCTAATATAATGTCTTTTTAAACTCAAATAAAGTTATGGTTGAATTAATGATTACCTAATACAGCATACAGAGTCAACACAGCTAAGGTCAAGTAAATTTAATCAGTCAGGGGAAACGAATTTTATAATTTTAATTTAACATTTACTATCCGTTGCCGACACAGGAGTGTGGGAACAAAAATACATTTATTTAACTAAATTTTTAAGGGAGAATTCTGCAAATTTAAAAGAATATATTTCTCAAAGGAACTCAAGAGATCTCCAACATTTTATCGTTCTTTCCACTTCCGTAACCACTCATAGCATCCTACGTATGTCTGAATCGGTTCTTTAAAGAGTCTTTGAATGCCCTCATCAGTATTCAGAACAGGTAGACATTTGTTACAATTACGAAAACATATCTTATCAGGAATTTTGTCGGTTGATTGCGCATCATAGGATTCAAAATTAATGAGTAATATATTAATATATTAAGCTACTTGACGTAATAGAATCAATAAATCTCGGGAAGTCGAGCAGTAAGTTACTTTTTATTTCATGTATTGAATATTTGGTTTATTTTACCCCATGCAAAATACAATGTATTAAAAACAAATAAAAATATCAATAAAGTTTTAAAAAATCTGTTTGTTTTATTGTTAGTAATATAACAATTTGAAATGTTTTTAACTGTATATTATTCACTTCAACCTTATAATTAGTTAATTTTTATTAAATACATATATTTATTAAGTAGATTAAGATAAACATATCTGAAGATATTTATTCCATACATTTTTCGCTTAATATCAACATCCAAAAATTGCATATAATACACCATGAATTAATGTTACATTATCTACATACTATATGAGAAAAGCGATTCATTACGAGATCTCCGCAACTACTAGATCTACAAACTTTAAATTTGGCGAGCATGTTCCTTTTGTTGAGTAAAGATATACTAAGAATGGATTTTGAGAAAATCCATTTCCGTCGGGTTGCGGGGGTGTTACAGATGAAATTCTCGTTTTTGAGCTATTACACTGATACAAAATTTAGCAAACATGTGTCTTTTATGGAGTAGAGATCCGCTAAGAACAGGTTTTGAAGGAACAGACTTATACCAGGAAAGGGGGGTTATAAAAGCGTTTCAGTCAAACAAAAACATTTTGTTTTTGAAATATTAGGTCTACAGATTTGAAATGTGGCAGGTATATTCCTTTTAATGAGTAGAGATCCACTAAGAACGAGTTTTTCGAAAATCATCTTCCAAGGGGGTTGTGTGTGGGGACATTATAGAAGAAAATTCCCGTTTATGAACCATTACTCTCACGAAATTTGACAAACATGTATAGATCCTGAGTAGAGATCCGTTAAAAACGGGTATTGCGAAAGTAGACTCCCAAAGGGGAAGGGGTTAAAAAGGGGTATAAATAAAAGAAAAAATTCCATTAAATTCGGCTAATCTGAACTATTAGACATACAAACTTAAAATTTAGCAAAAATATTTCTTTTATTAAGTAGAGATCAGCTAAAAATGGTGTTGAGCACGTGGGAACGTGGCGACAGGATGAGTTTCGGAAATGGGCTATAAGAATATTTTTCAATACAATCGAAAGCTTAACGCTAGGATTTATATAACAATAACCCCTAAAAGAAGAATTATAGTTTTACAATGTCATGAAATAACCAGCGAATCAGGCTAGTAACCGCTAGCTACTTTTTATAAATGTGTAGTCTTGCAATAATTGTGTCGCCTCTGAATTTAACTATTCAGTATTTTAAAATTCAACGGTAATATAAATCCTTCCTTTTTTTTAAAGGGTTTAGAATTTTAACAAAAACGTACGAACTGTCGTCTAGTTAAGGTTTCCAACCTTTTTCTTAAATATATAAATGTCTGTCCTCTGCGTTATCATCTCATAAGCGAACTTCGGGATTCCCGTTTCGAGCGATGCCCTTATTACGAATTCTAATCTTTTAACAATGACAGATGCATTGTCAATTTATTGATATGACTCTGTCTCTAAGGTTTGTACTCGGAGTCCATTGACGTAGCCTAAGAAAGAAAAGACGGGCTTCTGGGAAGTTTCCCCGCGTTTTGCAACATTTTGAGAAGCAGCCAAGAACCCCTCTCCCCTCTCTTCTCTTGTGAAGTCTTGTTTCCATTCTGATTTTTAGGGATGTGTTGGTCCATGAACGAAGGAAAAAAGTCTTCATCTTGTAAAAAAAAAGTTTTTGAAGTAGGCCGAGGCAGAGTACGTGTAGAATGGTAGACAGGTAATACACGTGCCAAAAAACAGAGTACACTTATGTGACGATGGTGGCGTATGAGTTTTGAGTTCGTCTAAGAAACTTTCTTTTTCAAAAAAAGGAATTAGGATTTAGGTAATCATTGAAAATTTGGCTCAACGTTAGAAATATAGAATTTAACATCATACAACGTTTCATCTTCATCTTTATCAAGGTTTCTCCCATTCTTATAAGTTGCAACCTATTGTAAAAATTAATAAATTTCAGCGCTCTGCGTATTTTCAAGGAAATCCCATGCATTAAATAAAAACTTATGTTTTCCCTTTGGCCGCTCCCTTAGTGCAGGGGTGGCGAACCTTTATGGATCAAAGCGCCATTTTTTCTAAAGAAATGCTTAATGAGGTATAGACGTGCCTTCAAATAATTTTGGTTTGTGATTATTGGGAAAAAAAATAAAACTAAATACTTACAACTCAAAACTCTATATTTACTACGAAAAAAATACATTTTGCACTGTATATCAGTAAATGTTTAAGTAGCATTAGTGTGACTTCTGGTGTTGCAGATTAGATGACAAATAACCTATATTAGAATTGTAAGATGTTACTTTTGGCAAAATACATGCTGAATTGGAGTCATCTGCCAAAAGGTTTTAAGGAAGTCTTTAATGTTATTCATCCTTCTGAAAATAATGACTCACAAGCATAGGTAGATGAAAATGTGGTTAAAATGGCATAGGCCGGCTTCTTAAAATAATTAAATGTGTCTGGAATCAAATCCCCGCCACCCCGGAACCGATCACTCGCGTTTGTTCGTAATACTTTATTGTGAACTTTGTTATTTCGAACGGTGGAGTGTCTAAAATATTGTGTCGCGTGCCATTGGTTTGCCATCCCTGGTTTAGTGGTTAGTGATGCTGAGTGCTGTGACGTAAGAAAAGGGTTTGAAACCTGGAGAAAGCATAGATGTTTGCAAATGTGCAGTGCCTGTACATCATGAAGGCACTCTAAATATTCGTCCAGCCGAAACTCTTCTCGAGAAGTTGGTGATAGGGAGAGAGAAAGGGAATACCCTCTGACTACCTCTCAGGGTAGTCACCTACAAAATTAGATTGGAATGGAGCAAAAACGTAATGTTTCATGCATGGTGCTCAAAGCTGCGGCTACGGACAGACTTAATATAGTATAAATAATATCACAATAATCTATTAAAATAATATCACAATAATCTATTAAAATAATATCACAATAATTTATTAAAATAATATCACAATAATTTATTAAAATAATATCATCATTAAAATAATATCTTTAAGAAATATATTTCTTTCTTAAAGATAGATAATGTACATTTTTTTATATATAAATTTTCAAAACTTCAACAAAACTTCAAACAAGACATTTTTCAGTTTCTATGCATGTTAAAAGCAAATAATGCGAACTTCTTTCCTGAAGTGGATTTTAAAAAAATACTTCAGAAAAAACAAAATTTTTAAAATAATGTTGAAATAACTTATTTTATTACTTTTATTATTGCTAAAAAATGGGATTTCAACAAATTCACATACATTAGTACCTGTTTCTTTTTCCGTTATTTTCTCAAAATAGCATCATTTTAGTTTTTACCCAGAATTTCATAAAATTAGAGCCGATTCATATTAATTCTAGTTTAGTTCCAACATCTTTATAAGTATGAAATTTATTAATTTTACTAACATTAAACTAAACTTTTAAATTAATTTTCAATTTAGCTTTCAAAAATATATTTTTAGTTTAACAAATCACGTTAAACCACAGTAATTCTAATTATTTTTCACATTTTAATAAATTACAGCAAAATTATTACTAAATTTTCCTTTAAATTGCACTTAAAAAAATCTTTGAAATTTCAAATAAGAATAAAGTAAGCAAAGGGTTGAACAGAAAAATTGCAAATACATTTCAACAATATTCAAGTAATAGCGTATTGAAAAAGCTATGTAATCCACGTGTTTGATTAACTTTTAGAAATTCTGTAGAGCAGATTTAAATCTTTTTTTTTTCTGGAAGAGTTTGTGTAAAAATTCCTGAAGAATTTAAAACACATTACATAAATAAGAAAATTATTGAATTGTCAAACAACAGATGAACAGAAAAATTATATTAAGAGTACTAAAAGTCGGTCTTTTTACACACTGAAATCAACAGAAATACCATCAAAAATGGCGAGATTAATGTTGTATTTCATCTTCAGCAAGCTATCCAGGAAGTGATGTTTGCTTTTTAGAGCCACACCTCATCGTTATTAGGAAAATCGTGGGTTACGAAAGGAAAAAAAAAAAAAAAAAAGCTTTGCTCGGGCGGTATTTTATTTTTAGATGCTTGTGAGGGGGAAATCACTATAAAAAAAAAGGAGTTTATCTGTGAAAAAAGCGTTAGCCTGAGATAGAAAACGGGGAAAAGTAACGGATATCTGATTGCAGAATGGTTTTCAATTTCAAATGCTTTGGTTTCTTTTAAGTTTAAATCTCGAAGTTTATGGCAAAGAAATGCTTTATTGTTTTATTTTTAGTACCCGTACATGCTTTTCAACACATCCTTTTTAGAAAATAATAGTTAATATTTCGAGTTAAGAGATTAAGTTTTGATAATACTAATGCACAATGAAAGTTTTTGAAGTGCTAGTCGAATAAATTGTATATTTCATTTAATAAAAATATACAGTATATTTTGTAAGATTTTCTAAGGGAGACAAATTTAATACCAATATTTGAATATTTCATGTTTAGCTTGTTACCAATATTGAATATAGAAATTTTTCCATTACAATAATTTTTTCCTTAAAAATTTTCGAATTTTCAGAATTCTAGAATTTATGGGTTTTTTTTTTTTTTTTTTTTGCCTTGCATAAATACATGTTAAGCTGGTACAAATGTATATTAGAAACATTTTGTACAATTTTTCTAATTATATAAGGCAGTTAAATTATTATAACTATAATTAATGTTTCCTCTCATGCGTGAATAAGCTTTTTATTTACATGAACTGGATTTTTTTAATTTAGTGTTAAACCATTCTTCAAATTCTCCTTATTCCACAAAATGGCCAAGCGATAGCAAAAAACTGAAATTATAATTATTTTTTATAATTCAATTCCAAAATTATGTACACCTGCAGTTTTCTGATGTTTTAGAAACGATACATTTTTAAAAATATTATGGGAAATCAAAAACATTTTCATAAAAAAATTTATTACTTCTTTTTATTTTTCTAAGAAAATGGATGCAATAGTAGAATCCATTAAAACTCTCATCTGTGTTATATTAAAAACATTAAAAAAAGACAGACGAAACAGCATGTGTTTTAATTCACGTCTAAAAAGATAAAAACCACTCAAGGCCTACGATGGCGCTTCCTACGACGTTTCCTGATAGTTATTTTCCAAAAGAATGACTTCCAAAATTTCCAGTATTTCGAGTAGCTACTGTGATTGACAGAAACAGATAAAAGCTCTTTAAGCTTTAACATTTTCGACAGTCGAACATTTAGAAGATTACGCGAAAATATGTCCTTGCCTTCAGCTGTTTAAACAAAATGCACAAATATTCTCTATTAATTAACTCGGTATTCATCACACAGAGCCGTGGGGCCTCTAGGAAAGTGGGACGGTCCTCCCCAGAAATCTCAAGATATCTGAAGCAATTTACCTCTAATTGAAAACGAGTCCAAAGCGGTTAGCTAATGAGCTGGAAGAAAGCCAGTTTCTTAACAGATATGGCAGAGATATACTAATTGCAGTTCGGCATTGCGAAAAAAAAAAAAAAAAAAAACGTTTGATGAGACTGAGAACCTATGAAGATGTAGAAGTAGAGAAATTACAAATTCGTATACCTTCAAAGGAAAAAGCATGTGTCAATAAAATTCGCCTACGAAAGTCATATTGCAAAACAGGTTGTTTCATCAAGCTTTGAGACGGATGTGTTCTTTGTTAAAAGGTTGAAAAAAATTTCAAGAAAATCGGAGAATGTTTTAGTTTAACTTTATTCTAAAATAATCTATAAAAGTTGTAATAAGAAATAAATAAATCAACAAATTTAATGAATTATTTATTTTTTTCCCCTTAAAAATTGGGAAATATTGTAGTACAAATCAAACATTAAATTCCGGAGCTTTAATATATTTACTAAGCTATATTTAGATGTGTAATAATTTTTCAACTCTGATTTATACAAATAGTACTACCGAAATAAAAATAAATAATAAATATAGCAGTTTAAAAAGCATGAAAAGAATTAATCATTTCTGTTAAGTTCAGTGAATTGGTATTTTGGCATAACTCTTTATATTTAAAGAGATCACAAAATTTATGGTATAAATAAAATATAAACGATTCATCATACACTCACATTGTAACTAAATATTTATCACATTATAATAAGAATAAATAAAATAATCATAGTT
This sequence comes from Trichonephila inaurata madagascariensis, assembly GCA_019973955.1. NCBI lineage: Eukaryota > Metazoa > Arthropoda > Arachnida > Araneae > Nephilidae > Trichonephila > Trichonephila inaurata. The sequence continues at coordinate 115,850 of BMAV01012488.1, read as the reverse complement.
ATCATAAACTAATAACTCGTAGAAAAGTATTTCTTGTTAAACGTAAAGGGGGAGGGGGGCTTGATATAAGCGACAGATGTATTTCTTTAATAAACAGTTACCAAAATGAGTTCTTTTAGGAAAAAGAGAAAAAGAATTGCTCACAATACTTGAATTTTTTTTTCTTTGATACGATCAAAGATAAAAATAGATGTTAATGAACAATAACGTTTTAAGATTTTTGGAGGTTCTGGAGCTCTACGCACGTACACACACACACAATTTGGCTCCACCTGTGACCCTGGCAATGTATAGTATATGTTGTCAAATACTCGTATAAACGGTGACTCGAAACAAATAAATGTGCATGACCCACAATCTCACGAACCTAGGAACAAACCGACTCGACCGATTGCAGCTTTTCGCGTAAATGATGGTGTATAATGGTAGACCTAAATATACATACAGACATGACATAATAACTCTGCCTTGCCACAGTTGTCACTAGGTATATAATTCGAAATTCCCAGTTTTTCGAGGAATATAACCATTAACGATTAAAATTATTCAGATTCTGATCTTAGTGAGGTCGAGTGGAGAACGAGACGAGGCCCTCTACCGAAGCCGAGGAGGCCCTGAGCCCAATGTCCCATGATTTATGGCTTCGTCAATGATGAAGAAATATAACTTAAATCAATAATGAGCATTGTGAAAATAATGCAATGATTATTGTTTATCGAATATATTCTAAAACGCTCCAAATATTTTATATTAATTATAAAATTAATGCACCCTCTTAAAGTATCTGACTACGTTCGGAACCGTGATTTTAAAAAGGCGCATAAATGGATAATTTTCATCATATTTAGTGTCATTTAGGTTAGAATACATGTATAAAATTGCTTTAAGGACATTTTGGCAAAAAAAAAATTATTTAAATACAATATTTCGGCAAAAAATGAACTTAGAATAACCTTTTTTCAAAATGTTCTCCTTTTGTGAAAAATGCTTCTATTATAATAATATTTTGCCTGTATATAGCTCAAACCTATGTACGGAGGCTCATCTATATTTTTTGAAAAATGCACATTATTTTCAGAGTTAACACCGATTGAAATAATTATCGGTGTTTTTTTCTTAGAATTTCTCCCCTCTGCTGTCGTAAAACATGGATAAACCCACTTCTAAGTAATATATTTCAAAAATTCTAGTTGAGCCTCTGTACAGAGATCTGAGCTATATACAGGCAAAATATTATTATAATAGAAGCATTTTTCACAAAAGGAGAATATTTTGAAAATGGCTCATTCTGTGTTCACTTTTTGTCGAAATATTGAACTTAAATAATTTTTCATTGTAATAACAATTTTATATACATTTTCTATTCGAAGTGATACTAAATATCATACATATTATCCATTTATACGCTTTTGCAAAATCACGGTTCCGAACGTAGTCGGATACCTTAAGATAAGTTTAAGTTTTTCATCTGAGAGATAAACAACTCTTATTTGTTGTGTGTGGGTTGAAGTTTTTTCTGATTAATAGCACTAAAAATAAGATTCATACTTGTTCTCTTGCACAAATTGATATTTAAATTTTCAAAAGTAACTCTTAAAAAGAATCAAAAGTTCTAATGGAGAGGGGGAGAGAAAACGTAAACATAGAAACAAATAATAAAATTTGAGTCATAATATTAAATAAATTTTTAACTGTTATTTTAATTCATGATTTCTTTAAGCAAACTATTTGATTACTATGAACGAAAAAAAATTGTGGTTTCCGTTCCACCATTTATCAGTTCTTTAAAATCATGCCTTTTAAAGAGGATTTTTACAATTTCCGGAGTCAAATTCAAGGTTAGTTGCTTCAGCCCACGCCACGGCGAACTGAGAAAACAGAAAATGAACAGTTTCGAGCACACCTTTGTGATAACTTACTAAATGATTTAAAGAGTTCTTGTGGAAAATTTAGCTTATAATTCAGAAATATTAATTTCAAACAAAAAAAAATAATCCAATTTCGGTAAAATTTCGGAAAAATAAATAGTTCTTAAGGAATTGAAAAAAGAAAAAGAGTTCGTTTGATGGTAGGTAGGCAACCTTGAAAATTTGGCGCGTACTGATAAACAATTGGGCGTTTTGTCTCACACATATGTCGCCAAGGGGCACACGAACTTGATCAAGACTGTCAAACAAATCTCCAAATAAAATGGCTGACTTAATGAACGCTTCAAAGTTTTTGTTCAGGAAAATAAAAATAAAATAAAAGCAAAGTAAAGTAATAAAAAATAATAATATCACAGGAAGAAGCAATTATGCCGAATAGTTTTAAGATAACCTGTCGTGCGTAAGGAACAGGTATTCAGGCTACATCTATACCTCCAAACATTGCATGTGACGTAGAAATTATCTAGTTGGATTATTAAGAAGGCAAAGGTTAAGAATATCTGAGGAAAATATGTAGTTACGAAAAAGCAATCAACTAGAATAAAGACAAAGTAAGTCATTAATCATTGCATGCTTATTATGCAATCTGTATTCTAAAAGAAAACATTGTTTTAGACTTTCAAACACTCAGACAAGTACAGAGATATAAAATATTATGTGTTTTACAAAGTTTATATATATATATATATATATATATATATTTAAAATAATTTTCTTAAAAAAAAAAATTGTTTTATTATATTCAATAATAATTTCTAATATTAAGTGGTATGAAGTTGAAAATAGAATATGTAGAAAAAAAGAGAAGTCTATCTGTTCAAGATAATCAAAAAACACAAGTATATATCTCGATCCATATTAAATTCCTTACACCGAACCGACCTTAAATTTTCAAAACAAATTCCTATTTGTGTGTGTGTGTAATTATACGTTACTTTTTACCATCGTTGTTCGAAACAAATATAATGGAATATCACCATCACATTATCATGATTTTATTTCTTTTTAAAAAATCATTATTATAAACTTTTACATCTCATAAATACAAAAACTTTCATAAAAATTTATTACAGAATTCTGTTAATGAGTTGTAGCGTGCAAAAATACTTTGCATGCATGTAATGAGAAACTTTAATGTTCTTCATTATCTTACTTCTTCGTTACCGTAAGCATACAAGAATCCAAAGACATTTTTGTTGAAATTTAAATGAAATCCGAAATAATTTACCAAACGATAATTTTCAAACAATTTCTCAGTACTACATTTTTTATATATATGAGTAAAATATACAAATAACTCGATCGAATAAACTTAATAAAACTTTAAATAATATAATTTCTTTCAAGAAAAAGCATAACATGTTATATTTCAAAAGGTCGAAACTAAAACATTTTCCGTTCTAAACATTATTTTCAAAATGATAAGAAATATTCTTTTCTAATAAAAACGTTTAGTCACAACTAGCGTCTCATTTGTTTTTTATGATTTACTAAATTTGTGTGTTTGGCACATTCAAGAAATATAACTATAAGAAAACTGTACGCTGAAATTCTCTCAACTGTATGACACTTAACTTCTTGCAGAAGATATTTTAAATCAGTATGAGAGATTAATTCGTAATTTCTTTAATCTTTACTATGATTGAAAAAGACACCTTGATGAGAACAAGAGAAAATGGTTGACACATGATTCGCAATTTTGAAAAAATCAACAAAGTGGAATTCTATTTTGAAAATAAATTGAAGAATATCAAAAGAGCAGCCGTCAAAATTATGTAACTTTCAGAGCAAGTGTCAGCAAGTGGACTCGTAGACTAAACAAAACATCAATATATTGCTTCTGGTTCTGAAGAGGGTTAAAAAGGTAGCTGATCTGAAACGAGGATGATAGTCGAAACATAACAATCTGAGTGCTATTCCCGAAATAATTTGTGACTAATATTTAAATCTCTTGCTTTTAACGAGGACAAATTTTTGCAGTATGAATCGTTGAAGTTTTATTATTATTATTATTTTCTTTTTTTTTGCGTTTGTAATTCACTGTGTGTGGCTGCCTTCTAAGTTTTTAAAAGTAGCGTTTGTAATAAGTCTTTATTTTATCAATAAATTCGACTGCTTAGCATCTGTGTAATTTATCAACAGGACTACCTAAGCATTCTTCTAAAAAAACGAATATGAAGGAAGATATGGTATGATATATATATATATATATATATATATATATATATATATATAGCACATGTATTAAAAAATCTAATTCTAAAACTAACTTTTTTTTCTTTGGAAAGAATTGCAATTGATTAGAATTTTAAATTATAATACAAGAATAATAGATATGCAAAACTCCGATATTCAATTCTGGTTATAGATGTTCAATTATTGTTCAATGAATATATGGTAAATTAAAACAGAAACAGAACAATTGATTGATTGTTTATTAATTTCACCATTTAAAGCAACACTGGAACTATTGGTGATGGAACTCGTAATCTGAAGCAAAATCAAGTAACTAGGATGATACTTGAGCTGTAGCATCTCACTCCTCAAACGTTAACATCCTGCCAACGCGAGGGTTTTGAGCCTTGAGAGATTTAATGAACACCATCCTCTACACGGCAATCTCACACCAGGACTCGAACTCACAATTCGAGACAAACAACGCTGGCTACGAATTAGCAAACAAGACCACTTGTACCACGGCTATAACTTTAACGAATAATAGTTATAAGATTATATGATCAGATCACATGTATCAAATTCGAAATGAATTCAAGTAAGTTTTGTATTCTGTACAAGCACAAACAATCAATGTATAAGAAATATAATTCAAAACAAAAACTTGTTTTGTCACGTTTTATCGTTTATTTAAAAAACTGACCAATAACAGCTGATGAAAATAGCAAATAAAATAGGTATTTTATCTCTAATTACCATTTATATTTGAGTTTTTTTTTAAGATTAAAATTTTGACTAGTATTTTCTTTTTATATCATTGCTATATGTATATGAAACACAACTACTTACGTAAAAAAAACAAAAAACACCAGTAACATTTATATAAAAATAATTGTTTTTTTGTGAAATAATTAAAAATAGTGACTAAGACCTAATAACATGTCAATAAGAAAACTAATAATACGTCAATATAAGAAAGAAAAAAAAATACCATGAAATGCATTTTTTTTTCAATACGATTAAAATTCATACCACTACATCAATAAAAAAAATGAATAATATTGTAAGTTGTTAAGAATAACTATTCCTTCATGAAAGTGTTTGAGCCGTTAACATTTTTTAAGAAGCTCTCTCTCTTGCAACATTCCAAAAAATTCACAAAGCAATTTTTCTTGTTATAATAATACTTATAATTAAGTATTTAAAGGTAAGAAATTATTTATTATTTTTCGAACAAATATTAAACTAACTCCATGCAATGAATCAATGTGACAAAGGCAATTTTATTATTTTTTTACCACACTTAAAAATAAAATTTTAGCATTTGCTCTGCAGACGTTAATTTCGCACTAACCCAATTTCAACTCGTCACTTTCTGAAAGTTTTGGAAGTGTTTTCCGAAGGCTTCCATGATGGACTACCCAAAATAGAGCCCTCGATTCTTGTGACATAAGCCAGCAAACTTGAAACTTTGAGCAACGACGCGGCGAAAGTGTCACTCGTAAGAAACTGGAACAGTATGAGTCAGCAATTGGTTGGAGCGGATTGAATCACAGTTGGGTGAGAAAAGTCCCGCATTCAACAGAAGGGGGAGGGGGAGAAATATGCAGTTGCTGTGCATCGATGACTTTTCCAGCAAATTAGGTGATGAGGCACAACTATGAACAAAAAAAAATCACAAATTCGAAGTGCCCTTTCTCTGTTTCTGACACCCAGAAGAGAAATTACTTGCCAAAGGAACAGTCAGTTTTATATGTATGAATCTGCAGCATACCTAAAATTTTCCTTTGGGGGAAGGATTCAAAGTTTTAATTCGTTGAATTGCAATTAAACCTTTTTCCTATTCATTCATTTAAGGTATCCGACTACGTTCGGAACCATGATTTTGCAAAAGCGTATCAATGGATAACATTTATGAAATTTAGTGTCGCTTAGATTAGAAACGTACATAAAATTGTTTTAAGAATATTATTATAATAAAAAATTATTTAAGTACAATATTTTGACAAAAAATGAACATAGAATGACCCATTTTCAAAAAGTTCTCCTTTTATGAAAAATGCTTCTATTATAATAATATTTTGCATGTATACAGCTCAGGCCTCTATACAGAGGCTGAACTAGATTTTTTGAAATATGTTGCTTAGAAATGGATTTATCCATATTTTACTACCACAGAGGGGAGAAATTTTAAGAAAAAAACGCCAATAGTTATATTTCAATTGGTGGTAACTCCGAAAATAATGTGAATTTTTCCAAAATCGTAGTTCAGACTCTCTGGAGAAGTCCTTACTTTATATAAGCACACAAAATATTATTATTATAGAAGCATTTTTTATAAAAGGAGAACGTTTTGAAAAAAGGTTATTCTAAGTTAATTTTTCACCAAAATATTGTATTTAAATGCATTTTTTTTGTCGTAATGTCCTTACAACAATTTTATGCATGAATTCTAATCTAATTGACACTAAATATCATGAAAATTATCCATCTATGCGCTTTTTTAAAACCACGGTTCCAAACATCGTCGGCTACCTTAATAAAAAAAAAAATTTAAAAAAAGCTGATATTTATACTAACTTCACTTCCGGTAAAAAATGCCTCATGAAGAACAAACATCAAAGTTGGCAAAACTTATATATTACGATCAGTGGCGCACAGAAGGGGGGGTTCCCCGGGTCTGGATCCCCTCCCCAAAGCTCTTGATTTTTTTCCCCGATTGATTATAATCCTATGTATATAGTACACAAAAATTTAATTAATCATTAGTTATTAATAGTTAATTTTATTAATTAAGGCTTATTGTTTATTCAATAATTTATTTTTTAGTGTTTTTTATTCCCGAAAATCACCTAAATCAAAAGAAAATGTTGGGCGGCGTATTGGAGCGTGATACGAGAATAAGTGGACTTTCGACCCAGGACACCCCCTCTGAAAAATTCCTGTGAGCGCTAATGATCCTCAGCATACCTAAAATTTTTCCTTTGGGGGAAGGATTCTAAGTTTTTATTAGTTGAATTGGAATTTAATTTTTTTCCCATTTATTCATTCAATTAAAAAAGAAATAAAAAAATAAGCTGGTATTTATACTGTTTTCGCTTACGGTTAAAAATTTCCTCGTGAAGAACAAACATCAAAGTTAGGTAAAACTTATATAACAATCAATACTTTTTTCCTCTAAAATATTTATGTTTTATTTTTTAATGGTCTGTGTGTAATAATACAAATAAAATTACCTAAAAATCTCTCATGTTTCTATAGCCTGCTATAATTATTAATTAGAGCATCTAACTACATCATTCAGAGTAAATGTAATTATAATTAAATGAATATAGCAAAATATTAGCATATAACAAAAAGAATTACATTAAAAGCAAATGATGGATTTAAGTTGATGCTTGAAAATGTACTGATATAATCTTTATTCTGACATTTGGAATTTTTTGTACTTCCAGTAGGATATATGTCGACAAAGCCAGAAAAGAAAGAGAGTCGGAAAAAAGGACAGTTATATAGTTGAATACTGTATAAAGGGGAAAAAAGGACAAGGAAAAATAGATTTTCTCGATGAAGAAAAATACACAAAAAATTGCTGCGTTGCGAGAGATTTGACCATTCTTAAGAAAGTAATGAAAATTAATTAAAGCTTAAATTTTAAATACATATATAGGAAAGAAATACCTTATTTTAATTCTGAAATATAAGTTGTAATCTCAACTATTCATCAAAAAAAAAAAAAAAAATCAAGACATTACTGAATTGATTCGAATTCTTATATTCTGTCTCATTTTTATTGATGGAATGTTTAATTACACTTTAATTATTTCTATTAGGTTATTAAAATAATATAGAACCCATCTTCTCAATATTTAAAATTAATTTTTAAATATTTCTGTCATTAATTCATTCGAGAGAAAGAGAAAAGTAAATACAATGTTAATAAAAATAATATATAATTCATTTATATATTAATAATTAATTAACATCTGTTATTAAATAGCGTAAATTACAAGATCAATAAATGTAATTATATTAATTATTCAAGTACATGTCATAAATCAAAACTAGGAATCTCCGATATATTTTTTGACTACGCCCTTTTATTCAGGTGACATGTTTCTTTTCCAGCAGGAAAGCACTGATAGAATAATCATAGAGCAAAATGGTAAACACAATGAATTGAGTTTATTCACAATTTCCAAATAAATTAAGAACATTTTCTTTGCTTGAATTCTTCGAAAATATGCAAATAATTTAGAAAAAAAATTATTTTTATTTTATTTCTTTAAAAAAGCAGACCTAACTTTAGAGATACCGTTATTAATAGAACGATATTATCAACAACAGCGTAGCTACTGCAGTATCAGATATATCAATCTACGGAGCCCCAAGCTGCAGGAGCCACATTATATGTAACATTTTGGCATTTTATTTTATATAAATGCGATAGTTTTTATTTATTTTTCAGAAAAGGCCTACTCAAGAAATTTTGATACAAGGCCAGGACTAGCTACGCCAGTAATTAGCAAACCAATTTTCTTTAAGGTATCCGACTACGTTCGGAACCGTGATTTTAAAAAAGCGCATAAATGGATAATTTTCATAATATTTAGTGTCACTTAGACTAGAATACATGTATAAGATTGTTTTAAGGACATTTTGACAAAAAAAAATTACTTATATACAATATTTTGGCAAAAACTTCACTTAGAATAACCTTTTATCAAAATGTTCTCCTTTTGTGAAAAATGTTTCTATTATAATAATATTTTGCCTGTATATAGCTCAGACCTCTGTACAGAGGCTGAACTATGATTTTTGAAAAATTCATATTACTTTCAGAGTTACAACCAATTGAAATAATTATCGGCGTTTTTTTCTTAAAATTTATCCCCTCTGTTGTCATAAAACATGGATAAACCCACTTCTAAGTTATATATTTTAAAAACTCCAGTTGAGCCTCTCTACAGAGGCCTGAGTTATATACAGGCAAAATATTATTATAATAGAAGCATTTTTCACAAAAGGAGAACATTTTGAAAATGGGTCATTCCATGTTCCTTTTTTGTCAAAATATTTTGTACTTAAATAATTTTTTATTATAATACTATTCTTAGAACAACTATTTTATACATTTTCTAATCTAAGTGACACGAAATATTATAAATATTATCCATTTATACGCTTTTGCAAAACACGGTTCCGAACGTAGTCGGATACCTTAAGGTAACATAAAATAATTTTATTACAAAATAAGCACAATTCCAGGAAATATTTTAGAGATTTTTATTTCCTCTACCAAATATCATAAATGTAAAACCTTTTTGAATCTATTAATAAATGTTTCTAGTGTTTGCATACATATAATATATACAAGCAAGATCTAACTATGCAAATAGTATTTAGAAGAAATATGCATGTAAAAATACAATTATCAAAATTTTTTTAACGAATACAGTAATTTTAAATGCCTTTATTTGATTAATAGACTTGTAGAGTTACACACAAAAGCAAAATATACAAGTATGATCTTATCAATGAAATTCAAAGATGCAATTCAATATTTCATGATTTTAAAGTCAAAATCAGCAATAGACTTACCTGATAATTTACCATTTAAAAACAGCCTACTCAACACTTGGATTCACCAAACAATATGAAATAGAAACAGAGGAAAACATCGAACTCGAAAGACATAAAAGAACCAACGCCAAAAAAATAATAGATTGGGCAAGCCCTTTACATCGCAGAAGATATACTTCCCTGTTCCTTAGAAGTTTAAAAATACATTTCAGTTTCGCAATCAAAGAACATTGGCCTAAAGCATTCGCATAGCAGTTGACAAATCTTTTCAAATCAATTTATTTTTATACAAATGAACAAAATTAGAAGCTTGATACTAATGCTTAGCCATCCATGGAAGATTCTATTCTTCCTGTAGAATTAATGTTTTTACAATAATTGTAAAAACCCATTTAAATATTTTATTTTTAACATTATTTTAGGATATATATATATATATATATATATATATATATATATATATATATATATATATATGCATATTGATTTTGGATATATATATTATTGATAAAATAGTAAATATTTTTTGTTTTGAGACAGTTAGCGATTGGCAAATCAAAATGTGTTTCAAGATTTTATTGATCATTCAAACAAGTTTTAATTTTTTTCTCTGTGAAATTAGACTTTTATTTATAAAAGTTACCCAAAATATTAAACCTTGACAAAAGTTGTATCATTTTGACCATCCTACATAAACACGTAATATAATTTATATCCAATATTTATTTTGACATTTAATTCATAATATATAATACCAATTTCATATTATACATAGGTGTATAAATAACTAATTTGCAGACAGGAGCAAGCAACACTTAAACTGCTTTAAGCCAATGGGCTAAATTCAAGACGATCACATGATATAAATACAATCATGGATCCATCCGATCATTGTCCTCCATTGATCTCAAAACTGACATTAGACTTGTTCTACTTGTAAAGTACAGATAAAATTAAAGTTTGACACTTGAGTCAAGATGTCGAGTAATAAGATTGTTCACAAAGATACAGAAAAAAATCTTATATTATATGTGTACTTTTAAATGAAGAGCATTTTGTTTATGTAAGAGGGTTATTATTGTTGACAAACATGTACTTGAAAAAAAAAGTTTCTGCAAAAAGCAAAAGTTGGCAACAATGAATCACATGAACTGATAGCTGCAAGCACATGATTATGATGTCACAGGAATTTATGAGCTGTTTGGTTGGAAACACGTGATAGTAGTTATCATGTGACTATTGCATCACTTGAATTTAACCTATTGTAAGAAAAAGAAACGGATGATGCAATATTCGTAATGATTGCCTCATTCAGTTCGACTAAATTTTTTTGGAAGTATAACGGTTACCTGTTAGTGAATATAGTTTAAAGGAGATAAAATGCAGAAAATTCATCTGTATAGTACTATAAAGGAAGAACAACATGATCCAAACAAAGTAATGAAGTTTCAACAGAGGATAGAGGTACCGAGAGCAGATAGACTGCATGATTCCAAGAAGAGATTGTAGTACTTCAAATCACGTTAAAAAATCTTGCCACTCAGCCAAGAGGCAGTTTTTTGGAACACCAAAGATATAACATAGAGCAAGGGTAAAAATACACATGGCTCTCTGAATGAATTTAAGTTTTTGTAGAAGAATCTTTCTCCCTTTTCGATCTATAAATTCCATTCTCTTTTTTTATTCGCAAAACAGTCTTTTTGCGATATCTATAATTACCAATAATAATCAAAACAACAATACTATAGTTTAGACCTTATTATATGCTTTTATTTAATGTCTAATTACACATCTTACATGTTTCTCCGTCTATATCACAATTACGATTTTTCCTTCCCAAATAATTAATATTTCAGTAGTATAGTGCTAATCTGAATTGAAAATTGTAATAGTGAAAATTTTATTATATATTTATATATTTGATTGCATCTTCAGGTACTTTTTCCTTATAATGGATTTAGTACTTCTATCCGTTATTTTTAAATAGGATTTCGCTCAGTTCAATAAACAGAAAAGGGGAAAGTTGGCTAGTCACAAAACTGGTTAAACCCCACTTTTTTCCTATTAAAAGCTGTCCTCGGTCAACATTGTTTATAATACCAAAGCATTCATCTTTTTAGGTTTCCGCTATCTGTTTGATTATTTTATCTTTAATATTAAAGTAACTTTTGTCTCTCCAGTAGAAACTATTAAAAACTATATATATATATATAACTGCATTAAATTACAATTATTCTAATGCAGCACAAAGAAGTGCACAATATTTCTCTTTCAAACATAGGCTTAATAATATCAATTCATGGTATTTACAATTCAGATAAAGTATTCGTCACCAAATGATGAAGCTTTTGCAGGGCAGCACCAAAAAAGTCTTGCACCTGTTTTGAAAGGCAAGAAATAGGATAATTTATGTTTAGAAATCCCCCTCTCCCTAAACTTATCGACTTAGAAAATTGATTTCCTTTGTCATCAATCTATTTCTATATTTTATAAAAATTCTTCAGGCTATACTTTTGATTATATTTTACATTTCTATTATTCAATTTGATTTCGTTTTGCCTTATTTTTTCATTTAACTTGATTTGGATTTCATGCGAAAAGTAATTGCTACTTACAAAAGAAACAGAAAAATGTCATTTCTGAGAAAGAAAATATCGACTTTAATATTGTTTTCAAGAAATAAAAATTGTAATTTCAAAAACAGTTGTTTTTTATCTGAACCTAATATGATTCGTAATCCAATGAAATTACTTTCAAGTAATCCATATGGATAAATTCTAGTTGTAAATAACAAGATTGTTATTTAGTTTTTTGGACAGAAAATATTGCAAATAAAATAGAATACTTGAAATAATTTTGACAGAAATCAATAGTGTCATGAAAAATATTGAAACACTTCTACTTTCAGAAAAATAATTTATATTTGGTTTGTACAAGTCAAAAATAATTTTATTGCCAGTTAAAAGTAATTCTGCTTTCAGAAAATACAACTTAAGAGGGGGGGGGGGGGAATTTTTAATTTTTTAGTTTCCCAAATCAGAAATCTATGCTATTCAAATTTATTTATATATCTCGAAAATAAATAAAGAACACACATATTAACAATAATAAATTAATGTTTAATTTATTGTAATTTAATAATTAAACATGGATATAAATTAATAATATCTTCTATGATTAACAAAAAACAGTGATTTTATTAACACTTTATATTATGCATAAACAATAAACAACTTAAAAAATTCCTCCAAAGTTTATATACTTTCATCATATGCTCCGACAGTAAGACAATTAATGCATTGCTTTCATGCTGTAAATACATATGTGAATTTATTTTCTTAAATTTTATTTACCAAAATATATATATAGTTCACAGTATTTTTAAGTATTTGCGAAAAAAAAAAACATCATGTAATTTCAGCTGATATTTTAGTCATGTTTCATTAGAAAAACGAATTATTTTCCATTCTTTTACAATTTCAATTCTTTTACCATCATCAAAATTTTTGTTTACCATCAAATTTAGAATACAAATTTTAAGGCAAATAAAAACATAATCCCATTTAACAAAATCATATATATTAGAATTCTGTCATGTTTATTTGTATTTGGAAATTGGATATTTAAAATGTCATTTATTTTCGAATGATAAATATTTAACTAAGATTTTTAAAATAATGGATTCTAATAAGGGAAGTGTTCCCAAAATTCGTGTAAACAATAGCACTCGTGTAAACAATTCGAGATTTTTGATAAAAATTTGATTTTTGAATTTATTCCTAACGTAAGGAAATAGAAGTACTCAATAACAATGAAAGAAAAATTCCAAACTAACTTATCATTTTTTTTTTCTTATTTGGAAACACACAGAAGAGTAAATATTAATAACTACAAAACCCACCTCGTATATAGCTAAAAGCATTCCACAAAAAAATATTGCTTAGAATGTGAGTCAACAAGAGGAGCGAGCTAACATTATTTACTTTGGAATCAAGCCAAATTTTCTTCGAGAAAAATGATATGGTGTTCGAAGGCGTCCGTGTCACGAACAACAGGTAAAGAAAAATGTAACATCACATTAACACAGAGTGCAGTGAAATGAAGCGTAATAATGG
>BMAV01012488.1:66207-97049 GCA_019973955.1 Trichonephila inaurata madagascariensis | reverse complement strand
TTTTACAAAAGTGAACAGCAACGCTAATTAAAAACATACAGTCAGACGTGCAATATGTGATTAAATATAGCTCCACATGAGCAAAAGCAATGCGTTAATTGCTCGACATCAAGTTACCGAACGAAAACGTTGAGTCTAAAAATGAATCGTCGCATCACGTCCGAGTGAGTTTCAATATCTGTTCATTAATAAGTCTCGGAAGAGAAGAAACATCTTCCAATTTAGGAAAGAATAAATGGCAAAGGCGCCGTGTCTATTGTGAAAAGGAACACACCACGTGACCCCAAGTAGAAGGGGGAAGAGGCGTCCAAAAAGGGGCAGTGACCTAAGCACCCACGCGTGCGCCCTTTCTTATGACGCCCTTTTAACAGAATGTAAGTCAATGGAACAAGCCACTGGTGGGCGGACACATTGTTTGTTCGTTTGCGGCGAAAAACGCCAAGGTCTTTGTAAGTTCGGTTCACTTTTTAGGAAAAAAGGTTCGGGTTTCAGATCATGCTCAGGTTTCATGGTGGTTTTATACTCGCCGTGTATAAGAATCGCTGTTAATGCGCTGTTTTGTAAAACTGACAACAAGCAGCTTACTTCCGCTTGGCTTGTGATTCGTTTGTTCGAGCCAAACTGCGTAGGAAAGTGTCTATTTGAGTTATTTTTTAAAAGGTAACTTTTTTTCAAAGAACCTTTGCGTCTTCTGATTTTACGTTTGATTGAATACATTGAGTAATTGTTATTGATGAAGCCTAATTTGCAAGCAGGGAGTTGTCGTGGATGGATATTAAATTACCAGACACTTGATATTGGAACTGACAGATCGGGTTTTTATCGTGTAGTCAAAATGATTAAATTGAGATTAACATAGGAAAGTGTGTAGGTGTGTTTTGATAACTCGTATGCTTTCATCAGAATATCATGTGATTTGTGATGTTAATTTGTTCTTGGAAAAATAAATACTATTACTTTAAAAACAGCTATGATTATAAGCTAAATTAAAAATATTTGTATACATCTGCGGAAATATATATAATTCTGCGACTTCTATGAAAGGCACTACAAACTACATGGAAATATTTAATATTTGATTATATTTTGAATTTAATACACTTTTCCTGTTAGAGCTTACAAAACACAACGCAATAAGAATAAACTTTGGCATTCTGGTAAAAAGTTGAATAATTATTCATATTTAGAGCAGTCTTGTTTCGAAGCATTTTAATAGATATTTAAAATATCGCACAGCCAAGATAATACTCTTATTTATCTTTCTACAGCTGGAGAGTTTTTTACAATTAAACGGGGATTTTTATCGAGATTATATATATAAAAAAATGAATTACTTTTTGCGTTTGCTGAAACAATTTGAAAATATATCTACACCAGGGGTCGGCAAACTTTTAGTTGTGGCGTGCCAAACCAATCTAACGAATAGGATTTAGTGTGTCACATAGTAGGACATTTTTTAAACAAATCGATTATCATGATAATGCATGTAGAGTTAGAGAATAGAGGTCAACAATATAGTAGATATTTAGAGATTTATTATATATTAATTCTGCATCATTTAAAGATATTTCTTAACATAAAAATAAACACACAACACAAAATATAACTATTTCTTTAACAAAGATTAAAATTGCACATATATTATGTATTTTCAAATATATTTATTAAAATAAGAGATATAGGCAACATAAAATACAAGTATTTTTCTTCATTATAGTTAAATAACCGCTCTACTTTTTCATATCGCAAATTCAGGGACATGATTTGGGACTTGCAATCTGAAACGATTCTGTGAGCATTCAGTTAATCAATTTCTTTGTGGACTTGAAATCTTTTTCATATAAGAAAAAATGTTTTACTTAGATATGTGTAACCAAAACTGGAAAACAGAGTACATGCAATTTTCTCTCTTGAAACAATTAAATCTCTCTAGCAATGACATTCAATAATTTACGAAATAATTGTAAATTTATCCTTGGAATTATCTTCCAGATTTTTTCGTAATTCCGTAAATGTCCATAATTCTGAAGATGTTTCTCAAATAAGGTCCATCACAAATTTATTAACTTCCATCCACTCAAAAATTAACAAATTTGTAGAGTAAGGCGGAGTGCCACTGAGAATAGTACCGCGCTTGACACATGTGGCACTCGTGCCATAGCTTACTGACCCCTGATCTACACACTAAAATAAAAAATTTGCAATTGAAAACGGGTAGGCTTAGAGTAAAACTTATATAAATTGCTCCTTATTTCACTCTTAAAAATCCAATTCTAGTAAAAATCTGTAAGAGAAGAGCTTATTCTCGAAGGAAAAAGTGCTTTTAAAATTTTTTATTGCAATATTAATTCTAATACATTGTAATAAATCTAAAATCTGGCGGATGTATGACTGATGCGTGGTTTGCAGATTATTATTCAGAGATGTACTTCTCACTGTGTGTGTTTGCATTGTTTAATAAAGAAATACAAATAAATTTTAGTGGCATTTTATCAAGGCTTCGTAAAAGTAATAAGATGGAGAAAGAAACAGTAACAATGTTTCATTTAATTTTCTTAATGCACGGAAGATTCATTCAGTAACAGCTTATTATGATGAATAGAAAAAACTTTGGCCTTCGACAGAATATGGCATGGAATTCAAATCGAAATACGTATTTAAAGCAGACAGTTAATCTTATAAACGCTTTTAGCTTCGACCGATTATTTAAATTTCCCATTGTATATCTTTGATTGATATCATGCATAAATATTCGAATAGCTATATACTGCGTTTGAATTTTCACAGCAAATTAAAACTTATCACTCTAGAATTATCAAAATTAAAGTAAAAAAAAAATACAAAGAGCAATAATGTCTTATTGTGTACAATTAGAGAACAAATTTAATTCTAATTTATTAAAAAAAAAGGTAATTCTTAAAGATAAAGCATTATTACAATTTTCTTTTCTCTTTTTTTGAAAAAGACATCTCACATTTATGTTTAATTCAATGACATATCAATAAAAATATAACATTTAAATTGCGCAATAGAAACAAGAGATTACCCTAAAAATTAAAAAAATTTTAGACACATTCCATTCGTATATATTTTTTATAGTAAATTTTGTTTGAAAAACAAGATTATGAGCATTGTAAAAAAACATGTACTTATATTTAAACATACTTTCTAAATGTAAAATACAAAAATATACATTATTATTATTATTTATTTATTTATTTTTTTGTAAAAAATTAAAAAAAATAATCTTTATTTCTACCTTGCAAATGACAATCAGTTGCAAGCAATGCTAAATGCTGTACTCAAACATTATTTTAAAAACAAAATAAAATCTGTTTAAATGTTAGTCATGTCTTATATTTTTTTTTATAAATTTTTTTTACGAAAGCATATTTATATTATTTAAAATGTCGCATTAAAAGCTTTACAAAAAAGTCTCCAGTTAAAGTTTAAGCATTTACTTCTTCTTCTTATTTTTTTTTTAATAAAAATACTTTGAGTGACGTTATAAATAATTTTACATTATGGTTTTTATTATTTTCTTACATTTATATAGGATAACATTTTTGTAAGCCCAGTGACTCAAATACTAAGAAAAAAATACCACAAAAGAAGACCGAAGAACTAATTTAAAATTTTAAACACAGAAGAGTATTTATTCAATAAAGTAATCATTCATTACAATAAGAAAGAAGTCTTTTAAAAGTTTCATAAAATTCGTGTGTTCAACACTGAAGAGCTTAGTTCCTCCTTCAGTTCCTCATGCAATTAAAATAAGTGGGCAATCCCAGTATAATTGCAAGTTATGAACAATTAATATTGCAAGTTATGTTAGCCTTTAACATATTAAATTATTTTAAACACATAAAAACAACAGAAAACTGTCGAAACAATATGTTGGTTAGTATGCATATATCTATCTGTTAAGTCACGAAAATACTAAGGTTGACATAATGATCAATAAAAATTATTTCTTAAGAAATACATACAAAATAATGAAGCATATTTTCATTTGAACAAGCAAGATAATTATCTCTACTTTTTAGTGTGAAATTCAAAAGTTTACAAACATCTGAATAGAGAAACATAAATTTTAGGGTTATTTTTATGCGATTTTTTGAAACATTTTACTTGTTTTTGTTAAAAGTTCATAATTACAAAAACGTTTAACAAATACCATTAGTATTTTCACACTATTTATTTAACAAAAAAAGTGCAGAATAAATTAATTTTCAGCTAAAAATGAAAGATTACACAACACTTGGTTTGAAATTTATCTATTTATAAAGAAAAAAAGTCTAAATAAACTATGTGAAAAAATCCAAATAAAATATTTGCATTTATTTTTAAGCTAAATATTAATTTTTATCTTAATTATTAAAGCCAGTTTGATTCAATTACTGCCACTGATAAGAATGAATCATATAATACTGAACAGTAACTGAACTTCGGTAATTATGGCATTGATTTGAAAATCCAGTGGCGTAACGTACACACCCGCAACCCCCGCATTGCGGGGGGCCCAAAGCTTGACTGACGCCAAGTACATATTTGGGCTTGGGGCCCAAAACCTGACTTTGCAGGGGTATTCTAATATTCTCCGTTACGCCACTGTGAAAATCGAAACATAAATACATTCTATTTTGTCTTTTATCCGAATGAGCGATAAAAATACATTTTTAAACAAAATAATATATTTTTAACCTACTGAAATTTTGATTAATTTGGTACAGGTTTTCAAAGGAGGAATATTTTTAGATGTTTGGAAGGAGTAAAACAGATTGAAAACAATACGGGAATAGCTAATCCATCGTATATATAGGATGCCAGCCTTGCATTGTATATAAACATTGCAAAACCCAACTCCGCCTATCCCAAACCAAGTGCGTGGTCACGATCGCCTACTCTCTCTCTCTCTCTCTCTCTCAGAGCAACATGATAATCATCTGTTACTGTCCTTCACCAGTAGTCGAACAACATTATCATGATCTCCCGCCTGCTCACTGACGTAATTCCACTAGATATGAATGAAATGGGAAAAGGATGCTCACAACACAGCTTTGCAACATCATCCTTACAGAAAATAGCTTAGTCATGTCATCATTTGGAAGTAAATTGCCAGCAAAAAGCAATTGGAAGAAGAACCATGCCAATGGTGTAGTAAGAAAGAGCGCATTTGAAAAACAGACAGAAAAAAAAGTTCACTTCCTAATATTTTTTTAATTAGAAAAAAAAAATTGATTTCTTCATTTAATTTTTGATAACCAAATGTTTTATGATAAAAAGAATGAAAAAAAAAAGGATCTACTTATTGCATGATTAATACAGTAAAAAGAAAACCAGTGTGATTAAGGGCAGTGGTTCCCAATCCCAGGGCCGCGGACTGGTACCGGTCCGTGGATCAAATGGTACCAGGCCGCCCAAGAAACATTAAATTGTTCCCGTTTTATTTACAGTGGTGTATTTCTCTTGAGTTCTGGTGACTTTTTATGGAAGTCTTTTTTATATTTATTTTTTTGGTGTAACTGTATTTTATTTTGAGGGCATGCTTAAATACAATTAAGATAAAATTATTAAATCAAACCAACCTAAATTAAACCCCCCCCCCCCAGTGGGCCGCGGTTAAATTATCTACCTTTGACCGGTCAGCGGCAATAAAATGGTTGGAAAGCATTGATTTATACCACACACATGCATATAAATCCAATTTAATATACCTTAAATAAAAAACGACATTTTGGTTTTTCAAGGAAATTTATTTTGTTTCTCTTTTAAAAAAATGTATTTATTTCTTTTTTATTTTTCTGAATTAAAAAAATACCATACATTTCTGCGGATTAGAGAAAATTCTACAAATATAGCACTAGATTATAACTTCTATAAAAATAATAAATGTTAAAAATAGTTTTTTTCCGAAATAAATTATATAAAAGTTTAAGAGTAGCTTCATATTCATTTATTAGCATCAGAATCATACGAATAACAATATTGCCTATCAATTCTATGCTTTGTTTAACAGATGAATATATTTCGAATAACTTATTAATATTATATAAACTCCCGCACCACACACATACATAAAACGTAAATAAGAAAAATGTACGAGTATATAATACTGAGAAAAAAAGATTTTAAAGAAAAAAAAATTAAATTTTTTTTGCCTTTTGTAGATTGTTAAGAGATATATGTTAGTAATCTCCTCATAAAAACAATAATACAAAAATAAAAAGAGTTCATTTAATTTTACAGAATTCTATGGGGGAGGGGAACTCTTTTCGTCATTTATTTTCCTTCCAGCATTTCTTTCCAGAAGACCTTATTTTGGAAATGCTGGAATGAGTTAAGAGTGAGTCGAAAGTCATCTGTGAAATGTCTTAAGTTACTATCTTCTCCGAAAGTAGACGATGTTTCATCATCTGGGTTAACATAAAAACCAAGAGATAAGCAAACGGTGATAAGAAAAGTATTCTCAACCATTGAAATTCCGCAGTGTAACAAGGGCCTCTTAGATTATATGTGTCTGTTAAACTCAGAGAATTTAAGATATACATAGGACATATGACATTTTAAAAACCTACATATGACATTTTAAAAACCTATTTTCATATTTTTTTAAGTTAAAATAATGGAATAAGAGAACAGTAATTATTCTTCAAGAAAGGTTACTCTTTTTAGATTTATAATACTTTTAGATTAGACAAGGTTTAAACTATTAAATTCATTTTCCCTTGGAATAAAATAATTCAGCGAAACATTTTCCGCTATTTTTTAAAACAATCAGAATGGTAAGGAAATTTTTTCTTGTAAATCTTTGCAATAATAATAGTTGAGCATTGCATGAGTACAATATGTTCAGGACGATGTTAGGATTGAAAATTATTAAATCAATGTTTCAATGCTTTTATATCACGAAATTTAATTTAGACGGCTTCATCATCATGAAATATTTCGGATGCGAAAAATGACTGTGTAGTTTGGTGTGAGAACACATTTAAGTACTCAGAATTCTACAATTTATTATTCAACACTTAGATTTTCATGTTTTTTTTTTTTTTTTTTTTTATTTTTTGTAAATATTACGCATATTATAAAAATAATTAAAAGAATATTAACTAAAGTTTTCAATCACCACCATAAATCGTACAAGTTCGTCCCACTTTCAAGAGACATAACCAGTAGCGCACACAAAAATTTTTCAAGGGTCGAAAGTCCACCATTTTGGTATCATGTTCCAATACGCCACCCAACATATTTTTTTGGTTTAGTCGATTTTCGGGAACAAAAACAATACAAATTAATTATTGAATAAATAATTAGCATTAATTGATAAAATTAATTATTAATAACAAATACATAATTAAATTTTACGTAATATATACAAAGGATTATAACCAATCGAAAAAAAATCGAGGGCTATGGGGGTGGGGGTGTTCAGACCCCCGGGACACCCCCCTTGTGTGCGCCACTGGACATAACCAATTATTTGGGTAACTCATAATATGAACTAAATGAAGGGTTTGTACTGTTTCCTAATCGTTTTAAAAAGCAATTAACAAATTATATATTTTTAAAAATAAATGTATATCACATTTTTATTGGAAATTAAGAATGTCTTTAAAATTTATATCAAAGGATTATTTAATCATTTATTGAATGCCTAATTCAGCGACAGCTCTAGAAATCACACACACATAATAGGTCTCCATTTTAGTCCAAAGCCTCTTTTTATATCTACATTTGTTATGTCTCTTGAACTCCAATTTCTTTCTTCTTTGGCATTGTAGGTTATACAACTTTTTCACTTGGTATATTATTTTATTTTATTATACTATATATATATATATAGAATTAAATTTCTGCATTTTTACTAAAAGTACTTTCATTCTCATAAAGCATTGAGTGTACAATGTTATTTTAGTTAACTGGGCAATTAATATTAATGATACATTATTAGAATAAGTTTTCAATGCAGGTATATAGAATAAGCATTATTTTACTATGTTTCTAATTATAAGTTTATAATAATTTCTGAGAATGTAAAGAAAAATTGATATTAAAGAAATTTTTGTTGATTAAAGTGTACAAAACCCAACTTGAAATGTAGCCATCAGAGTTAAAATTCGTATTGCAGAATCATAAGTGGTAAAACTTCTCAACTCTATTACAGTACTTTTATATCGGTTGCATAAGTGATTTAATTTTTTATTTAAAACAGAAATATTTATAATCACACTTTTAACCTTGTTCTTTTGTAATAATCTTTAACAAAAATCCATTTTTAAAACTTATAAACTCAAATTAAAAGTAAATTTACTAATTTACAAGCAATTTAAAAGTAAATTATTCAATGTAAAATTTTGAAAATGTGACAATACAATATTATTTCAAATAATTAATATCAACTATATTTTTAAAAAACTTACGTGTGTTTTGTTTTGAACATCACTACTTCCAGGTCTCCAAGTGCTGATAAGGTTCTGCTTGGACTTATTTCCTGCAGATGCTCGCTCCAGAGCCCTGTCTGGACAGCATTCGAAGAGCAAAACTCTTTCAGCAACTGATCCTTTTGTCAAGAATGGTCTGATTGGTACATGGGAATGGCGATCGGTGGGTGACAGTGATCGCTCTTTGATGTGCTGTTTCTGAGCAGTCGTAAGTTTTGGATGTGGGATGGAAGGACTCGGAACATCCAGTAATCCATCCATCGACAAAGTTCTTTTATGACCACCTCTTTGAAGAGGTTCTGGTAGAGAATTGTCCATGTCTGTGACTAGATGGTGGTCATTCCAGTTCGGGATATTTTCCCATTTTGTTTTCGCATCACTGACTAGATGTCCATTTTTAATAGTTTTTGGCTTTGTTTCATCCCTTAATCCTTGCTGAACATTTTGAATGCGAGTTTTAGCATAATCTACTGCAGACTGGACATGATCCTGGCCAGATTTGCCAAAATTTGGTGAATGATATCCCAAACCTTGACTAGTACTAGGTTTCATAGATGCTGCCAGTTCATCGCTTTCTTTACAAGCTTCATTTACATAGAAAGGCACATAGTTTTCTACGACAAACTTGTTGTCTATCTGTGATGTATGAGGAATATCATGCACTGCGGTCTCACCAAACGGTACACCTGGAATCCTTCTGTTCTGAAATACTGTTGTTTGGATTGGTTGATTCACAAGTTCTGCACTAGAATTTAGAAGCATTTCTTGCAAAGCATCAAGTGTTAGAGGCCCACTTCGTGGTTGCATAGATTGCATAGAATAAGGTTCTTGAATACCAGGCTTATTTTTCAATGCCTGACGTCTCTCAAGAGAGTTAGTAGGCGAATTTTGCAAGGCATCTTTTTCTTTGGAAGCAAATTTTGTTATTTGAGCCTTGACACCTGTTTGTTGATATTCCGGTGAAGGTTTCAAAGAAGGAAGTATTGATGATTTAAATGATGGAGATGATGACCTTTCAAACATATGTTCATCGTAATGTGCACCAAAATTATTGAGTGGCTTATTGTTATCAAATGGGAAAGTATTTCTTTCTGTATGAGTATCATGTGAAAGCATCTTCGAATCTTTGTTTGTAGGTTCAGAGATGATGTTAGTTACTTTGGGACCAGATTTCCCTTTAGCAAATCCATTCGACTTTGATGTTTGCGATGTCTCACTGGAAAGAGAAGAAGCAGATTCATCCCCTGATGACCTGTCATCTTTAATCTTTTTATCATACTTTTTGATAGGAGAAACTGATTTGGTAGCTGAAGGTGAAGATTTGAATGTTCCACCAGTTGTCTCCGATTTCTTTCTGGCGGCTAAACGTACTTTGTCTTGAGCTACGAAAGTGCTCACAAGAGCTTCCAACTGACCTTCTAGATCTGATGCTAACAAACTTACAGGATCCAACATTTCCATATCCATTCTAGGAGGATTCACAGAATTTGAAGATGAAACGACAGTGCTCGGAGTGGACATTTTGGTTGAAATTGGAGCAGGAATAGGGCTTGAGACAATGGGAGATGTCGATCGTTGCAAAACAGGTGAGCCAACTGTAGTCGATGTATTTCTGCTGTTAGGTGTGTTTGAACTAAGAAGTTCAGCGATCGTTGGGGCACTGCCTTTAGGTGTCACAGGTGAACTTGGTGTTGATGACACTAAGGGAGATGAACTGCTGCCTTTAGGCGTTGCAGGGGATGGTGGGGACGATGTTGTAACAGGAGGGATGGAGAATGAAGGTAATTTCAAAAGTGGTGAACATAATCCATAATGGACGGCTTTACATTCATCTGCAGATAGTTTTGTAGGATCTGGACAACATGGATCGTGTTCAACAGCATGGACGGAACGAGTACGTGTTAAATCCACTAATGCACTATGGTAAAAGGTCACGGAAGTCACTACGTAATGGCAGCTCACATGATTAGTGAGCATACTAAATTAAAGCTTTTACAACCTAAGGGATTTGAAATCCTTCAGAGAGCTTGTAATATTTGGCAGCTCTCAGGCTGCTTACAGAAACATGCATTGCACGTAATAAAATTGCATAACTATATTAAAAAACTTTGATAAAATGTTCTGAATCTTTTTCCTATCTCCTTTTTTTATGTTAAAGGGAGAATCTCAATATCAGAGAAATTTTTTTACTGAAAATTCGATAATAATTAAGAAGATGCTGACAAGAGATTTTATTGCAAAAGCAAAAATGTATTAAAAAATAAATTATTTTGAAAAATAAAAAATGTTTCAAATCACTCAGATATCAATACTTAAAAAAAATAAAAACCGGCTTAAGAATGCCGCCAAAAGGAAAAAAAAAAACTTTAAATATCCTATAGTATATCGATACAAATTTAAGTAAGTAACATAAGCAAAAAGCAACAATGAAAATTATTTACGTCATAAAAAATAATCAAAGTTATCAATTTCAGTCTAATATTTATGCAAAATTCGAAGTTTTCAAAACTCACTTCTTAACAGCCGAGATATTTACGACATCACCATTAAAGAGCATCTTCATTTATTTCCACAAACGAAGTAAAATTCTTTCATTAAATATTTTTTATCACTTCACACATCATTTAAGCAAACGTTTGAAATGAAATCTAAGTCAGATTCTCTCTTAGGAAGTCATTCAATACGAAACCGGTAATAAGCAATATCTCCTAATGAGCCAAGTCGCGAATTACAAGTCTTCGGAAATAACGGTGTTGCACTGAATGCTCATTTACGAAAAAAATAACCACATGTCCGATTACTTTCACCCTACCAGACGATTTGTTTCAGGTAAAGATTTCGAGTTGGGAGGAGTGTGGAAAAAGACGAAATGTTGTCGTCATTTAGCTTCGAAGCGAGTCGCTGTTGCTAAAACCGTCTGCCCGCCATATATGGGAACAGGCGGGAGCGCTGTCAACGCTCTCAGAGAAGGAGCCCTTTTCTAACTTTAAATGAACAGATGAAAATCCGCGCTGATATTACTACCAGGCGACATCGTCTTTTCCCCCCGTTTGGCAACTTTATCGCTCTTTTTTAACTGATCTGGGCCAATTGGCTTATTCTGATCACGTTCGCGCTGATATCTATTATCGTTCTTTTCTTTATCTAAATGGAGTTGGCGATGAGGGAGGTATAATCATGATGCAAAATATGGCTGATGCGAGATGAAATGACAAAATCTAAGTGTCTTCTTTTAAGCACGCAAGATTGTTTCAACTTCTAATTATTTGTTTAAATTGTATTAAATTCATGATTTTATATTCATTGCACGAAAGAATTCGAATCGGAATATTAGTTTTATAAATTATAATAATGAATAGAATGGATACTTTGCTATTTATTTGAAATAACTTTTTCTTTTAGAAATAAATTATACATCAAAGGTCTGTGGCACAAGTTAATTTAATGCTTTATAACATTGTAAAGTGATTTGTAAAAGTTAAGTCAAAAGAGTGAGTGAAAGAGGAAAAAGTTTTTAATACTATCCTGTATATTTACAATCACGCTTTAATTTGATGATTTAAACATTTTAAAATATTATCCAAATCGCTTGAAAAATCAGTATTGTTTTAAACGTTTTTTCGAAATCTTAATAATTATTAGAATTTTAATTATTGGAACTTAACTATTGGAACGGACTTTAATTATTGGAACAAGCAAAATCATTTCATCATACTAGCATCATTAAACATTCTGTTTCGTATTGTGTAAAATATCTAGTTCAATTAAATTTTTCTTCTTTTTTTAAACAAATTTTTAATTTATTATTTAAATTATATACATTATAAATATTGTTTGAGTTGAAAATTCTCTTCTATCTTATTATCGTCTGCTTTAATTCATGTATCTCTAATTTATCTGATTACTTAATTTATTTAAAGATATAAAATCGTTTGTTGTTAAAGTTACATTAATTAAGCTGGCATCTTTTGTAATAATTCCAAATATGTTTTTTTTTATTTGGAGGAAAGAAGTGTAATGTATAATCGATGCTAGTTGAACTTAATATGAAAATAACGTTTGTACATTTTCAAGATAGTATCATTCATCTTGAGATCTTGTGGATCGCGCGAAATGAAGTCTCTGATTGGCTAGACGCTTGACACTCGACGTTTGTACGCCTTGGTGTGAATTCAGCTTTAGAGTGATTATAAGAATAAAAAACGTCAGTGAAATAAACTTTGGCTACTGTTAATCATATTTTAAACGTTTTACTATATCTAATGTACATATTTTGCAATTTATAACTCAAAGGCAGAAGAGACCTGAGAACAAGCTTATCACTCAAGATTCTATTCTTAAAGTTCTCAAAAGTTGAATGTATATATTTTCAATAAATTAATATTTATAAATAGATTCCATCATCATTCGCTTATTTAACTGTATTTTAATATTCCAAAGGAATTTTTGTGTTGTGCAAGTTTTTTTCTAATTTTTGAAATATAAATAATTTGTACGTAGTAGTTAATTATTATATTATTTTTATTCATCTTTTGATAAATTTATGTTTTTATACGATATATTATTTTGAACTTCATTAAACTAGAGCTATTGAAAGAAAATTTAGAATCTAAAACATGCAAGAACTTCTTTAAATTTTTTTATATTTAACAATTTTTTATTAAATCAAAATTGCTCGTAAAACTAAAAAATAAAAAATAACTGAGGAATAATTTTTTTTCAATTGAATCTCAGGAATTCTTTTTGTAACAGACCCCTTTTTAGATGAACTTTTTCTGTCATGGAGATATTTATTCATATTTCACTCTTTGTAATTATATTTTATACAAGATAAAATTATAAAGGGCACTAAGGAGCTAAATTACAAAACAGTCCACAGAAAAAAGATGCTTTTCTTTTTTAATAAATTCTGTAGTAATATACAAACAGCATTGAAATAAATAACAAACACCATTTTAATTTTTTTGTAATGCTTTATTCAATGTGTAGAAAATTTCAAGTAAAATTTTATTTCTTAAAGATGCTAGAGTGGATGGAGTGCGACGGGGGTATACACAGGCATGCTTCTTGTTTAATATAGCACTTGAAAAAGTTATTAGAGACTCAAAAATCAATATTAGAGAAAATAATTTTAATAAGTTAATTAAATACTGGCTTATGCTGATGACTCCCACTTTGGCATTTTTGCCCAAACCGCACCAGTTCTCAAACAGGCATTTATGGCATTAGAACAAAATGCTAAAAGAATTAACTTATCTGTTTAACTAACATAAAACAAAATATTTATCTTGTTTAAAGTCTGACTTATAACTTAGAAACATAGATATAGGAAATTATAAATTTGAAAAAGTTAACAGTGTTACTTATTTGGGAACGGAGATAAATAATAAAAATAAGCTGGCTCTAGAAATTTATAAAATAATCATTGCTGCAAATGGATGTTTTTAAGAAGAGTTATTTAAAATCCAGCTTTCTCAAATTAAGAACTAAATTACTTCTTTACAAAAGCTTTATCAGATCTGTCCTGACTTATGCATCAAATAATTGGACATTGACTTTACGTGATGAGGAAGCTTTGGAAATTTTCGAGAGAAAGATCTTACGCTGCATTCTTAGTGGGATTCAAGTGAAACGGATCATGGAGAAGATCTAATTTAGAACTCTACAAAATTTACAAACAACCTGATATTCTAAAATTTTTCAACTTACAGTGACTTAAATGAGTTGGTCATCTGGCTAGCATGAATGAAGATCGTTGTTGCAAGAAAATCTTTCTGGAAAAACCCATGGGAAATAGATCTCGGGGTAGACCCCCGTTAAGATGGATTGACTGTGTCGAAAAAGATCTAAATATTTTAAAAGCCAAAAACCAAGAAACAGTTTCCAGAAGTAGAGATGCTTGGAGAAGGCCAGGATCCAATCAGGGCTGTCGAGCCATTTACGAAGACTCTAGGGTGAAGAGAGTAAGACTTGTTGCACATTCTTTTAAATATGAATGCCAATTTGTGGTACACTTAATATTGAAAGATACAGTCAATACTGTATTGTAACTTATAGTGGATACCACAAAAAAAAGAGCTCCCATATTTTAAATTGTTACTAATAAAAGTTATTAGAAATTGAATTTTTTATGCTATCTCATAGATACCTTAAATCTTTCTACTGACTCCTAAAGAGTTCGTGGTCGTAGCGGTCGAATAGTCATGGTCATAAGCTCCCGGCTAGCCTTATTCGTACAGTGAAGCTGAAACACACACACACACACTATCTGTTGAGTGTAAAATTTCCCACGCTAACTTTCAGTTGGAATTTTGTGAGTGTGTCTTCGCTTGGATTTTAAATGCGAGAAAATAAACAACCACTTCTAAAAAGACCATCAAACTTTGGTTTGGACCTCTTATTAGAGTGAAACATGTTGCTTTGGAGACTGTTGTCTTAGTGAAGTTTTGTTATAAATGTGAGCTTTCATTTCTTTTTTCAATCCTTTTCTTGCACACGTTACGAGTAACTTGCTTGTTACTTAAAGAAAACTTACTTTTTTTGGTACAAAATATAAAGTATTTAATAAAAATTAATTCAGTTTTTTTAAAATTTTTAAATATTTATAAGAAATAATTCTGATTATATTTTAACTTTCATACCTTTCTTTTAATTATAATAAATGTCTTTATAGTCATAATATCCCCATGGTTACGATTATTAACTCATATTCGGCAATATGTCAGCAATATGTGTCCAAGTCATGATTCTACTGAAGACCAGTTCTGTAGCTAGTCTGATCTATCGGGAATCAAATTGATTTGATTTGATTAACGTAGCACACTGAAGCAACACAAAGGATATTGGTGACGGACTTCGTAATTTTGAACCTCTGTCAAGTGTCGAGGACGACACCTGAGCTGACATCCTATTCTCCACCCTTCCACACCTCTAGAACTTGAGAACTTTGAGCCGTGACAGATTTAACGTGCATCAGCCCCTGTAGAGGATTAATGTCTTTAAGTAGGAGAGTGGAGGCAGGACCAGTTCAAGTGTCATCCTCATCATTTGATCGTGGTTCAAAAGATGATACTCTTTGTCAAAGCTCTTTTGGCTTATTTCAATTACTGCATTAAGGTATCCGACTACTTTCGGATTCATGATATTAAAAAAGCTCATAAATGGATAATTTTCATGATATTTAGTGTCACTTAGATTAGAATACATGTATAAAATTGTTTTAAGGACATTATGACAAAAAGAATTATTTAAATACAATATTTTGGCGAAAAATTAACTTAGAATAACCTTTTTTCACAAAACCTTCTTTTATATAAAATTTTCAATAATAATAATAATTTTCTTATATAAAGTAAAGATTTCTCCAGAGAGGCTGAACTAGAGTTTTTTGAAAAATTCACATTATTTTTAGAGTTACCACCAATTGAAATAATTATCGGCGTTTTATTTCTTAAAATTTCTTTCCTCTGTTGTAGTAAAATATTGTTACGTAGATCCGAGGGTTCGAGGATTTTATGCAAAACAGTTACAAAGAAAATAAACAATTCTTTAAGAGCGATGCGAATTTACTATCAATAATCCAATCCTTTAAATACAGGATTCAGTAGCGATATTCACAGAGTAAATATCCAAAGGTCTTCACACCTTCAACAGCAATCAAACACAATAACAGTGTTTAAAAATACACGTAAGTAAAGGTAGTAGGTAACATAGAGTAATATAAATGCATTAAACACTCAAATACAAATTATTTACACTATTTACACAAAATTCGTAACAATATGGATAAATCCATTTCTAAACTATATAGTGCTGCCTCTGTACAGGGGTCTGAGCTCTATACAGGCAAAATATTATTATAATAGAAGCATTTTTCATAAAAGGAGAATGTTTTGAAAATTCGTCATTCTACGTTCATTTTTTGTCAAAATATTGTACTTAAATAATTTTTATTATAATAATATTCTTAAAACAATTTTTCATACGTTTTCTAATCTAAGTGATACTAAATATCATAAATATTATCCATTTATACGCTTATGTAAAATCATGGTTCCGAGCGCAGTCGGATATCTTAATCCTAATTAATGCTGATTTCAAGATTATGATTTGGATTTTGATGATTTCAAATGTAATATCGATTTTTTTCCCTGTCACATATGGAGATTTTGTGAATGTGAAACATATTTGTTTTTGAAATCCATCTTAACAAAATGTACCGTCTTCCTCCACACAGCTGTGAATCGGCTTCTTTTGTGGATATGATCACCACATGCAATGAACACCTGTTCCCTTAAAATATTGCACTGTCTTGTCTTGGACATCGTCCCAGTAACCTTTGGTATCACGAGGAGCCCCCTACTCCCCCAAGAACCGGATGTAACTCAAAGATAAAGATGCAGACCACTACCATTTAAGAAGACCCTAGAGAGGGCAGAGGGAGAGACGGTTGAAAACGTTCGTAGAGACGAGACGTGACCTCCTCCCTCACAAACAACCGAATTTGAACTCTAAGAACCTAAGCAATACTTTTTATAATTTCAATGTATATACTGTAATTAATAGCAGCGAAGTAAATAAAAAACTTAAATTAATAAATATCACGCTTCTTTTATTTATCTGAAACGTCGTATAAAATATGTGCAGTTTTTTAATCTCCCGTTTGGTGAATACAGGGCGATTGATAAAGGAGTATACAGTTTCAATGCATTATAAATTAAGAACAATGTAAGATATTATATGTCACCTGTAGCAGAATTGTATGGGACTGTTTTAAGTTTTGCTAGAGATAGTCACAGATATTCTGTGTGGGAGCCCTTAGTTACAGGACACACATGCAGCCGTTAGCCATTGTTAGCGGCTGTGATACACTGTTTCAACTTCATGCGATACTTTTACTTATGCACAAACTGCCAATAGTTTTAATTTTTTTTTACCATTGTTAAATCCATTTTCTAGTTGGAGATTCTTCTCCAAATTGTGATCGAAAATACATTTGCACAGCTGTTGAGGATTTCATTCAACAACTCAAAAAGTCGTTTCCTCTGTACAGTAGCGTAACGTACCCCCCCCCCCCCCCCGCAATGCGAGGGCTTCAGGGACTCTAAAGGGTCCAAATTTTGACAGACGCTAAGTACGTATTTGGACTTGTGGCCCTAAACTTGAGTTTGTAGAAAGACCCTAATATTCTCCGTTACGCCACTGCAGATTAGCCATTTCGACTGATAAGTCGAACGCCTTCTACTGCTTACGTCTCTTCTATCAGGGCCTAAACACAGACTTTAAGAGTACATCTACCTTACGTTTCGCAGAGGTGGTGCCTGTCTTTAACTGTTACTGCTTTACAGCATCTGGAAGTGTATACCTCTTTATGAATCCCCCTGTATATTACTGAGTTCTTCATAAAAATCACTTGCTTCAACATTGCTTGAATAAGAAACGCATATTTATTTAATAATACAATAAAAATCATGCACAATTATACAAAAATACAACAAAATTTAATTTTCTTTGCTAGAACAGGCTCCAAGGCAAATATTTCATCATCGGGATGTATTTCTTTAAAAATTTGGTTTCCTCATAGAATCAATGTTAATATTGTTATATAGATCGGGGTTCGAGGATTTTATGCTATCAGTTACAAAGAGCAAGACAGTTCTTCAGGAGTGATGTGTGGAAATTTTACTGTAGAAAAAACCCCTTGAATTACAGGATACAGCAGCAAAATTCTCAGAGTAAATCTCAGAAGGCCTTCACACTTTCTACGGAGCTCAGACACAATTTGGATTTATGCGACTTTCCAAGGAAATCACCAGTAGTGTAACGGAGATTGTTAGGGCCCCCTGCAAAGTCAGATTTCGGGTCTCAAGCCAGATCTTACAAAGGATTCCAAAACCATAATATAGTCTTTTGGCCCCCTATAGTCCTGGGTCTCTCCGCAATGCGGGAGTTGTGGGGGTGTACCTTGCGCCACTGGAAATCACTTTATATTTGTTCAGTCCGTAATTGTATCTATTTTTTGTCGCGAATGCCATCCGCCGACTGAGCACCTCCTCCAATGTTTTGATGTAACTCTCCGCTATAGTTGTCGTTGTATCTTCCATCTTGGAACAGCGAGCGAATAGCACCGTCTTGAAATAAAACAAATTACAGTCCAAAAGTCGCAGCGTTCTTGAAAAAACTCGAACCAGCGTTCACGAACATTAGTTTAACACAACACTAAATTTGTGGTCCGTTAAGCCTGAGACTTAAAAAAAAAAGAAAAGAAAAGAAAAAAGAAAAGATGGATAAACTAAATAGACCGAAGCATGTAGTCAAAAGCACCATAACTAAGCTAGAAACTTTCGTTGAAGAAACAAGAGATTATAATTCCTACAAAACACTTGATATTAAACTGAAACGTGTTCAAGAAATGAACAAAAGATTGATGAATTGAAACCGAAATGGGCATTAAGTCGATCGCGATCGACCGGTGGACCGCAAAGACATTTCGGGGTGACCGCCTTCACATAAAGCCTTAGACGCGCATACTAAAAGAAACACAGATGGTTATCAAGATAATGGAAACACCCGTGAATAAAACTCCAACCCATATTTGAGAGACGTTTTCAAGAATTTACCAGACTAGAATCACACATAAGTTGCACTCATGGGTAATGTTGATGTGAAAAATATAACTAAATATATGTTACATGTTCTCTTTATTTCTCGAGGAAAACGAAGCTTTTCTCTTTCAAAAGGATGTAATTTGTAAAGAATAACTTTTGGAATCTATTAGTTGAAATAAAGTATCCCAAAAATTTAAAAAAGCTGCAATTCATTTAACATCGTTCTTTCGTTCTACCTACCAGTGTAAATCTACATTTTCAACGAAGAATATAATTAAGACAACATATTCCCGTTTCACAGACGACCACTTAGAATCAATCCAGTGTAAGATTAGCAGTTAGTAATTATATACCAAAGTATTCAAGATTGGGGCAGATAAAATGAAGACTAAGTCGTCTATTGAGACTATAGCTATAAGAACTAATTTTAAGTGAAAATTATTTAATTTGTGATGTATTGTGAATTGTTTGAAAATGCATCATTTGATATTAAATTTATGGGTACAATTATTATGTTATTTTGCGTTTTACTTAAAACGTTGTTTCAAAAGATTAAGTTTTTCTGCTGTAGTTATGTAGGTAAGTACACATTGTATTTATTATTGTTATAATACAAATATTGTGTTGAGTTGTGTTTTTTTTTTTTTTTTTTTTGCTCATCACATCTACGTCTCATAGTGGACCGTAACACCTTGAAAAAATTAAAAGTAGACCGCGTGCCATGTAAAAGTCTGCCCACCCCTGAATTAAAGGATCAGTACTAAGATAACACGGATATTAATGATTCTAAATTAGAAGAAATAGAAACTGACCTCTTAGAAATGGAGGACAGACTAGAGGATTTGGAGGTAAGAATTAGAGATATTCTCAATTCTTTAATTGCTAAATCTTCTGTTAGTTTTCAAAATTGTGAAAATGAAATATCTCAAGCTAGTTCTAAACTGAAAGTAGAAATAAAACTTCCAGAAATACCTTTGCCGGTATTTAGAGGTAGGTACTACGAATGGTCTAGCTTTAAATCACAATTTAATAACATTATAACTAATAACAATGACTTGAACGAGTCACAAAAACTTTATTATTTGAAAGCGTCATTACAAGGCGACGCTAAACTACTTGAAACAGTTGATGATTCCTTTGAATCGCTCATCAAAGCATTAGAAACTAGATTTGAAGATAAGCGTCTTCTAACTCAGACTCATATTAATGCTATATTAGTTACAGAAAGGCTAACAAGCAAATCAGCTCGAGATATTAGATCAATGACAGATATTTTAAACAAGAACATCAGAGCTTTAAAACTCCTAGATTTCGAACGTAATAATTTATCAATATTCATTTTTGGTGTAACTATAGGGGGTAATAGTTATATAGGTATATTTAGGGTATATAGAGGTAATTTAAATACAATTAAATTAAAGTTGTCAAATCAAAACAATCACAAACACAGTAATCAACGTCCCCCCCCCTCACCTCCTCAGCGGGCCGCGGTAACATTATCAATCTTTGACCGGTCCGCGGTGATGATAAAAAGGTTGCTAAGCACTGGGCTAGATGAAATGGAAGATCGGGGGCGTAGCTACCACCGTATTAGTAGTGTCACTGATACGGAGCCCCGAACTGCAGGGACCCCAATATGTGTAATTACAGTCCCATTAATAGGATTTTCATATCTAAAAAAGGGCCCCAGAACGTATTTTGATACAGGGCCTACTCAGAACTAGATACGCCACTGTGGAAGATGATTATTTATTTGTGGATCACAATAACAGTGATTCTGAAAACATGAACAGAAGTCGATGTTGTGCTTAAGATATAACAAGAAATCTGGCGAAATTTTCTTATCTAATTATGAAAGTTTATAAGGCGTGTCTCATTCCTTTTAAATAAAGAGTATTTAGATATACATAGAAATCTACTCCTTTTACACTCAGATTTTATTTTAAAATCTATCATTTCTATATCCCGGCGGATAATTCACACCAGTAAGTTTCGATCTCAGTTTTTGTGTTAAAAGTGCGCGTTATATGCCGGATTCTGTGGAGCACACAAGGGGAGTGTCCTAGGGGTCAGGACACCCCCATAGCCCTTGATTTTTTTTTGGTTATAATCCTATGTACATATTACGTAAAATTTAATTATTTATTTGTTATTAATAATTAATTTTATTAATTAATGCTAATTATTTATTCAATAATTAATTTTGTATTGTTTGTTCCCAAAAATCGACAAAATCAAAAGAATATTTTGGGCGGCGTATCAGAGCCTGATACCAAATTGCAGACTTTCGACCCTGAACACCCCCCTTGAAAAATTTTTGTGTGCGCTACTGGCCAGATTATATGGTATTTATTCTTCAAAATTTTGAAAACATGTTTCGTATACTACACAATGCACTGTGAATTTAAGAGATGGAAACTAAGCAATACGTAAAATAGAACGCAAAATCAGTATAAAGTATTCAAAATAAAAAATAAATAATTAGATAAAACTTTAAAAATTAAGTCACATTATTTCAACCCAATTTAAGTTTTTATTGACTTTCATTTTCTGTAACTTCGAAATAAAAGAGACAAACAACTAAACGAATCTTATTTT
Organism: Trichonephila inaurata madagascariensis; assembly: GCA_019973955.1. Classification (NCBI taxonomy): domain Eukaryota; kingdom Metazoa; phylum Arthropoda; class Arachnida; order Araneae; family Nephilidae; genus Trichonephila; species Trichonephila inaurata. Next base: position 75,400 of record BMAV01012488.1, on the reverse strand, counting down.
TACCACAATAAAATAACTTGCTTCTGGTTCAAAATAAAGAACACCTCTGATTGTTTTTTACTGGTATTTGTAACGTGTTTATATTTACTGCTTGTTATCCAAAGTATTAATTAAGACCTCAAAAAAAAATTTTAACACTTAAATACGCTGTTGCTTTTTTTAAAGTTCAAAATAGGGTACTGGGCGAAGTGTCCGAAATTTAATAGTAAACAAAACTGGATGACTTATCTGTGAACAGCTGCTGAAAACAAGAAAAATTAGCACTCTCGCGTCTTAAAAATATGGCGAAGTCCTTCGAACGTAGCTTTTTGATAGCTTGCAGGAAGTTATTAAAAGCAGTTCAAAGTCGTGTTTATTAGTAAGATTACGTTAACCCCAATGTAACCTCGCGCACTTACTTTCATGCGCAATTGTACTAGCAGTGCCAAAACACTTACTTTTTTTGCAGTAAAACATTGAAGAAAGAGGGCACGAGAAAAATGAGAGAAAGCTCTAAAAAAGTTTCGCCTCTTAAAATAATCTCCTGCTTTAAAATGAAGGATGAGCAGTTATGAAAGCTATTTTTATCAGAAGCTATTAGAATGCATTCAGAAGTGTTTTTTTAAAAAATTTTATTTGATAATTTTTTTAAATGAAAGCTGATTAAAAAATAAGAACTTGGTTTGTTTTTATTATATCCTTTCACAAATCATCCAAATGATCACTAACTTTTTATCAATAAGATATGAAAAAGAGCTGAATGTCTGCGTGTGTGTGTGATAGAAATAATTTGGACAGTAATTCTAAATTTTTCTTAGCAATGCATTTCTTTGTTATAAACTTTTTCCGGGCTATTTTTGTCATTTTAAGGTATCCGACTACGTTCGGAACCGTGAATTTAAAAAGGCGCATAAATGGATAATTGTCATGATATTTAGGGTCACTTAGATTAGAATACACGTATAAAATTGTTTTAAGGACATTTTGACAAAAGAAATCATTTAAATAGAATATTTCGGCTAAAAATTAACTTAGAATAAAATTTTTTCAAAATGTTCTCTTTGTGAAAAATGCTTCTATTATAATAATATTTTGCTTGTATATAGCTCAGACCTCTGTACAGAGGCTCAACTATGATTTTTGAAAAATTCATATTATTTTCAGAGTTACAACCATTTGAAATATATAATTATCGGCGTTTTTTCCTTAAAATTTCTCCCCTCTGTTGTTTTAAAACATGGATAAACCCATTTCTAAGTTATATATTTCAAGAATTCTAGTTGAGCCTCTCTACAGAGGTCTGAGCTGTATACAGGCAAAATATTATTATAATAGAAGCATTTTTTACAAAAGGAGAATATTTTGAAAAAGGGGCATTCTATGTTCATTTTTTGTCAAAATATTGTACTTAAATAATTTTTTATTGTAATACTATTCTTAAAACAATTTTACATACATTTTCTAATCTAAGTCACACTAAATATCATAAATTTTATCCATTTTCACGCTTTTGCAAAATCACGGTTCCGAACGTAGTCGGATAACTTTATGAATCTTCAGAATATTGCATTTCAGGTTAGAGATTTTAAATTCTAAAATCTGTTGTGAAATTTTTTTATTCTTTTAAAATGGGATTATTTGTGGAGAAATTGTTGTTATAACTGAGCTTTGTTCTTAAATTATATACAAACGCATGCATTATAAAATATTTTCAAGATTTTTTTTTAAAAAAAATATTTTCTCCTGAGTATAAAAAGGAATCTTGCCAATGAGACTATATTTTCTTTCATTCATTTTGTGAATGAGCATTTGAAATTCTTAAACTTTTGTCATTTCTTTGATATGTTAAAATCCTTTACGTGAAAAGTAAATATATATCACTCAGAATTACTATCTTAATTATAAATATTTGTGTGCGTTTTCTTATTATAATATAAATTTTTATTTTATTATACGACACATATATCATAAAGCAGTACTATTACTATTTCTGTAAGTAAAAGTTGGATATTTTTTAACATCAGTACTTTACTGTCACTTTCTTATAAATGAATTTCTGAAAATACCTACATTGTTTTTAGAAATTTCTTACTGATATACAATCAATAATTTTAAAAAATTTTGCATTAAAGGTTTTTCTTTTGAACCCATTCGTAAAAATATTTTTGTTAAGGCAGCTGTACTATTTCCTGGGTATTGCATAGTACTTAGGAGGAATGCATACCACATTCTCTCCTAAGATTACCACAGTTTCATAATCTTTGTATGTTATTTAAAAATATCACTATTCTTGGAATCAAAATGTAAGACTAACATACCTAACTCAAAGGTTGATATGGCATTTTACATTTTATAAAGGTCATAAAAGAGGAACAATATAAATATGCATTGGTTTATTTTGATTTAGTATTTAAGATATAGTTATGGACTCCCTCTCTTTCTAGAATAAAATGACTGATTATTGGCAAATGTTATGCGTTATAATTGATTAATAACATTTGACTAAAAACTGCTAAAATTTAGAAATGAATTCTTTTTCTTGAATGTTTCTTCTTTTTTTACAATGGCTCTACAGCCCCTGGTGGGTCCTGGCCTTCTTCAGAAGTTTTCTCCAGGCATCTCTACTTTTGGCAACTGTTTTCCAGTTTTTGACCTTTAAAATATTTAGGTCTTTTTCGACACAGTCAATCCATCTTAACGGGAGTCTACCCCGAGGTCTATTTCCCATGGGCTTTGCCAGAGAGATTTTCTTGCAGCAACAATTTTCATTCATTCTAGCCAGATGACCAGCCCATTTAAGTCTCTGTAATTTGACAAATTTTACAATATCAGGTTGTTTGTAAATTTTGTAAAGTTCTAAGTTAGATTTTCTCCATGATCCATTCACTTAGATCCCACGAAGCGAATGGATTCCAGCGTAAGATCTTTCTCTCGAAAATTCCAAAAGCTTCCTCATCATGTAAAGTCAATGGCCAAGTCTCTGATGCATAAGTCAGGGCAGATCTTATAAGGCTTTTTTAAAGAGGCAATTTAGTTCTTAATTTGAGAAAACTGGATTTTAAATAACTCTTCAAGGCATAAAAACTTCTATTTGCAGCAATGATTCTTTTCTCAATTTCTAGGGCCAGCTTAAACGTTTATTACATACTATTATACTGATTGAGCTACACGATTTGGCTAAAATTTAATAAATATTTCTATAGAGAAATCTTGGGTTGGAAATGAGATTCTGTAGAGAAATCTTAGTTGTATGTAGGCACAATATTATAACTATAGAAGCATTTTCCATTAAGGAATTATGCTTTAGAAATATATAATTTTTTATTCATTTTTTTGCAAAAAAGTCGCATTTAAATATTTTTTATTGTAATAATATTCTTAAAACAATTTATATGCGTTTTAATTTAAGTGACATTAAATGTCAAAAATATTATTCATTTATACTTTTTTACGAAATCACGGTTCCGAACGTAGTCGGTAACTTTAAAGAATATTTTTCACATATTTGCTTAAATATTATCTATAGTGTTGTTTGGCTTCTCTGAGAACACATATTGTATTTTTTACTATAATTAAATGTATTAGGACACATATAGTCAAGCATATTCAAAATAATCCAAAATACTTCCTCTTATTCGGAATAAAGTGCTATATATAACACCATTAATTTACAATAAATGCATAGTATTACTTGTATTAGTTTTAAATGCAAGTACTTAGTAAAAAATGGATTTCGTTATTTTATTCATTTGACAAATACATCTTTATGCATCTTTTTTAAAATATTTTGTTTTTGTAAAAACTGAAATTATTTTATTTTTATTGCATTATGCAAAAAAAAAAAATTAATTTTATAAAATTAAATAAATTTTTCATATCATAATCCATAGCCTAGATATTATATTGATATTCAATTGCTATACTGCAAAATAAGAACAGTCAAATGATGAGTTTTATTTTATTGAAAAACATTGAAAATTATTACAAAAATACAATATAATGATTCATGAAGATTATTTCTAAAAGTGTTCATGATAGCGAATTATTCATTAAAATTTTTTATTGAGTTGATCTCACATTCACTGTTGTATATACAAATGAAGTGGAATGAACGTATAAAATCATTTATCAAAAAAGTCCAAAAGAAAATTATGGTATTTTTCAAACAGAAAACACTGAAGACTTGGTTTCATTTCTGAATAAAACACTTATTTACATTATAAAAATATGCGAAAGCTTTTATTAAGAGTTAGAAGAGAAAATATTTAATGCAATGCAAAGCATAATTCTACACATGTTCATGAAGGGTGCGATAAAAACATGGATGTTGCCGTTTTCGTCAAAAGCTTTAAATTGACATTGTAATAATTCTTATTCTATAAGACTTAAGTCAATATTGTCCTTTTAATATTTTTTTGAAAGAAGATTTAGTGCAACAACTCCAAGAAGAAGCAAAATTGGTGTGGCTACAATTGCTGAGCAACCGCTGCATCTCACATCTAAAAATGAAAATAAAACAATAACATTAGTCTATGTTAAAAACTTTACTCAAAATATTATGATATACACTCGCTGGCCAATGAATTAGAAACCTTTGAAATCTGCATTTGAATGCGTGCTATGGATGAAGTACGCAATATTTTTTTTTGTGACGTAGGTTACACGTAGTTAGAATGCTAGTAGTATAAGTAAGGTGTAAGAGCAGTACTTCTCAAACTTTCGATATTCGCGACCCAATTTTCAATTATAATTTTCATCGCTCCCCCCTCCATACAATAACAATGTATTGAATGCAGTAATAATGTATAATACTTTGATGCTAAAGCTACAGTACGACCTTAATTATAAACCGTACAAATTATCAAGTATTAAATCTTGTATATGTTAAGCCCATGGAAAAAATATCACTAAAAGTTATTAAACTTGTTCTTAGCTTAGTATTGATACTTAGTATAAAATACATTGTGCTGTACTGATACATTTACTCGTATAAGTATAGTACATCAGAGTAAATGCGTATTTTATTTTTTATAATATCAGAATACATATTGTTTTGCTTCCTTTTAGTAAATCGATAATTCTTTAAATAATCCTTTATTTTTGAGTTTTCGATATCCTCGCGCCCCCCTTGTAGGGTTATCACGCCTCCCAAGGGGGGAGCGCCCCACAGTTTGAGAAACACTATGTAAGAGTGCTTTTCACGAAGAAAAAAGTAAAATGGGAAAAACGACAGATCTTCCACCATTTGAAAAAGGGGTTATTGTTTATGCCCATTTTGTAGGGGCCTCGATTTCGAAGACAGCAAATCTCACCAGGTTCTCAAAAGTCGCCATATCAAAGGTTTTCAAAAGTTGGAATCAGAACCCACAATTATGTCTTTCAAGCATAACTGCATTTCGAGCCCAACCGACGAATTGTACGGCAGAACAGGGTTTCTACTGTGATTCAACTGACATAAATCGTCAATCAAGACTCTTCACAACAGATTTCAGCTTGCACCATGCGTAGACAATTGCAAAGGATAGGAATGCATAGCCGGGTGTTTGTGAGAAAACCACTAATTTCTACCAGAAATGCAAAAATTCGTTTGCAGTGATGTCGGGAAAGAAGCACTGGACATCTGAGGATTGGAAACGGGTAATGTGGTGGGATGAATCCCGCTACACTTTATTTTGCACTGATGGAAGACGTCGAATTTGATGAGAACCCCTCGAAGCCATCAATCCACCTTGCATTACTCGCACAGTGCAAGAGTCTAGTGGGAGTATCATGATACGGTGTATGTTCTGCTGGAATGGAAGTGGTGGTCTGGTGCTCCTCGAGGGTAAACAAACATCTATGAGATACCTAGATATACTGGCAGATCAAGTACACCCTGCAATGTTGTATTTTTACCCTGATGGTGATGGATATTTCCCGGATGATAATGCATCTATACATCGTGCCAGAAGTGTTCAAAATTTGTCCGCTGAACATGAGTCTGATTTCCAACACCTTCCCTGACCACCTCATAGCCCGGACCCTAACCACAAAGAAAATGTGAACGATATGGTGGAGAGACGCATCCAACACTGTTCTATCTAATTTACATGATATAAAAAGCTGCATAGCCAATGCATGGTATTCTCTGGACGTAAATGCACTCCAGAAGCTCGATGGGCTCAATGTCTAAACGAATCACAGCAGTTATCCGTGTAAAAAGGTGGTTCAATAAAATATTTATCTTGGGTTTCTAGTTCATTGACCAGTGACGGTGTATAATAGCATTTATATACCGTATTTATTCGAATCTATGCCGCATTTTTTCTCTATGTTAATGTGTGTTGCTGCAGTAGTCTAATGGTTATTATCACGAACCTGTGGTCGGAGTGTCACGGGTTTGAGTTTTGGTGCAACTGAAGACATTCCGTGTAAAAGGGGACGATACACGCTAAATCTGCCGTGGCTTAATGTTCTGTTGGTGTGGTAGCTAGGTGAGGGAGTGCCAGCTCAGTGTCGTACTCGTCACTTGGCCGACGTTCAAAATTATGAGGTCTGTCACTAATAGCCTTTGTATTGCTTTATAGTGAGACGTTAATATAACTCCAACTCTGATGTTAATACTACTGAAAATCGGGTGCGGCTTAGAATTGAAATTGTAAAAATTCGTTGGATGGGGAAATTGATTTTCGAACCCCTTCCTTTTAAATGGAAAAACTCTTGAAGTTTTTATTACTGGTAAAATAAATAAATTATTTACTTTTTATTAGTTCTCGTTTTAATTTTTTATTAAAATTTCGTATAAATGTAGAATATTGATAAACCTTTTTACGCTATTTTTTTATTTTTTCACAAAAACGTGCTGAGAATTTGGAGTAAGACTTAGAATCGATGGCGACTTAGATTCGAATATAAATATAGTTGTTAAATAATACTAACAGTTAAAAATTCAACAATAATTTAAAAAAGAACAAAATTTTATTTTAGGAAAACATAATTGGTTAGAATTGGGTTAGTATACCTTTACCAAATATTTCTTTTTAGTTAATTTTATGCATCATGGATAGCCAAAAGCGATAAAAGCATAACTTGAAAATGAATTCCTGCTATACATAAAGTAATTCGTTTTAAATTGTGAGGTTTAGTGATAGCGTTATGAAAATTATGTAATTGTTTTTTTCGTATTAGATATCGGTTATTGATAAAAATACATTACGGGAAATATAAGATTACGTACACCTCATGTTAAGTGGCATTAGATAATGAGGTAGAAACAGTTAGCAAGGAAATAATGTTCGTATGTTAACTTTTTCTTTAAAGGGAAGAGAAAACTGTGGGTTAAATACTTCCATTATGCGTGGTTGTAGCACAAAATAAAATAAAAAAAATAATAATGAAAAGGATGACACACGAACTTTTCTCCTGTTTCCCTAGTTTAAAAGACGCTATTTTCTGCTTGATTTAATTCAAGGTATTGTCTTGAATTCAGAGCAGTAATGATATATTACGTTTTCAAAATAATTCTTTGCGCAGAAAAAGGGGCTTAGTGCTTTTTTTGTTCAAATATTCTAATAAGAGTATAATTCTCTTATTTAAAAGGAAAAAAAAATCTATAAAATATTCTTTTATTTCGATTACAGAAGGCACAGATATACAATGAGCATCGATTTTTTCTTCCAGATGTTCTAAATATAGGTCATTCCACGTAGTTTTTCAAAAAAGTAAATAATGTTTGATCACAGATTTTTATAAAATCTTCTTTTTGATAAACATAATCTGATTTCAAAAACGTAAGATACGGGTTAAATATTAATATCTTCTTTTTTTTTTTGTGAACTTGAGCTAAATATATTTATTTTTCCTGTTACTTAGAAGTATTTTCTCAAAAATTTGAACTTTTTCTTACTTATTGAATTTTTATACAGTTTATAATTACGATTGCAAAAAGTTGCTATTCATAATTTAAAAATATAACATGCATATCTTTTGAAAGTAAACTATTTATGTTTCAAGTTTCCCCAAATATGTAATACTTATTAATTTTATTTTTGAAAGTAAGGAAATATTAGAAAATTATGTTTTTTCTATGCACATGCTTATTTAAAGCACTTTACAAGTACGATTTTATATAATACGAATCTAGATGTATGAAAAGGATCTAGAAAAAAAATTTACAAAGTTAATTTTTATAGTGTAATTGTGCAAGTTTACACAAATAAATTAATAATATTTATTAATCATTATAAATTATATGTTTATATATTAACATAACCAATATTTCTAATTAAATAAAGAAATTTTAAAAATGACTCAATGGTTGCCTTAAAAAGTTTGAATTGTTAAATCAAATAAAATTTCAGCTTGTGTGAACAAACTTGTGATGAATCCCCTCGAGTTAATTCTCGAATTAACTCGAGCGCACACGTTAAGGGATTAAATATATTTGTTTTGATGTTGATACTCTAAATATTAACAGGGATATCACTTTTAAATTAAGGGATCCGGGATAATTCAGTTTATACATGTCATATTTATTCAGTCTGGAGTTATTAAATGATGTAATACTCAAATTATTGTCTTAGTATATATTGTCTTAGTATAGCGATCTTTTAGTGAGTATGAATGAAGTTATAATTTTAGATACACTTTACACTTTTTTAAAAAGAGGAACACATTTAAGTCCCATTTCAGGATTAAGATTAGAAACGGAATAAAAAAAGCATATTACCAGTGTGAGACACTTTGAATTTTATCTGATCGAGAGTTCTACATTGTTTATCTGAAAAATAAATAAACATGATTTCAAAAACACATATCTGAGAATGCAAATTTACTCATAATTCAAGGAAGTTTAAAAAGTAAAAAGTATAGAAAAATTTATTAGGGTCATGAGAATTAAAAATTATAAAATTTCCAAATGCTCCATTTAAAATAATCGTTAAATAATTTGTTTTGAATTTATTTCTTTTAGAAATTTTTTCACTCCTTTTTCCCACTTAGAATTATAGTAAAACTACTTTTTAAGTCTATTCTTCTACGCAGGTTTTTTAATTTTGAAATAATGTTATTAAATATAAAACAACTGCATAAAAAAAAGGCAGTAAACATATCTTTAAAATATTTTCAGCTGTAAATTGGCACTAGCATATTCAGACAAAAATAAACGAAACGCATTTATGAAATGGATTGAACAACAACCGAGTTTATAATGTTATACCACTCAAATATGTAGTAC
>BMAV01012488.1:0-66107 GCA_019973955.1 Trichonephila inaurata madagascariensis | reverse complement strand
TATATATATATATATATATATATATAGTCAAAATTGTCTACTAAAGAGAGATGAATAATCAATAATCAAAACTGAAAAAATCGAAATTGAAAGATAAACAGACATAAGATTTTTGAAAGGATTATTACAAATTAAAAATAATAAAATTTAAAACTTAAAAATAGGGATGCTACAGTATTATAAACATTGCTGACTTGGGACAGCTCTTATATATAAAATAATTTATATGAAAGTGGAGTTAAACATGTTTATTGGCCAGCCAACCTTTCCCCTTTATGTTACTAAAACTGAGCAAAAACCTATTGAAAATAATGGATAGAATATCCACACATCTGTTCAATCTAATCTAATATCTATGTATGTATATATGCACATACTTATTTTTCATGTTAAGCATTTATTTTTAAAATTTTCCGGAAGAATTTTTTTTGTGGTAAAACAATATTTAAAATAATTTCTGAAACAGAAGTAACAATTTTTTTCCTTGCTTATGCAAATGAAATTTAGTATTTTCTATCAGAGTACTATTTTTTAGATTTTTTCAATAAGTATTTTTAAAAGAATGAAAATGAAAATAGACTAAATAAACAATAAGCACTGATTTAATTAGTTTTTACTTCATTGAATGTTTTAAACTTATCAATAAGTTTAATTAATTATTACTTAGTAATATTTTTATGCAAAATATCTGCATCTATAACTGAATGACATTTGTTTCTAAATTCAAGAGTACTTAATCAGATTCTATTCAAGTATCCATCTGTATACGATTGCATTTTATTGTTAAAATATTATCTTCAAAATATTTTACAGTCGACTGAATTTTTCATAGAATCAGATTTGAGTTCGAGAATTGGATAAAATATCTATGTTTTTAATAGGATTATGTTAGTTAAAAATCAAAGATAATTCCTTTTACCAATATTCGTGTTGACGCAAGCATCTTTTCTGACACTTTCTGTGATATTAACTCCCAATACGGCGAAGTTGAAGGGAGAGCACGAATATTGATCAAAATCTACAAAAACATTTAAAAATCATCAATAAAATAAATAAAGATTTATTAAGACAGTAAAATATATTTGATAAAAGTGAGAATTACGTTGATAGATAGAGAGATACAGAAAACTTGAATTAAGTCATAGTACATCATAGAAGAATGCTTGAAATATGCACATGATTTTTCAAGACTTTATTTCAAAATGTATAATTGTTACTTTTATTCTATATTTATTAAAAACAACACAAAAGTTAGTTATATATTCATATTTTTCTTACATTTTTTTGTACGAAAATCTATTGATAAAAACTTAGTTTAAATTTTTTTATATTTGTGTTTTTTTAAACAAAATTAGTTCCTCTCTGATTTATTTTTTTGAGAAGGCTTAGAATTGACAATTAAATCAATTAAGTTTAACTTTGATCATATTAAATTGGTAGTAAGGTTTACAAATAACTTATTTTTTCACAGGAAAAATTTTTTAAAAAATTTGAACTAAACTAATTTTATGAGTATATATGTTTAGAACAAATTATTTATTTTTACTTTTCAGAAAAATCATTTTTTTTTACATTAATAACCCTAATTCCCTTCAGTAAAAAAAATGCTGTAAGTATTACTTTATTTTTGTATATTTCAAATATTTGAAAAACTTTTTACATACGTAAGTCGAAAACTGACATTAAATTAAAAAAAAACAATAAAAGTTTCTTGTGTGAATCATTAATAAAACATCTAAACCCGATTCTGCATCTTTCATCTTTAATCTTTGTTTAAGTCTTGAAAGTAAGCAACTTTTTACAAAAAATATATTGAGTAAATAATTTTTAAATATGTACAAGATGCAATTAAAAAAGTAATTACTTACTTTTGCAAGGATTGGAATGAGTGAATTCTTTCTTTTCTGTAAAAGAAGTCAATGAAAAATAGTTATTATTATAAACCTTCAATTTATAGATTCTTACACAGTAAAAAAAAATTAAAAATATCACATTCTGTTTTCTCCATACCTGTAAAAAATCTTAGTCTTTAAAAATAGTTCGATTGAAAGAATACCCAGAAAATAACAAAACTGAATTACTATTATTATTACCAAAAATGAAATTACTTGAAAATTGAAACGTCACCAATGTAATTAAGATCGTGAAAAGATGTATTAGCATTTCAAATTGTGTAATTTAATCGAATAGTTAATTAATTATTCAACAGATGGCAGCACGAGATATTTGAAAAATAAATTTTGAAATAAAATTATTTTATTCGGAAAACACTTCCTATTCCATACTTTGTTTAAGAATTCCATTTCTGCCATCATTCAGAAAATGAAATAATGTACATAAATAAATAAATAAAAATTAATGAAATAGAAGCGCATCCTGGTCTCTAAATCGTAAATAAATATTTCTCAGTCATTAACAAAATGCAAGTTAGAACCGAAAGAACATAAGATTTATAAATGCTTATAAGTAATTGCGCTCAATATGTGTTATAGTCACTGAAAAAATTTATCATCTGCTTTAAAATTTTTTTTTACCTGAAATAAAGACACTGTGAATATAAATATTATTCATGAATCTGGTATAATGAGGTTGATTCATGTGACGTCATAGTCACATGATAGTGAAAGCCACGTGATTCTAGCCAATCAATTCAAAAACTCATGTGATGTCATAGTCACATGAAAAAAAAACTATCTTGTGTTTCCAACTTACTTCCAACTGTGTTATTTAAAAGTATAAACATAAAATATGATTTTTTTTTAAATTTAAAAAAAAAATCTTTTTGAAGAAAATTTTTTTCTTAACATTTCAACATCTTTACCCAAATATAAAATTTGAAATTTTATCTGAGTTTTACAAACAGAACAACAAGTACAATTAGTTTAATGTTTGTTTTGAATTCAATGGAAAATACATGTTTGTTTTTATCATGTGACTTCATGAATCAAGCCCATTATGTACAGCACGTGATAGAATTTTGATCAGATAAACAACTGAAAGAGCCAAATGTTATAAAAATATTTGTAGCATATTTAGAATATTTTAAATCTTTTAAAAATGTTTGAACCTTTTGCATATGCACTTGAAAAAATGAGTCTTTATTTACAGGGACGTCTTAATGCATAGGCCAACTGGGCCCAGGCGCAGGGCTTCGGCCTTAATGGGGGTTTCTTTTCTTTGAATGATTTCATATGATGTTTTGATATATGCTATAGTTCTGTGGTTTGCTGCGCAGATTTGTACTATGAATTTAACAGATTGCTTGAAAATCGTAAAAAATAGTAAATAGGAATATATGAATCTTCCTCGGGCAGGGATGTTAGAAGGCATGAGCCAACTGGCTTGGGTTTCGATAGGGAATCTCCATCTTGTTCTCGACAGGACTTTAATAAGATCACGATCCAAACTCTTTTAATGGCCAAATGTTATTCCTGGACATATTCTCAGTAAAATTGGGAATTTCAAACGACACGGCAACTGGCAACAGTTGCAAGACTGCATTATTATGTGATGACCATTGTCCTTGTCTAGGCCTGGACCCACCATCATAATGTAGTTGATAAGCGGAAGTCGGACGAGTCGGTTAGTGTCTAGGTCTGTGAGATCGTGATTAATGCACTTTTATTTATTTCAGATTACCGTTTGTACGAGTAATTGACATCATATGCAAAATACTATCCATTTTTAAGGGTCACTGATGGGTCTACTTTTTTTTCATAGGGGCCCAAAACCTCAAGAAATCTTATGACGTCCCTGTTTATATATGTATATATAATGATTCTTAAAAAATGGAAGCGGCAAAGAGGTGTATGAATAAGTCAACAGTGCTTCATTTAGAAAAACTTTATGTTAATGTTTAATGATACAGTTCAAAATCATTACTTACGTCCTGTCGCTATATCTACACAACTATCTCTTTGTAGTTCGGGAGAAAAAGTTGCCCGGTTATGGCATACTCTAAGTGGTCCAGATACAGACTCAAACTGGAAAAAAAAGATACTTATGATTAAAGGAAATTTAAAATTAGTACTTTTTGTATAAAGAAATTCTAAAAGAGAACATTAAATACCAGTTTAAAGTACCTAAATTGAACTAAATAAAACTACACTAAAAATTTAAACCAAATGAATTGAAGTCTCATCATTGAAGTTCTTTCATTGTTCTTTATAAGTACTTATTTTTTTCTGTTTGTTATCATAACAATTTCTTGACGTTAAACCTATCGACGATTCGTCACAATGGCGTGATTCAGAAATTCGAAAAGTGGAATGCTAGCCTAGTGTCGTCCGTTTTCTTTGAACATTGTAGAAAATTACCAGGTTCGTTGGCAATAACCCTCACGTTTTTTTTTTGAGGGGGTTAATGGTTTTCCTTATTTTTAACTAATTTTTTTTTTTTTTAAAAATGGAGATATTGGGACTTTTTTTGTGATTTTTTAAGATTTATTTAGTATATTTTAAGAAAGACATGCTAAAAATAAGAAGAGAAAAAGATATTATTATTACTAAAATGGAAAAAAATGGTAAAAATTAAAAAAAAAAAAAAAAAATACATAAATGCGGCCCGTTTTGTACAAAAAGTTTATGAACTAATTTTCAATTTTGTGTTGCTTTGCTATTCCTTTTTAGAACGACTTTCAGGATAAGAGATATTTTAATTTTTACAAAAACTGGAGCACTTTATCTTAGTTATTATATGAAATTTCTTAAAAAAACAGTGATTATATTCACATAAAGTACTGCAAATTTTGTAATGGAATAGTGATTGATAAATCTGAAGGTTAAAACACTTCTACTATTATACAGAACATACACAAAAAATTTCAGTAAATTATTTTTAAAACTTTTTGCCCAATCACACTGCCCCTGTTTTAGCTTTTCCCCCCCCCCCCCCATTTCGAATAAAATGCATTTTAATGTGTGACATTTTACTTAAAGTAGTGACATCTGCTTTTACTAAAACACTTGCAGTTTTTGTTTTAGTGAATGGAAAATCAAAAACTTGGTACTTTTATAAAGCTAATAAGTTGGTCTATAAAATAAAATCGTAAAAAAAATTTGTGAATTTTTGGCAAAATTCACAAATTTTAGGGTGGTCGGACACCTTAATAAAATAGCAATTGATTTCATAATACTTGCAGAAAGCGCTTATAAAAATATATGAGATGACATATTCATAAAAGTTTGCCCAAAAACTGAATCATTTTTTAAAATTTTTTCTTTATATTCATTTTATTTTTATACATAGTTTATTTCAGGTTTAATAAAAATAAACATTCGAAAAAACTTTAATGTTAGTTAATGGCATGAATAGAAATTCAAAAATTTGAACTGAAAAAATACAATGCATACTCATGTGTCATGTACATAAGATTTAAAATAAGTTAAATGCCATAGTACATTCATGACTTGTTTTTAAAATGTCAAAGGCGACCATTTAGTGATAAAATAACTAGTTAAATACATTTGCTTTATTGGACTTTGTGTTAGATAAATGTATTGAAGGGAAATTGTTCAATGAAAACTTATGAATTTTCCTCCTGAATCAACAAAAAATAAATAAATAAAAAATGAACATAAATAAACTTACAGTAATTTTCAAAGTTCCACTCTTGTAAAAATACTTGGCTGGCATTGACCAATGTTGAATAGCATTAGGAGTTACGAAATCTTCAAATATAGCAGACTTTTCATCTTTACCAGTGGCACAATTGATATATTGCAGAGTAGCAGGAGCTGCATTGAATTTACAGCGATAAATAAAAAATTTAAAACATAACATTTAAATACGTGAATTATCTTTAAAATAGTAGTACTAATGATAGATAAAATGAGGGGAAAATAAAAATGAGAAAATAAATAAATAAATAAATAAAAAATAAAAACGTAGATTATCATAATAAGTTTACAGATATCTTTAGAATACATTAATGAAGAAATTTTAATCACAACAGACATTATGAAACACTATTTAATTTAATAAATTCAATATATTGTCATGCCATTTTTTTAGTTGAATTCAATGTTTATATTTCAATTTGTTTATAATGTATTTTAATAAAATAATTCATCTTATAGAATTCAGTTTTATCGGAAAATTTTTTATTCCTGATTTTTAAAGTGACATTTAAAGAAACATTACATTTGGCATTGTATAGGAATAAAATGCTTTTTATCATAAAATATCATTAGTTAAACAGGTAGTTTAATTTTTATTTAATTAATATGTACCTTATTAATTAATAGAAGTATATGGTAAATATCAAAGTTTAGCTGTTTGAATCAGAACTGAGAGGTAAAAAAGGAGATATGCTATTTTTAGTACGGAAAAAAATGGCGTGCATTTCTTAAGACTACATTAATGATTCTCTTAAAATATAACCCTTGATCGTCTCAAATGTAGTATAGGAGGGGGGCACTTTGGATTTGGCGATTTTTATCTAAATGTTATGGTGAGATATCGAATTCATTCTAAAATAAATAATAAATAATTCCAAAAAAATATCTTGGCGACCACTTTTAGTCGCTAAAAAAAAAAAAAAAAAAAGGACTGCCCAAAGTGGCCCCCTCCTATACTACACTTTAATCCCCTTGATCTTGTAAAACATCCTAAAGTTCTCTAGCACTCAAATTTGAGCTTTATAAAAATATATTCTTATTTGATATAAATATATTTAAATGCTTCTTACCAGTCAATACCTTATCTAACAGATTGCTAGCAAGTTTATCTTCAGGTTCATCCACAGCTGACATTACGAAAGCCTCATCTCCAGCTGCATATTTTTTCACCAGTTCATTAGATCTTCCCAAAGCATATATAGCAACATCTAAAGGAAAGAAATGGGTATAATTAACATTTATTTTTCTTTATAAATAATATTTCCTAATTTCTATTTTTTTAAAAAATATGATAAGTTGACTACATTTCTATAATAGAAATTTCTAATAAAAAAAATTAAGGGACTATTCCGTTTAGCCGGCGCAGGTGATAAAGTCGCCAAAAATAATACAACCAACGCCAAACGGAATATTCCCTCAGGTAACCTTCTACCACCACAATTTCAAAACGAGGCGTGGTTTTTTTCTTATCAGTAACGTTTTTCTTTTCTTTTTCATAATACATCAAAATTGATGAAAAATCAATGACAACTAGCATTTATTAATACTTTGTATGTGCATGTTGTGTATTGTCTCCAATAACGCGAACATGGCGAGATTTGCATCGGTGAAACGGAAAAGTACCGAAAATTCGTTGGATAAATTCCGTAATCACTATTTATAATGCAATATGTTTTAAAACTGGATCATTTAGGTCAAATAGTTCCTGAAACTCTCTGGATTTCAATCACATGATCGCTTTTGATCATTCTGACCCTATCGTTGTAATTTAACAGCAAAAAGGATTAAAGTGGTTAAGAACACTATAATTAATTTTTAAAAATGGTTATGACATCAATATACGTTGAAAAGTTTTTTTAATGATTTGTTATAATTGTAGGCATTTTTAATGATTTGTTGCAATTGTTGATAATTTTAAATGTGCGTATCACTTTCATTTAAAAAGTAACCCAATAAAAATATAGAACTTGTTTATCTTTACTTGAAACACTAATTAGTTTATACAAAACAAATCAATATTTAATATCGATCACACACACACACACACTCGCAATCTCTCTTACCTCTTTCCAACAACAACAAAAAAAGTTTAAAATCTCTCATTTAAGCTATTATCAAGAATTCTGACCATTTTCTTTTTTCTATGAAAAATACATCACGCAAAAGTTACGATTAGAAAGGGAAAAAAAACCTCCGACAAAGGGATGTTCGAAAAGTGTTCTTTTATTACATCGTATCATCCTTCTACTCATAAGTATCGTTGTAAAAATTACACGAACCCAATATTTCACCTATACCGGAAAATTCGGTATTTAATGTATTATCGCAACAATGCCAACATTCAAGGTAACTCGCCAAGTTGGCAATCCCGATTTTACATGTGTCGAACGCGCTGAATTGGCAACCATGTGCTTCGCTTCATATAAAGTCGCCAATACAGTTGTAGTGGTATATATATCCAATAATTCTCTAACAACTGAACTTCGTAAATCATATCCCTCCTCACATTGACAAAAAATTATACTTCCATCCGTGACATTATTTTTTTTTCATGAGTAACACACTTTTAAAAAAAAAATACCTCAGAAATTATACCAAAAACCTAGTTTAAAAATTATTTAATTGGTGTAAATAATATAGATTATATACATGAACTTTATCAGTAACTTTCGAATGTATGTTTGGTACTTACGTATGATATTTTCGATCAATTTCGTCAAATCAAAAACTGTCACCAAATACCGTGATATACAACCAATAGTATGTTCTCATACATGTTCGAAGAGAATAATAACGATCATTTGGTGATACTTTTTGAATTAGCGACGTCTTTTGATTTGTCGAAATTGGTCGATTGTAAGAACAAGAACCCCTTTTTCTTAATCTTCATTGATTTTTATAAAGTTTGTACTTTTATAAAGATTGTAGTAATACCTTTATGACGAAGATGTAGATTTCTTAAATTCTGGTCCACTCTGGCGCGCTGTGAAGTAGGTCTGGACTGATGGTCTTCATTATCAAAGTTGAAATAGATGACGACCTTAGTAAAAAACAAGCATATTACTATAGAATTCTTCAAAATTACTAATTTAAATTAAAATGACACCGAAAAAATTTCAAACGTAACAAAAAGCCCAAGCATTACCTTAAACAATTTCAAATGAAATTTCAAAGTAGAAAATATATTAATACAAATGATCGTAAATCTTTCTGACAAATCTTTTATATATTAAGCTATAATAAAGCACATTGTGTGTAGTATTAAAATTGGGCAGTATTTTCTTCTCAATCATGTATAGAGGGATATTAGGTTCTAAGTTTTATATTTTCTTTTAATTGTATTAATATTAAGTTAAATTACTAGCTTTAAAAAGACTTCTGATTAATAATCAGGGCAACTATTGATTTCATCACAATTTACTTTTCAAAGCTTTACTTTATATTTCATTTTAGTTAAAGTTTACAAATTTCCCATGTTTCGATTAAAAAGTAAAAAAAAAAAAAAAAAAAAAAACTGAATGGAGAAATGATGTTTAAAATGCAATATTGGATTATTATAATTTTAAATACTTCCGGAAATTGTTTAAATATTATGTATAATTTGAAAATATTTATCTAACATTAGGATTTTCTACCATTAACTGCCAGTCGGGTGCACACACTGAAAGTATAATAGAATGTTTTCCAATAATATCAAGGAATGGAATCATTAAGGTATCCGACTACGTTCGGAACCGTGATTTTGCAAAAGCGCGTAAATGGATAATACTTATGATATTTAGTGTCACTTAGATTAGAATACATGTATACAATTGTTTTAAGGATATTTTGACAAAAAAAAAATTATTTAAATACAATATTTTGGAAAAAAATTAACTTAGAATAACCTTTTTACCAAATGTTCTCCTTTTGCAAAAAATGCTTCTATTGTATTAATATTTTGCCTGTATTCAGCTCAGACCTCTCTATAGAGGCTCAACTAGAATTTTTGAAATGCATAACTCGGAAGTCGGTTTATCCATGTTTTACGAAAACAGAAGGGAGAAATTTTAAGAAAAAAACGCCGATAAATATTTCAAATGGTTGTTACTCTGAAAATAATTTGAATTTTTCAAAAATCATAGTTGAGCCTCTGTACAGAGGTCTGGGCTATATAAAGACAAAATATTAGTTCAATAGAAGCATTTCTTACAAAAGGAGAACATTTGGAAAAAAGGTTATTCTAAGTTAATTTTTTGCCAAAATATTGTATTTAAATAAATTTTTTTTATCATAATGTCCTTAAAACAATTTTATATATGTATTCTAATCTAAGTGACACTAAATATCATGAAAATTATCCATTTATGCACTTTTTTAAAATCATGGTTCCGAACGTAGTCGGATATCTTAAACACTCCAAATGTGAAACATATATTTGACTTCTACTTATCAAAACAAATGAAATACTATAGAAGTGAAAAACCTAATATATAAATAGAGTTTTCCTGAAACCTAATTCCTGACGAAAAAAACATGCTTGAAATTTCTTTAAAGATTACGTACTGAGTAATTCATTGAATAATTTTTATTTTTAGTAACCTTAACAATTCAGATCAATATAAATATTATTTTTGGAGATCCTGGAATAGTAATTACATCTGAAAGCTAGCCAAGGATTAATGCTCCCATTTAGATAAGATTCTATTGATATGCAGCTTTAAAAAGTACATCAAATAAGAGACAATGAAATCTGAATAAAATAGCATAAATACTAACAAATAGCACTATTTGATAAGTGTGACTTTTTTTTATTTCTGTTTTTTTTTTTTTTTTTTTTTTTTTGGTAAGCATAAAATGAGAGTTATCATTCCGTGGTTCTTCTTGTCCTCCTACCCCAATATGCAAGGAACTGAACCGGGACACAAAATAATCCTGCTAGGAATGCGAGATTGACAAGATAATTTAAAAGGAACTAGTAACTACAATATGAATTTCCCGATATGCATTCATCAGGATAATATGCAATATTTTTCCTCAGGTAAAGGTTATTTTGAAAAATGTTTTTGTTAAGGTATCCGATTACGTTCGGAACCGTGATTTTAAAAAGGGGAATAAATGGATAATTTTCATGATATTTAGTGTCATTTAGGTTAGAATACATGTATAAAATTGTTTTAAGGACATTTTGACAAAAAAAAAGTTATTTAAAAACAATATTTCGGCTAAAAATTAACTTAGAAAAAACTTTTTTCAAAATATTCTCCTTTTGAGAAAAATGCTTCTATTATAATAATATTTTGCGTGTATATAGCTGAGACTTCTGTACAGAGGCTCAACTATGATTTTTGAAAAATTCACATTATTTTAAGAGTTAAAACCATTTGAAATAATCATCGGCGTTTTTTTCTTAAAATTTCTCCCCTCTGTTGTCTTAAAACACGGATAAACCCACTTCTAAGTTATATATTTCAAAAATTCTAGTTGAGCCTCTGTACAGATGTCTGATCTATATACAGGCAAAATATTATTATAATAGAAGCATTTTTCTCAAAAGGAGAACATTTTGAAAAAAGGTTATTCTAAGTTAATTTTTAGCCGAAATATTGTACTTAAATAATTTTTTACTGTAATACTATTCTTAAAACAGTTTTATGTAAATTTTCTAATCTAAGTGACACAAAATATCATAAATATTATCCATTTATACGACTTCGCAAAATCACAGTTCCGAACGTAGTCGGATACCTTAACGTAAAAGGAAATGTGTATAGATAAATTTCTATCTTAAAAGCTTCGATTTTAATTCTTGTTTTAGAATGTTAAAGCTCAATTATTTATTTTAAAAGTAATCCATCTCTCGGTTTATATTCATGCGGTAACAATATTATAGTTTTTATTATATAATTATTACTTATATAAGTTAGGGAAGTGGTTCTTAAACTGTGCTCCGCAGTGTCTTTCTAGGGGGTCAGCGAAGGTCCTTCATTTTGTGTTAAGATTTCCCTCTTTAACAGACTCTGAAAGACCTCGTGGAAAAATTGAAAGATTTGTCATCCTAGACTAGATCACTAAATTATCCTCAATAAAAATATTTACCAAAACACGTATTTCAATCAAAAATATTAATTCAGTTTTTTTAATGTGTACAGCTACATAGCCATTACTAAAACATGTAATATTTTCAAAAAAATATATTGTAGAAACACATATGCAAAGATTTAATAACTAAATTAATGTAGAGTGCCAACACAATAACGGTTGCATCCATTTCCATTTCATTTCCGAATTGCCATTGGTGTAGCGAGCTCTCAGGGGGCCCTGCATCAAGATTGCATCAAGGGCCTTTTTTAGATATGAGAGCCCAGGTAGTGGGACTGTAGTTACACATGTTGGGGTCCCTGTAGCTTGGGGATCCCGTATCATTGATACGGCTAATATGGCAGTAGCTGCGCCCCTGCTAATTGCATTGCGCCTACATTATTTATTTGAAACTAGTATTTTGTAATATTTTTATATACATATATAATTAGATGTGTACTGTTTCTTTAAAGGAAAAAATAAGAAGTGTTAAAAAAGTTTGTATAAAGAGGCAGTCTTAGGACTATTGAGGAACCTTTAAATCACTGTGCCATATGTTATGAGTCGGGGAGGAGTGTTCAAAATTTTGGGGTCGGCTATGTCAGGCTGATACATAAAGGGGGTCTGCTTTGATTGAAAGTTTAAGATCCACTGAGTTAGGGCATTCAGTAAAAAGTGTATTGTTCATTTAAAATTCGTCCTTAAATACCAGTTTAATTGAATTTATCTTAGTTTGACATGCATTTAGGTTTATAACGCTTATTATGAGAGATAACGAGGCAATTAAAGTCGTATTTCTTGTATAAAATTTAAGTTTTAATAAATCAATAGACTTTTGATTTAAAGGCGATACATACTTTTCCATTGACTCCATTGTGCGTTGTTTCGTTATCTTTTTTTGCTTGTAGATATTGATCAATTGCAAGAATCACTTCATCTTCTGGAGCACTAGCGTACGTATCATCTTTAAAAAAAATGAGTTATGGTGATCATTT
Organism: Trichonephila inaurata madagascariensis; assembly: GCA_019973955.1. Taxonomy (NCBI): domain Eukaryota; kingdom Metazoa; phylum Arthropoda; class Arachnida; order Araneae; family Nephilidae; genus Trichonephila; species Trichonephila inaurata. The sequence continues at coordinate 53,434 of BMAV01012488.1, read as the reverse complement.
TTATAATTAAAATAATGTATTTTTTTAAATGTTGCTAGGAGGAGTATATATTAGTACAGTTACTGAGAAATAATATATTTATCAATTTTACGAAAAATGTAATACTTAGAAAAAAAGATTTCAAGACGCATTTATATGCGATTTTAATCAATTATAGAAAATAGTTTAATGCAACTATTTTCTACACTTTATATTTCAACAGAGGTTTATTGAAAAGTAATATCTAAAGAATATAATCCATCATTATATAAAGATTATAACTTCACATTATTATGATAAAGTTCAATCTCAACTGTCAATTTTCGAATTAAGTAGCGACTAAAAAAGTTGCTAAAAATGTACTTAAAATTAAAACACTTATTGAGAACATTCTATGGAAAAACAGTGATTTTTAGAAAAATCCTTGATATATATATATACTAGTTCTCTGACTAGAATTGTTCAATTCACAAATTGTAAGGATTCTTGGAAGCTTAATGTGAACATAATTGAAACCTGTTTTATAAATATTTATGAAGCTTACGTATTATACTGCCATCCATTTTCGCCAAACAAAAAGACACCAACAATTAAAAATATGTCGCCAAATGTTTTCATTATTATTTATGTGTTCGAACGAGGCGGGAACGGTTTCTACTATTGTGGTTGCATATTACTTCATTTGGCGACGTCTTTTGATTTGTCGAAACTGGTCGACTGAGTAACGTCATTACCGAATTTATTTCGCAAAATCAAATTTATTTGATGTAATTTTTATGTACTTAAATATTCTTTTCTTAAAGATCAATTGCAAAAATCAGTAAAATTCAATTGTTAATTCAACACTGCAAATAGCTATGCTGATAAAATCCTTGGAACGCACAGAAAGTTGAATTTGAATAACAAATATATATACTCTGTATTTAAAAAACTGAATTTTTGAAAATAATATTTTTTAATTGTAGTTTTGCCATTACCTCCTGAAATCTGAGTTACTGCGCAAGCAACGCATGCAGATGAGTACGTGTCTGTAACGATAGGTCTTAAGTTCACAGCGCCGGTGGCAGAAGCGGCAGGTGAAGGGATTTTTTCGTCTGTCAAAATAGTCATTCTGCTTCCTGAATACCTCAAATCCAATCCCTTAGCGAAATAACTATAAACAAGTAATATAAAAAAAATTAAGTCAATTCCTACTTATTTTATAAGGATATCTTTTATTTTATTTTTTTAAAAAGAGAACTAGTTATAATAGAATTTATAATTGTTATTGATAATTACGTTTCATGTTTAAATGTTGCTGATATTTAACTCTATGAACTAAAAAATTATCTACGTAATGAATATATATATTTACGAATATTAAGTATTTTAAATATTCATGAAAAATTGGTTTTGAAAGATTGTACTGGAATAATGAGTAAAAAACAAATTAGCCTAATTCCACAGGTTTATTCATCTTAATTAATACTAACCCAAGAATGAGTTGTTGTCTCTTCAAATGTTCTTCTTCGTTACTAGTATCTAAAATAGCGATCACATCTAGAGGTGTTTCCTTTGGTAAATTTTCGGGTCCTAAAAGTAAAAATAAGATATTTTTTATATTAAGACATTTGCCTGACAGTAAAATTCAAGGACAAAAATTACGGCTTTTAAAAAATAAACAACACGATAAGGATTCAGAATATATAAGAGTCATATTTGAAAAATTTGGTAAGGTAAAGAAGCTTATAAAAATGAGTCTATTATGGTAAACAGTTTGGATAACTATAAATAAAGGAGCTAATCTTAGGCATTTTATCCCTTTAAGTAAATTCGTGCTGTAACATTTCGCGTTCTCGGAGGTAAGCAAAAATTTTCTTCTTATTTTTTCCTGTGTTATGTGTTTAGTATAGTGTTAATAATCAGAAGAATGTAATATTTAAAGATAAAAATATTTCAGGTCTTAAGGTATCCCAATACGTTCGGAACCGTGATTTTAAACAAGCGCATAAACTGATAATTTTCATGATATTTAGTATCACTTAGATTAGAATACATGTACAAAATTGTTTTATAAGGACATTTTGACAAAAAAAATTATTTAAATACAATATTTCGGCAAAAAATTAACTTAGAATAACCTTTCTTCAAAATGTTCTCCTTTTGTGAAAAATGTTTATTTTTTAATAATATTTTGCCTGTATATAGCTCAGACCTCTGTACAGAGGCTCAACTATGATTTTCAGAGTTACAACCCATTGAAATAAGTATCGGCGTTTTTTTCTTAAAATTTCTCCCCTCTGCTGTCGTAAAACATGGATAAACCCACTTCTATTTCAAAAATTCTACTTGAGCCTCTGTACAGAGGTTTGAGCTATATACACAGGCAAAGTATTATAATAATAGAAGCATTTTTCACAAAAGGAGAATATTTTGAAAATGGGTCATTCTATGTTCATTTTTTGTCAAAATATTGCACTTAAATAATTTTTTATTGTTATACTATTTTTAAAACAATTTTATATACATTTTCTAATCTAAGTGACACTAAATATCGTAAATAGTATTCATTTATACGCTTTTGCAAAATCACGGTTCCGAACGTAGTCGGATACCTTAACTTATATTGATTTTTATGATACAATGTATGCCTTTTCCGAGAAGCAAAGTCAACTAATGAATGCATTCATTTTAAAATGGTGTGGTCCTCCGGCATTTTCTCTGCTCCCACAGTGTGGCCGTCGAACCAAAAAATTGCTCGCTCTTGCTCTAAAGCTTAATAATTAAATTTTAGCAATGCAGGAAGAATCTCAAAATGATATACTGTGGAAAGTAACGAGTATCACCAATGCTTTCAGTTAAATATTAATTCATCATTAATTTGTTGGAATAATTTTTTTCTAGATTGTGAACTTAAGCTGATTTCTTGAGAATTAAACACTCTTTAAAGCTGCTTAATTTTCAATGATCAATATTCTAAAAAATTCTCTTTTATAAAAATTATTTCTTTGATTTTTCTAAATTTTTTGCTGAGTTTTAGATTTGAAATTTGTACTATGCATTTTGAATTAAATATATTAATATTTCAGGATATTCATCAAAAAATAAAATTAAAATATTGTTGTACTTATAATCTTAATCGTGGAAAAATGAAATATTTGCTGAAAATTTATACTTACTGTCAATGGCATATTCTTTAGTGCAATAATCATTCAAGGCTGAAAAATACAAAATAAAAACAATTAATCAATCTACAATAATAACGATAAAAATCAAGAATAAATAACAGTAAAATAATTACATTGCGAATCAATCCTCGTAATTTATTTTTACATTAAAATAATTATATGCTCAGATTTTAAAAATATAGATTTCAGAATTGTTTATTCTTAGTTGTTTTATATAATGATGAAATTTAATTGAAATTGTACTTAAATATGAACATATATTGTCTGGGTCTAAGTATAAAAGAAGCTATTCTAGTAATTTTACTTAGAAAAAAGGAAAATTAAAAGATTTATGTTTAAGAATCCGGGTGAAAGCTTATTTTGTAGATTGTAAATAATAATATACTTTTACATCATTGTGGATGGTTCTTTTTTATCTTCATCTTCACACAGCCAACAATATCTACATACTATTGATAATCTGTACAAGGATTTGAAATTTTTCGAAGCAACTTGAAACTCAGTTATTACTCTTCACAATTAGCATTAATATTTAAAATTAAAAAAAAATGATGCAAAGAAGATAGTTTTACAGTTATGGATTAATTTTTTATATAGACTTATACAAAAACATATTATTTTTAAATATTTTTTCTCAATAAACTTTTATATTATTTAAAATTCGTTCTGAATATTTCAATTCTGAATATTTATGTATCATTTTCTGAATGTTGTTATTTTTAGATTTATATGTGCAACATTTTAAAGATTAGAACTGAAATGTTTTAATTTATTTGCAAGATTTTTTTATTTATAACATTAAAACAAATGTCTTATTTTAAATCTTTGCTATATTTTATCTGTGAGTGTTGTGGTGATGGATTTTATTCTATGTATATGCTTACAATAAATTTCTATTCAATTTTAAATCAATACATATCTACAGACCTTGAATGTAAGTTCTGAAAACGCTTGTTTTCTGCTCTTGGTAATACTTCCATGTATATTCTACATTTTGGTCAATGTTCTTGTTACCGTTGGCTACGAGTAAATGATAAAGGGTTATCTGATCTTTGAGTGTTTGTTCTAAAGGAAACAAAATATTTTCTCTGTTGCAGAAAGATGCCCAAATCTGTCCCAAGTCTTCATCCTTTTCCAATATTCCTCCTTTGCTGTAATACATCCGTAGAATCTGACTAAGTTTAGCGTTTCTGTTTTCTCTATTTATTAAATGAATGATTTTTCCAAGGATAAGACCTAATAAAAAGATAAAAGTCAAACAAAATCGTTATGAAATTATTGCATATTATTGATTGCTTCTTTGCACTATAGTGTAACATGTATAATATTAAGGTAACCAATTTTTTTTACAATGGAAAAAAGGACGAAAAATTAAAGAAAACATTACAACGTAAATATATGAAACATTTTATTAACTCAAACAAAAATACACTAATTACGCTTTGATTCCTTTTAATTATTTACTTAAATGACTATCTTTCCATTGAATGAATTTTTTTTGACAATATATCAGTTTCTAATGTATCGGAAATTTCGGAACAAGAAATATCCTTCATATTGAATTTTACGGTAAGTGCCGCAGCTAAAGAATCAACATTTAATCTTGATTTCTCACTTGTCCACAAATCATTAACAATTCTAAAAACTCTTTCAACTGTTGCATTAGTTCCTGGTCAGCACAACGTAAATTCAATAAGAATAAATAAATTTTCAAATGGAATGTGTTCCACCCATCTTTTATGAATTTTACATGTTGATTTTTCTATTGTTCTGGTTTATTAGAATTTAAATATACATTCAGTATTCTAATGCCTTCAAACAAACGCGTAACAGTTCAGCCTGGCATCTGTGAATAGAGATTAACAGATTAGTTTTAAAATATCGAAAAGGAAGACACTTTTTGAGGAAGGAAAGAGCCTATAAAAGAAGGACTGTCCTCCCTAAAGGAAGACAATTGATCCCCTTATCGTAAAATTTCTCTTAAAACGGCAGTCATTTCAGAAAATTTGTTCGGTGCTCATCATTTTCTTGACGATCAGAGAGAATTTTGGCTACTTACGTGCTATCGCAACAATGCCAACGCTCAAAGTAACTAGCCAAGTTGGGGCAACCCCAATTTTTCATGTGCCGTACGCGCTGAATTGGCAGTCCTCAATTTCGTTTCATATAATGTCGCCAATAAGGTTGCGATAGTACATAAGTACTGAATTTTGCCTGCCATATTACTAGCCTGACTTTGATTAATTATTGATTTCAGTAACACCGTAACTTGTAGATGCTTATAAGCTATTAATATATTTCCTTATTGCACAGCCAATGTTGTTCAATTCCAAAGCATTGAAAAAATTTTCCCCATCATTTTATTAACAAACCAAATTATGTAACATTTAGAACAACTACTTGAACAACAAATATAAAATCAGGCGATAACATCACACACAACAATCGAATGAATAAAAATAAATCGATATAAAAATTATCGTTGCCACAGAATCAAAAGAAATAATTAATTACTTCTTTTTTTAATTGTTTGAATTTCCTCATCGGATTGGGAAAATGCTTTTAAAATTCTCTTTTTTAGGGATTACCAAGTATCTGTGGCATGAGTTGCCACAAAACCTCTTTTTATTGATGAGGTAACAAAAATGTCGTTTTTAAATTATGAGAAGTTAAATTGTCTAGTTAAGTATACTTAAAACTAGTCAATGCTGATAAATGGTTTTTAAAAACTTTATGAGATAAGCAAAATTTAAAAACGAATTAAAGTGGACTAATAGTCACATGATAACTGAGTCACGTGTTTTCAGCCAATCAGTTCATAAATTAATGTGACGTCATAATTATGTCATAAATATAATCATTCGTTTCCAGCCAATTAGTTCAGGCGCTTCACTGTTGCCTTTTGCTTTTTGCAGAAACTTTCTTTTAGAAAGTACATATTTGTGTAAACGATATAATAATGCACATAGTTGAACAAAATGCACTTAATTTAAGAGTATTCGAATAATGTTTTTTTTTTTTTAATTTTGAAAACTGAAGAATTTTAACACGTGAAATCTTTACCCAATCATATCAAATTTTAAATGTTATCTAAACTTTACAAGTTGAACAACTAGTATGTCAATTTTTAATCAATAGAAAACACGTGATTGCCTTTATCATGTGACCATCATGATTAAGGCATCATGTTCCATCATTAAAATTTTAATGTAACTACGCAACATGAAGAGATAGTATAAGATAGCAGCGAAACGTCTTCACATTTTATTATAATGAAAGAATATATTTTCTGAATCACACAAATATATAAACATTATTAAATCATTTAGAAAGAGAGAGAGTAATATGTTTTTGGATATTGATTTAATTTTTGTTCGATAGGGCAATATTAAGATATCTTATACAACCTATAAGAAGATATCTTATACAACTTATAAGATATCTTCAAAACTATTTACATCTTACTACAGAGATTAACATACTGACCATCAGCAGCTCCTCTTAGGGATGAGGCTGAATAAGCAGACGTTGTACCGTTTTTCAATCGGTAAATCATGGGACAAACATCCTTAGTCTCCAAATCTGAACCAATTGGAGCAGATGCCCAGAAACCATCTTGAGCAAGTTTTTCTCTGTTGCCGACTTCAGGGCGCCAAGAAGACAGTGAAATAACCTCTGCAGATGAAAAGTATTTTAGTGAACCTAAATGCAAACTTATTACATTTTGTTACATCGATTCATGGATTCATTCAAAAGGAAAAATGTTTAATAATAAAGTATTAATTGCTCAGCTATCTTGAAGTATTGAATAAGATTTTTTTCATACTATCACTTTTTGATTTTGAATCAAGAGGTTTGCCTCCATTACAATGTCAAAATTTAAACTGAACCTTAATGTGCGATTTTATTTCGTGAAACCCAAACGTACATTGGGCTTTTTCCTTGAATGTGCGGCATTTCGTCAAAACAAATGACTTCCTTATAAATGTTAACTTGAGTCACTTTTGAAGTATTCACGCCATTTACTGCACAAAAAATTATTAAAACTGACTTATCCAATTATACAAAGATTTCATTATAATATTAAATAGTTATTTTTTAATCAGTTTTTATAATCAAGGCAAGATTTTGAGTTCATCCTGTAAATTAATAATTATTATAAACATCGTAATGCACTGCAAAATGCCAGACAGTGTAAATGCCACATCACGAACGTATGTCAGAAAATGATCGAAATAAGTAAACTTGAGAAAAAGGGCATCAAACAATATGCGACGCTTATTTCAACATGATGCAATAAGTGACAACAGCAGTAGGTTTCAGAATTCACACAAGTGGTGATACTAGCTGCAACATGTCGTGAAACTAAGTCAATTAGCTCGGGAATTGTGATTTAGGAGCTGGGTGACTATTTGCTACAGTTTATCCTCCGAATAAACGAAATAACTGAGAAGTAACCGAGTAACTGAAAGTAAACGAAAATAACAATTAATTCTATCCTATATTAGCTCGATAGGTGAAAGATTAAAGGTCAGGGAAGCATATGGTACCTTGTAAATTGGATACCATGTGTAATCGGGCATTATTCTAGTCAATTACATTGGGAATGCTTTGAAATGAGAGCAGTGTTACCGGTCTCCACACAATATCCACACATCTTTAGACTGTCATAATATTACCAATATGGCCAAATGGTAGCCGGTTATTGTAAGGAATGTAGCCCTTAACTGTGATGTCGCATTATCGCGTGATGTTCCAAAATTGCAATCAAATTGGACTAGTTAACACGGCGATGTCAAACTCGTGCATGGTGACAACTATTATAAAATAAAAAGATTAACTCTTTCGAAAACAGAACTAAGTGTCATTTCATCGTGCACGTAAGTATAATCCAATTTCATTGCAAACGAAGGTGTCGGTACTATTGAGTCAATGATAGGCTTTTTAATGGATTTCTTCTGTGCAGTCTGTGGATCACCAGTTGATTGATAATTGTAATGATTTTTTTATGCAAGCATCTAGATGTTCTGTACATACTACAACAGTTCAGAGCAAGTGGACACTTGCAGGGCTTTCAGCATTTACCATTGGAGTCATGAATTCCCATTCGCTGTAGTTTTATTCTTCTAATATGACGTATTCTATTCTTTCAAACGTTTTCATTACAGCTGGTACTCCGTGGAAGGATGTGTATATATGAGTTACGATAAGATAGATGAACCAAAGTCTGATAATGTAACTTCTTGTAAATACATCTGTATGCTCGAACTGTAGCAAACTAGCCTAATACATTTCCTCTACGATCATAAACAGCCCCACTAAATGGTTTATTTCCCTAAACAAATGGTACAGCTATCGCGAATTCTTGCCATCCCTTCGTTTATACCGCTCTTACTTAGTGAAGGACAGCATTGGACTAAGGATCATTTTCATAACTTGTTAAAATCCATCTAATTTGTGATTTTGCATCTTTTTTGACTTCCCCTTCATTGTGTTGCATTTTCAGTGTAAAGGAGTATATATCAGGACTGTGTGAAAAATACTTATTTTCTTTATTATACCAATTGAGAAAACAAGCTTTTAAAAAAATTGCTTCAAACACTCTCATCACGTGTGACGAAAGAATTTTTGAATAATCCAATTAGACTACAGAAGTAAAGTATAAGGGTATGAATATTTTTTTAGTCTTTGAAAATAAAAATAATGTGGTTAAAGTTAAAATAAAATCTTCACAAAAACAGGTTATTTAAAATTTTAAGATTAATGATAGGTACAAACTTTAAGAGTATGGATTAAAATCTCTTTACCCGCCATAGTAAGAGTATACAATGGATCCAGCATTTTATTTTGGATGTTATATTCTTTTTCAATGATCCTTGGAAATTCACCGATGTCCCTTTGTCTGTTTTCTCGAATACCTACGTACAATCCCCTTAGAACTCTTCCAAGAGAAACTGCTACATTAGTACCTCGGATTGCCACAACTCCTATTTCCATTGGATATTGATCATCCAAGTTGAAGTATCGTCCAGAAGTTCTGCAAAACGAAAGCAAATGAAAAATAATTCTTTTATTTACCATACCATTTATAAATAACAGTTATGTAAAATTTCTGAATGAATATAGTTTAAGTATGCTCTTTAGAATGTCTGGCTTGATTTCTTAGTAATGTCAACTTTAAACCGATGTATCGTGAATATTGCTAAGTAGTACAAAAATGCTACGAAAGGAAGTTTTTAAGATTTATTTTTGGAGAAATTCTGGAAAATGGAACATGGCGGAGAGGATCAAATTTCGAGCTCTATCAATCATATAAAGAATGTGACATTATTAACTTCATCGAAATACAACGAATTAAATGGGCAGATCACGTTGTCAGAATGGAGGAAGATCGCACTACTAAAAAAGTCTTCATTGCCCAACCAATTGGCACACGAAGAAAGAGCAAGCCAAATCTTAGTTGGATTAATGACCTATAAAAAGATTTCCTGGTTTTGAGAACTAAGAATTGGAGAACACTAGCAGAAAAAGGCTTCTTGAGAAGTCCAAGGCCCATCCTGGGCTGTCGAGAAACTGAAGGAGGAAGTACAAAAATGTCAATCAGTATTCCTTAATTTAAAAAAAAAAACACTTTTGCGAAATCTTTATGCTGTCATTTTGCTTCTGTTTTAAATCTTTCTATCAATTTTAGAATATTTTGAAAACGTATTCAATTGTTTTAGAAATTCTTTATTAAGATTTTGAAATTACGCATCTTAAGTCGTAAGCTTCTGAGTCAACTGCAGTTGTTTTTCATTTCATTTGAATTTATTTTTAATTCAATTTTGCCTATATTTAAGAATTATTGCAAGAGTACATTGAATTATTTTCGAAGAGCATGATTATATTAATACTGCAGAGAGTCAGAAGAAATTATAATATATATATATATTCAGAATTTATGTCGCTGTTATATTAGATAAAATTATTCTTGTATGTATGTCAAATGAAAAATAAACATTCAAAGTGTGTTTCAGCTCTTTTTATTCTAAACTATTTTATAGAGAACAAAGTTTTAGATTCGTTCCTGACTAAATACAGACAAATTAAACACTCCACATGTTTGAATAATATAAACACGAACACATAGACTTAGTGATAGACTTAGTCTCTTAGTACTTTAATAAAAGGATAATTAAGGAAATAAAGATGCAGATATAGTTATAAAAGACTAAAATTATTATATATACAGGGGTACATGTAATTATAATTTATTGATGAAAAATGTAAAGTCGTTTCATCTTATAATTTTTAAATAGGATAATTTCTCTTGCGACAATCTGCTCACACACACAATATATGTTTCAGTTAATAGTCATTTAAAAAGTTTTTTTTTTAAATTTGACTGCATAAAGAAAAAATAACGCGTTTTTCTCATTAATAATATGTTTTAACTTTCAAAGGATCTTAAAATATGTTGTTTTTTATATCATTTTCTTAAGGCAAAGTTTTTGGTTAAGGAAAAGGTTTTCTTGACAGGTTTTGTTATTGCAATGGTAATGTAAGGAATTTGTAAATTCTAAATTTTAATTTTTTCTTTTTTTTTCTTAATGGGGCTGCGTATTTGTATTTAATCTTTGCTGACCTAGTACATTCCCCAGGAGCTGGTAGCATTCCCTGGAGCTCTTTAGCGGGGCACCATATAGGCGATACCAATTACCGCAAGTAATTTTGACGCCTAGTTTCTTTCCCAGAGGGAGGCACTTGAATTCTGACGATGTGAACCTGCACTAGAATTTAATTTTGCCGAGAGCACCCAAGCCAAACAGACTCTCTAGGGATCTTTAATATGCCATATAATCAATCATTCGACATGGCCTCTAACGATTTTCTGCATCATGAAAATCCACCAACTTGGGCCGGGGTCGAATCCGCAACCTTAGGTGCAGAAGGCCAACGACAAACCAACCACGCCACCCAGCCGGCCGGCCTAAATTTTACTTTTTTAGAGCATTATATATGAGAAATGAAAATTACTGCTACTCATGAATTAAAACTCAGTATTCCTGTTCCAATGTTTTTCTGAAAGTTTTCTGAACGAAAACAAAGTTAAGTGAAGACATAGAAATCATACCTGGTGTAGTTGTTCAAGATCATCATTCTCTGTACGTTGGTATTCCTTTTTGAACGGATGATAGAATGGGTTAACATGTAAAAGAGGCTGCATTTCTCCTCCTCACTGAAAGGATCTGTGCCGTCTGGAGTCCTGGCTCTTTCATGATCATCTGGTTCCCACAAAGTTTTAAGTTCGTCCAGCTTCGTTTCTTTAGGTTCCCATCGAACGATATCACCGAGGGAATTGTATTCAATATTATCGTATACAAAGCTAGAAAGAGTTAAATAAAATCAACTCTCATTAATTTAATAAAATGTATTTTTAATATACATATTATTAAGATGCAATCATTGGTAAAATCAATATGCCTAAACCAAAAATGTGCTTTTTATTATACAACTAGCAGTTATGCACCCGTTTCTCTGGGTATTTAACGATAACGTAAAACTATTCATTCTTCTTACGTTATTGTTTTCTAAGTCCAAGAATTAGGATTTGATTGCATAGAGGAATATTTTTATTGGGCACACCTCTTAAAAACAGGATAGGAGTTGAGTTTCTAAAACAGAAATTTATTTATCATTTAAGCTCCTATAGCACACTGTAGGAGTTGATTTCCTCAAACCACATTTTCAGAGTATCTCTTCTGAAGAAAAGAAACATACCTGTAGAATTCCAAATCTAAAGGTCTAATAGTTTGAAAACTGGAATCTTTTTTTTACCTATAATGCCCTCTAATTCTTTGACCCCCCCCCATCCCCCTTGGGAATTGATGTCTGCAAAACATGTCCATAGCGGACATCTATTCAACAAAGTAAACATGCTTAACAAATCTAATAGTTTAAAAAAGGGAATTGTGTTGCAGTAACCTCCCTTGGAAGCCAGTCTTCGTAAAACCAGCATATTTTTACTCAATAAAAGAAACATGCCTTTCCAATTTCAAGTCTGTTGGTCTAATAGTTCCTGAGATGATGAGTGATTCGCTTTTCACTTTTTTGTACATAGATAAATAACACAATAATATCAGGTAAGGACCGAAAGACCTGAGTCGTATTAAAAAAATTATCTTAATTATCAAGGGTGTCAAACTCAAAGACTGACTTGGGCTAAAAAAACAAGGTTTAACTTTAGGTGGGCCGCAAAAAAATCAATATATTCATAGAAATGTAAGTTTATTTCCAACAATACATTATAATAAAGATAAATATAAAAGAACAATACAAATTTAATGTTTGCCTCCTGACAAATTGACATCTCTTCTCTCCTACTATCTTTCCTATTTCGGAAAAAATTTGATATTTTATTATATAATATTAAACCCCATGGCTGAATGGTAGAGTATCGCATTTCCACTCCACAGATCCCGGGTTGGGCAATGATAACTCAGCCTTTCACCCCTTCAGTGGGTCAGGCTTGCTTGGGAACTAATCATTGGGGGTTTCACGTCAGATTGACCACCTGACCAGAACATCTGCTCATACACTTCAGCGCCCAAGGCCATGTATACTGAAATGGGCACAATAGTCCTTGGACCTCATGGGCTGTTGCACCACTGAGTTTAGTTTAGTTTTGTTTCTATATTATTGTGTGCCGATACATACTAGCTGGGCTACAAAAATTTTCGTTGTAGGCAGCATGTGACCCGCGGACCGTGAGTTTGACACCCATGATCTACAGTGATGAGACTTTTTTGCAATGAGTCAGAATATAAAAATCACGACTTCTCTTAAGAGTATATGAAATGTAACGAGTAACCATACTTGTGTCACCGATTATCGTAGAAATTTATTACACACTTACCTTCGGAGGAAGTAAAACAATTCATTCTTCAGTCCAATGTTAGGATTTGCAGCTTCGAATTTTTCAGCTAGTGCAATGAAATTCTCCAGAGTCTGTGGTAGTGGATTTTTTTGCCCATTGACCAAGAATTTTCCTTCTTCATCCAAATTAAAACACATGGGTTCTATATTTTTTTCAAATTCTTTTCTACTCAAGGAACCCCAGGACGGGCTCACTAGGCACATAGCTAAGTCAAAGCAGAAATTAATGGATTAAGTACCACCATTTAAAAAACAAGTAATATAAAAAATTTTTAAAATCAATTCCTACTTAGGTCAACAAAGAAAATTTTTATTTTGGTTACTTTTTATTAAATAGTTACAATTAAATTAAAAATATGTATTCATATATGACAGAATCACAATATTAAGTGACAAAATAGAAAGCGATTTTCCACTTTCCTTTTTATATAGGGTGTTGAAATATTTGTTTGTTTGTTTGTATTGTTCTAAAAAAGTAGTAAGCAGTAGCAAAGAAAGCACATTCTCAGAAACTAGGCCAGCCCAGGTGGGATTTGAACCCATGACCTTCGGATTAGAAGTCCAACAATCTGTTCATTGTGCTACAGGGACACAGGGACTTTACTTTCTATATATGCTGTAGGACTATTATTTTTGTTTGTTATTATTTATTCATTTTTTTAATCTAATTAATCAATTAATATTTGAAAAAATGTTTTAACATCATCCAGTACAAGTTTAAGAAAATACATTTGAACTTGAATGGATGAATAAAAAGTATTTTATTAACGATTGAAAATTTGAACAAGAGATATAAATAAATGAATATATACCGTAAAATCCGGCGTATAACGCGCACTTTTAACACAAAAAATGAAATCGAAATTTACGGGTGCGCGTTATACGCCGGGTATGAAAAATGATGGTTTCAAAAATAAAAAAAAAGAGATGAGGATAAGAAAAATTAGTAGATCGAATATTGTTTATTCGAAAGAAATGACATACCTAATGAAATTAAAGGATTCTGATTCTAAAAGTGTGCTATTTTTCAAAATCCTGGGATAATACCTAGAATATATGGCTTAAAAACGTACCAGTTTTGTACACGCACACTTCTTGTTATTTCGTAAAAAAGGGGGTGAGCGTTATACGGCGATATACCTAAAAATTAAAAAATGCAGCTTGAAAGTATCGGTGCGCGCTATACGCCGGATTTTACGGTATATAGGGAGAGAGTGTGAACTTATATTAAGAATTGAACAAGAGTATTAAGTCATAATAAATCGGAAAGTAACTGATGATAACCAAAGTGATTTTTTAAGTCATTTTACATTGGGAAAAATATTTCCATTCTTTTTTTCTTGAAAGTTATTAAAAAATAACTTATAGAGAATGCAAATGTGGTAACTAACTCTATAAACATGATTTTTTTTTTAATAAAGATTATATTTGAAGTTTTTTTTTCTAAAACTACCATATTGAAATAACTATTTCGGTATTTGAGGACTGCTGAAAATGATTTCCCTAATGTATCAAAAACCATAACAAAAAGTGAAATCTATCACTTTCTATCAATGATTAACTTAGATTTATTTTACTTTTTATAAGAATTGTCCCTTTCTTGAGAGTTCTCTTAAGTTATACACGTATCTACAACGGAAACCACTTTTTCGAGGAGTTGTATATTAAGGTATAATTATGTAATTATTTTTTACTAATGCTCGTAAAAAATACTAAAAGCTACATTGAGGAGAAAAGTAAGAACCACTGGAATATGAACCACATTAATCTTTTTGTTCTAGTTCATTTTATAACTGAAACCTTTGTTGCTTGAGAGATATTAAAATTGGTCTCATTAAAAAGGAATTCTGAGTCTGTAAATATTACTAACATAGAGTTAATATAGATTAATATTTTTTTTCAATCCCACAGATATAAAATGAATTTGGAAAAGGTATTAATTAAGTGTGAAATATAAATTATTTAGAAGACAAAGGTTCTAATTTATTAAGAATATATAAATGATTTGATATGCAATTATTTATAGATAACTGTTCAAAAATGAAAAGAGTGAAATAAATATGATTATATAGTAAAACTAATTATTTGCAATTATATATTTGTGCTACATATTCAACGTATTTTGAAACGACGTTTGTGGTTTAATAAGAATTAATTATAAAATTGTATTTTTTTCATAATGTCATTTTTTTTTAAACTAAATAAAAATGTAATAGTTCATTCAAAATTAAATAAATATTTTTAATATAACTTAAATCAATATGAATATAAATATGTAATAATATATCAGAAAAATTAATATTATTAAGCTTTTATGATTATTTTTGTCAGTACTAAATGCTTTTAAAAGTTAACAGTCGTGTAATTACATATGTGCAAGTTATGGTCAATTTCCATATAATTATTTAAATAACTATTTAAAAAAATTGATTTCTAAGTAAAAGTGATTATATATTAGTTTAGAAAGTTAAAATTCAATATTTTTATTCATTGTTATCATCTGAAACTGTACTTAATCTTGAAAATGTTTTCTAATGATTTGATGTACGAAATAAAAACATAATTGAAACTTTAACACACTTAAACCAAATTTTTGCTATTTAAATTATTTTTTATTCAATCATTGATTTAATGATTTGTGAAATTAAAAAATTAAAATTTTAACTTACAAGAAGGTTATTAGTCGAATTGTGTTAGTATACAATTATATAACTAACCAAACAATTGTAACGAATTTTGTCGAATTAAAGTTTTAATATACAAAACCTTAAGCACAGAATACGAAAGAGAAAAAGTATAGCAGTGGGACGTTGACAGAAAACAAAATGTCTACTTTTAAAAAATTGAAATACTTTTCACACACATACACTTGCAACTAACAGTTCCCAAAGTTTATTTTTAAGCTACTTACCCAGGACTGCAAGGTACTGTAGGAACATTTTGAAAATGTTTCAGTCCCTGTAAAGGCAAACATAAAAGAGTTAATTTATTACTATAACTATTACTATAACTATTTAAACTATAATACAACACAATTTTAATTATTAATTAAAATTAAGCTTTTACAAAACTATGAAAAAATGAAGGGAATTAATTCTTTCAGTAGTTTTTTTTATTAGGAACATATCAATCACATTTTTTTTTTTGAAATTTTGAAAATTTTCAAGAACATTTCAATTATTATTTCATAAATTTTACGATCAACAAGTAATATAAATTTTTTTAAGTCCATTCCTACTTAGATCAATTAAGAAAATTTTTATTTTAGTTACTTTTTATTAAATAATTACAGTTAATATAAATATGCATATACGTATGACCGAAACTCAATATTAAGTGGCAAAACAGAAAGCTATTTTCCATTTTCCTTTCTATATATGGTGTTAGACTATTATATTTTGTTTGTTATTATTTATTCATTAATTAAATTTAATTATTCCAATAAAATAGTATGAAGAAAACACATTCTCAGAAATTAGGCCATCCTAGGTGGAATTCAAACCGACGACCTTTGGATTAGAAGTCCAACGCACTATCCATGGAGCTTCCGGGACACAATGAGCAATTTTCCTTTTTATATATGGTGTTGGACTATTATTTTTTTATTTTACTATTTATTCCTTAATTATTCAAGTATTAATGAATTAATGTTTGAAAAAATTGTGTTAACATCAAGTGTGTCATTAACTACAAGTTTAAAAAATGTATTTGAACTTGAGTGGAAGAATAAAAAGTATTTTATTAACGATTGAAAATTTGAACAAGATATATATATTTGTAGGGAGAGTGTGAACTAATAGAAGGAATTGAAAAAAAGATTATTTAGATTATTATAAAGATTATAAAGATTATTTAGATTATAAAAATTATAAAGATTATTAGATTTATTTTTGTGTAAAATGTGAGTATAAAATGTGTATGTAAATTACTCCTCACATTTTAAAATGTTCTTATGATTTTGCAAGTCACTTCGAATATTTTTGCATTAACAAGAAATTTTGTGTTTAAATAAATAAATAAAATCTCTCTCTCTATTTCTTTTTCAAACCAGAGATACCTTTTGGTAAAAAAAGAAGCAAAAGAAAGCTCTTGTTATTCAAAATTTAAAATACTTTAAGAAAATGTTATTATTATTATTGTTATATTTGAAACACACAAATAGATTTTGTTTTGATTTTTTCTCTATAACATTTGGTTGACTTCGTGATCTTTATTTTTACCATCCGGTTTAGTTTATATTTATTAAAGGAGAGTGTAAAGATTGCCATAAATTAAGATAAATTGAATTCAATTTTCATACTTAACATATTTAAAAAATGAGCATAAGGTATTGACAGCAAGGAAGAAAGATAAAGAAAGGTATTACACAAAAAATTACACTTATCTATCTATCTATCAATTTTTCTCTCTATATTGTATACGATGATGTTTAAAATTGAAGTGATTTTCATACTTAGTCCAATTTCTCGTAAAATACTGAATGAAAAGTATATCAAATTCTTCTAAAAATTTAAATGTTTGGTGTGGATTACATAAACTTTCTCGTGAGAGGGAGTTACGCATTTAAAGCAAAATCGCCTTGTACAAGTATACATGCTGATTTTTGCGATTAAATCACACGTTGAAGATCTTCGAAGAGAGAGAGAGAGGGTTTTTCTATGAAATTCAAAGATATATAGTTAAAACTAGTAATTACAGAAGTTAGGCTGGAGAAACAAAGGTGGCAAAACATCAATAGATTTGAGGCAGGTTAATTTTTATTGCAGATTCCTTAGTATTCTATGCAATGCTCAGTTTTGTATGCAACTCATGGTATTAAAAATCCAAGAGCTGTGAGGACTAATGAGAATCAATATTTGACCAATTCAGCGACACATAATAAGAGATTGCAATAGTTTCTCAACTGTTTCGTGAACTTCACGTGGCCACAAGAACCTGCGTTTTGAGGATTTCTGAAGATTAAAGCTTCAAGTCAGAGATGTGATTTCAATGTCCTATTGTTTTCGTTCCATTCACTTCTGTGCTCCGTTCAGCGCAATAAGACCCCATTTAGTGTAGTGTTGGAGCATTGGAGGAGGAATTTGAAGGAGCAGTACTATGCATTGATGAATCCATATTCATCTTAACCACAGATTATTCACGTAATCTTGATTTGGAAGGAGCCACTACACATTTTCCAACATTCGAGAAAGAGTTCTGTTTGATTGGATTCGTTGTCTTTTTGTTGGATGTGCTCTTTTACATAAGCATGAACTTAAGATGTTTCT
This sequence comes from Trichonephila inaurata madagascariensis, assembly GCA_019973955.1. NCBI lineage: Eukaryota > Metazoa > Arthropoda > Arachnida > Araneae > Nephilidae > Trichonephila > Trichonephila inaurata. The sequence goes on along the minus strand of BMAV01012488.1, from coordinate 35,106 downwards.
ATAAGTATAGATCTATTACACAAGAAGTCAATTTTCTATATTGATTTACAAAACTGTTATATAAAATTTTTTTATTATTACTACTTCTTTAAAATTTCTAAAAATTATCTTATTATATGTTTATATGTTATTTATCTTATTAATATGTTTTCTTTCTTATTAGTGTGATAAGATATTGAAGAAATATGTTATGATTCTAATAATGTATACAGCAATAAAACTTATTGAAACTTATTTTTACAATATTGCACAATACATATTAATATATCGCTTTTATGACACACACACACATATAAAGTAATTCATAAATATATACTGGCGCAGTATATGCATCTATAACCTAATCAATTGATACATGACCCAAAATAATGACATTTTCTAGATTTTGAAAAGAGCCTCCTTTTATTTTAAAATCGTTAAACTCAAAAGAGTTAAATGAATAAAAAGATATTAGTATTTTTTCCAATCATGTTTAACTAACATAAGTCAAAAATTTTTTTATTGAAAAATGACGAAATATGTAAGGTCTTCTACTGATTCAAAATTAAAAATACGATTAAATTTACTATATAGAGAGAGAATTTATGGGCATTATTAAAAATTAGATACATGTGGAAATTGCAGTCACGCATGGATTATACAGAAGAGAATAAATTTTTTGTAGAAGTTTTAGAAGAGAATAATATAAACCATATATATAATCGATTAGGTTAAAAAAAATGAAAGAGTCAAATTATGCACAAGAAGAAATAATAACTTTCAAATCTCAAGCACTTCCTTCGAAAAATGGATTTTAATGAAAATAAGTAGTTTTACACAATCTATAATGATGTTAAATAATAAAAAATAAAATAAAAGTTGAATTATATTATCTACTTCTAACAATTATGAAAAAATATAATGAAGAATGTAAGTTATTAAAAGAATATGAAATAGATGGTAAAATAGATATGATAAATTTTCTAAGACCTTATAATAATAAAAATTAAATTTTGAAAATTGGCTTAAAATATATTAATCCCTTTACTTTTGCTAAATAGTATGCGAAATATATTTGTTCAAATAATATGCTATACTTTATTGGCTACGGTATAAATGTAGGATCTACAACTGTAAATTGTGTGAATTATGAAAAACTTAAGGGGAATTTAGTCTTTTTTATTAAATAAACATGATATTGAATATACACATAATTTTAATTAGTAAGTAACTTATTAACTCTGTAAGTTAGTAGCATCAGATTATATTGCTCAGGACTTAAATCTTTAAATTTTAAAATTTTAGGATTGCGTCTCAATTGACTGAATTCTCCATTTATTTTAATATCAGGTAATTTTTCTGGTTAAGTTTAATCTTAACGATTCACTATGATAACATTTTGTTTTGCTAAAGTAAAAAATTATTGGTAATTTTCCGTTTCGCCGGCGCAAGCGATAAAGTCGCCAAGAAGAATACAACTGACGCCAAAGGGATTAGTCCCGCTGTTAACCTTTTCCCACCAAATTTTCAAAATAAGCGGTGGTCTTTTCTTAACAGTCTTTTTCAGGAGATATCAAAAATAGATGAATATTCAATGAAAACAATATTTATTATTGTTTTTTTGTATGTATATTGCATGTTGTCGCTAAGAAAGCCTGCTTGGCGAGATTTGCACCGGCGAAACGGCCAAATTATTTACCTTTAGCACAAACTTAGTTGGAGCAAACTTGCTCCAAGTAAAACAAATACTCAGATCAAAGTAAGATCTAAAAAGGAAAATAAAAAATTAAATTTTAATTATGATATTAAGGAATATCAGTACTGACAAAAATAAAGGTAAGTGTATTTATGAATTTTTTAAAAATAATTTATGAAAATGTATAATTAATTTGTAGAAATTAATGAAGTTGAATAAACAATAGAGAATCAAATAAAAAAAGAAAAAGAAATGTCAAAATCTAACAAAAAAGAAAAAAAAAGGAAAGAAAATAATATTTTATGATACTGATTTTAAAAGAAGGACGCACTTTTTGCGGATTTATTGTGATAATTCATGTTCGATTTTTATCATTAAAATATTTTATATTATTACATAAGTTATCAATAATGAATGTTTTATTAATTTTTTTGGTATTATAGTTATTTTTAGAATGAAGTAAAATGCTTATATTTCTAAATAAGCTATTATTACTGTATTTAAAACACCTAGTATAATATATGATAAAAATGTGAATATGTAAAAGATTTTAGAAACGAATTAGCTTTTTCTTTTGCTTTAGTAAAATCTTTGATTAAAACTTCTGTCGTTTACTTAAGCCAGTATTTACTGATACAATATTACAATTAGTAAAATCAAAATATATTGATTTATTAGAAGATAAGTATTGAATCCAATATTCAATTACATCATTTTTCATTAAAATTTGTTTTTTAATATATGTAAATAAAACATGACTGAAAAAAAGACGATTTTGTTATTTGTTTACATTTTACTTTTATCTACGTGACTTGATTTTTTTACTTATAAAACTCTTTGAGTTCAATAATTTTGAAATAAAATGAGGTTATATTCAATATTTAGAAAATTCCCAAAACTTTGGCGGATGTGTCAGAAGTAATAGTGCATAAATGTACGCAATAGTGTATTAATTCCCGTACTGGTCCCAAAACTATTTATACACAATGTATAATTCAAATGTGTGTGCTTAGTTCTTATAATTTATTCTAAAATGAGGGATTTTCAATCATATCGCATGGATAAGGCTCATTTTAACAGTAACACAAACAAACAATCTACAAAGGCGCAATAAATTATGATATAATATCAAAATATTAATGAGTAATAATTTATGATAGCTTAACAAAGAATATAGAATAAGAACAGATTGGAAAATGTGTAAAAACTCCCTAAATAATAGTTTAATATAGTTTGGAGTTGCAGTATAAACAATATGACATTGTTTCTAAGTTTTTTGTTTAATTACGGAATAGTAAATTCCATTAATACCATTAGAAAATATTGCATACAAATTTGCAATCCGATGACCACAAATGGTACTTTAATTAATATTGAAATTTAATAAGATTAAAAAATTCGGCTGAATTGATACAATTTTGAAAATTTATCTGTCTCCTTCTGGAGATCTAAATTCATTGGATTATATCATTTGAGAGACCAACGAAACCAATTTAAAAGTTTAACATTAACGTGTCAAAGTGATATATTGAAATATGGATTCTGTCATAGATTCCCTTTTTAATAGAAAAATGTAACCAATTTCTTTTCAAATGATTTATATTGTTAATGGGAGATGATGTCTTTTGAAAGTGAAAAATGGTGAAAATTTCGAATGCAGCCCATTCTGTAATTGAAGCTAATCAAACAAAATTTATCAGTATAGATAACATTCTACTTTAATGAATCAGTATTTCAGAGAAACAGCACTTAAAAATGGTTGCACGTATTTACTTTAGACCTAATAAATATTTTTCTTATTTTCAGAGATACATGAACATAAAATATTTTGAAAACTATAATTTAGTTAAAAATGTTTAACTGACGGAATTACTTGAGATTGTTCTTGGAAGTTTTAAAACCGAATCAAACAAGATAAAATCAAATCTTTGTCCTCTAAATTCCCTTCTGTCAAATGATAATCGTTTGAGCCCCGCCTAGTTGCTTTTTTCTAGTTTTTGGATTGAACTTCGCCCTCTGGAGGAGAAATAAGTTCAAAATATATCCAAATAACTTGCGTCCTCCCCCACTTTTTTTCATATTTTAAGAAATTATCCTTTTTTTGCCGATAGAATGTATATTACGTGCATTTTCCCGCTAAATGGAACAAAAATAACATCAATTTTGTGCAGATATTCCGCCATTTTGAATTTGACTGACATTGAAAGAATGATTGAAAGATAAATAATTTACTTCACAATTTGTACAGTAATTTAAACATTTGTTTTTAGACAACAAGTTTTTTCATTTAATATTTTTTTGTCGTGAAATTTTTAAATCAATAAGGGAGGGGGGAACTCCCTTTAATCAGATTTTAAGTCTATACTATATGCATATTTACTTTTATATTCTTTAGAAACATGAATACAATATTCATAACTTTTAGGATGCAAGTAAAATAAAATGTTTATTTTCATTTCTAAAATTGCATAATCTGTTAAAACATAGTTAAAGATTTTAAATAATTTAATTCTCATGCCTCAAAACTATACATAAATGAATGTTTAGCTTTATATGACACTTATTAAAAGTGAATTTATATAGCATTTAAGGATTCATTATAAATTTAATCAATTTTGAAATATTTAAGTATACTAAAAATGGCAGAAAGTACATACCACAAATCTTTAAAATATTTATTAAAATCTCTTACTATTAACACAGCATCTCATTTATGGATTTTACTTCATACTGAATACATTTATATGTTAAGTAATTTTTCATAAGCGTTTCTTACCAGAGTTATTCCTTAACGTGTTTTCTGTTTCTGATGAAAAATTAAAAGAACCGTTAGAGATAAATGCGTGCCTTATTGCAGGTAAATATGGCAAGTATGATACATCTTCTTCGAGAGCTCACTATACCTGATAAAGTGTTCGCATGGCAACCGATAGATTAAACATTCTTTTCCGCTTTATCAAGTCGAAAGTACAAGTAGAAGGTAACTGTTTGCACAAAAAGTAAACCGACAAAAGTAGTGATTTTTTTAGTTTGTTTTAGGAATAGAACTTTTTTACCTATTATACTGGTAAGGGTGTAACGATTCGATGTCCCAAAAAACTTTTCCTACCAAAGTATTTTCCGGTAAAAGCATCTTTGAGAGACAACCGTATGCATCCGTACTCTTGCCCAAAATGTATGTTGCTCTAAAAGAACAGTTAGCGGGAAAAAAAAACTATTCCTAAAGAGAGAAGCTAAAATTAGAATGCATTCTCTTATTATGATAGTCAAATAATCAAAGTCAAAATAATTTCGTTCAAAATAGCTCATTCACTGCGGATATCCTTTCAACGAGATACACTTTTGGAAAACATTAAGAAATAAAAAAAAAGCTAAAATCTCTTATTTTTGTTAAATTTCAGTTAAATTTGGTACAAATAAATTTTAATATGCATAGATAGCATAAATAAAAATCATTTGAAAAAGTTACAAAATTTCTTGTATTAAGGTTTGACTACGTTCGGAACTGTGGTTTTAAAAAAAAGCACATAAATGGATAATTTTCATGATATTTAGTGTCACTCAGATTAGAATGCATGTATAAAATTGTTTTAAGGACATTATGACAAAAAAAAAATTATTTAAATACAATATATTTCGGCAAAAAATTAGCTTAGAATAACTTTTTTTCAAAATGTTCTTTTATGCTTCTAAAATAATAATATTTTGCTTTTATAAAGTAAAGACTTTTCCAGAGAGTCTGAACTATTTTTTTTGTTGAAAATTTTCCGTTATTTTCAGTGTTACAACCAACTGAAATAATTACCGGTGTTTTTTTCATAAAATTTTCCCCCTCTGTTGTCGTAAAATATGGATAAACCCACTTCTAAGTTATATATTTCAAAATTTCTAGTTGAGCCTCTGTACAGAGGTCTAAGCTCTATACAGGCAAAATATTATTATAATAGAAGCATTTTTCACAAAAGGAGAATATTTTGAAAATGGGTCATTCTATGTTCATTTTTTGTCAAAATAGTGTACTTAAATAATTTTTTATTGTAATAATATTCTTAAAACAATTTTATACACATTTTTAAATCTAAGTAACACTAAATATCATAAATATTATCCATTTATACGCTTTTGCAAAATCATGGTTCCGAACGTAGTCGGAAAATTTTAATAAAATTTTACGCATTATTTTTAAATGGCTCCTGGTGATTTTAGATGTATAGACTATTGTTTTTATAAAATTTTTGCACAGGTTTAGTTGTAAAAAAAATAATTTAATATAATGTTTCTCGACCTTCTTTTTTTAAACTCTTGCTTTATTTTCACTGTCTCGAAACCCAATTCTCCTTAACCACGAGTCCCTGTCCAGATTCCATTGATGATCCTTCTCTTTGAGACTCTTTCCCTGCTGCAGGTTAAATCTGCGAGGGCTATTTCTTTCATACACAAGAGTTCACTTATCACAGCCAGTACGTCTTATGTTGACAAGATGTTAACATTGCGCATGGTGTGCCAGCTAAGGTGTACCTGTAGATCTATACTCAAAATTGGGAATCATATTGATTGTAATTAATGGACTCTTGTTTTGGAAAAAAAAAGCAACCAGAACCTCACAAAAATGCAAGAACAAATCACCAAACTGTGGTTATAAGAAATTCTACAAATCCAAACAGCCCCCATGTTGTACCTTTTATCGAAAATTGCACTAAGTCGCAAAATTCATGTTCTGTACACTTGTAACATATGTTTTTATTCATTATTACTAATGTCGAACTTAGAAGTAACACCAGGGCTGTTGACTACGGATCTTACAATTATAAGTCAAGGACAAGTTATAAAGTTATAAGGATACCCCTTGAACTGGTACCCATCTTAAGTTTGAAGTTTTGACCAAATTTGAGGCTTTATTTTGAAATTCAACAATATACGTTTTTTAATTACTATTTTTTTCGCTAATTACATTTTTGAACTCTAAAGTGAATATATATGTTTATGTTTTAATATTTTAAAATTCTAATAGCTATGTATTTTTCTTTTTAAATCATAATTACTGATACCCTATTTTGATACGAGTCTCATTTCATTTGGAATTAAAGGACTAAAACATATATTTTGACAGATTTGCTCACGAATACTCGTTAACAGGATTAAATCATGAATTTTTTGAAAGATTTATTCACAATTCCTGGTTAAAAGGATTAGACCTTATCTTGTTGAACCTTGCCGTTGAATTTTTCAAGAATACCTTAATAGTTTACCATGCTTTACTGAGTGGTTAAAACTTTTTCCTAAAAAACTTACGTAGTTTCCAAGTTGGTTATGTTTTTTCCTATTTTTCTCTTATATTTATTAAAATGTAGAAAAGGGATAACTTTTGTTCTTGGTTTTTTGGCGCATGAACGGAGAGAATGTAGAGTTCCTTTTTCCCAATATGAACATGTGACGATGGGTCACACGTATGGACACTCTCACTCCTATGTTTAAATTATATATTCATGAATTCTTTCGGATTTCTTTTGTCACAACTCTTTGAAACAAAGATGAATGTGTTACACACACACACACGCATAGATACATGACACAAATAATCGATTGGTTATAAATTACACAATAACCTTATTTCCTGTTTTGTGGGGATAGTTTGTAACGATATAATTTAAACCAGCGGCTCTTAAGCTTCTGATTGCTACGGGCCCCTTTATGTATCAGCCTGACATCATGGACCCCCAAGACTTCGACTCTCCCCTCCCCCCTCAACTCCCAACACATGGCTCAGATTCCTCAATAATCCTAATACTGCATCTGCTACTTATACAAATTTTTAACACTTTTTTCCCTTTAAGAAAACAGTAAACATCTAATTTATTGTAAAATTTGTCAAATTACAGAGACTTAAATGGGTTGGTCATCCTGGGTAGAATGAATGAAGATCGTTGCTGTAAAAAAATCTTTCTGGCAAAGCCCATGGGAAATAGACCTCGGGCAGACCCCCATTAAGATGGATTGACTGTGTCGAAAAAGACCTAAATATTTTAAAGGTCAAAAACTGGAAAACAGTTGCCAAATGTAGAGATGCCTGGAGAAAATTTCTGGAGAAGGCCAGGGCCACCTAGGGCTGTCGAACCATTGAAGAAGAAGAAACACCTAATTAAAGAATATTACTTTGTAGTATTGGTTATGTAGTTACAAATAATAAAAAAAACTGAATTAATATTTTTGATTAAAATACATGTTCTAGTAGAGTTTTCGGACTGACGAAAAATCTAATCTGGCTTGTGCATCTTCACCCTTTTCCTCGAGGCGTAAAAGAGGGAAACCTCTTCGCGGACCTCCTAGAAAGGCTCTGGGGCCCCCCAGGGATACGCGGACCACAGCTTAACTGATTTAAATGATAGTTTGCTCATTTCTCGTTTGCTAATCGCTATCATTTTGTTAGTGATTTGACTTGTAGTGAATTTAATACCTCTTTTCAATATCATTAATATTTTCAAACTTCAATATCAAAAGATATCATGAAAAAGGATGGCTATTGTTAATTTGTGCTTTCTTCTTTCTGTATACATAATTTTTTGCAATAGTCTGAGACCTTTTTCGATCACTGAACTCAACTTTTTTTCCAAGAGGCACTTGATTTGTTGGACTTCCAAAATAAAAGTTATTTTTACCTAAAAAAAAAAGATAAAACTGATAAAATGGCACAATGAACATTTTTAACGTATCTAATTGATAAAACGGGTGCAAAGGAAGTCAACTTAGTTAAGCAATCGTAGGAAAAAGCATATTGAGCTATTAAATATGTAAAATCTAAGTATAGTGTAAGAGTTCTGTAACACATACACACACACCTGATTAAAGGCTTACCATAATGCAATCTACTAACAATAACTTAGCTAATTTACATTTAACTTTTTTATGAAAACAAAGACTTCTACTGATAATAATGATTCTTGTCTGTATGGATATGTAATTATCTTTGGTAAAAAATATTAATTTTTACCTAAAATCTCTTTTTTATTCGACTTAAACTTTGTGTATTTATCAAAACCAATTTACAAATAATTACAGAATTTACCATATATAACTTAACATGTGTTATTGATTATAAACAACATAGCAATAATTTCGAAAATAGAGATGTTTTTAATATTTTTGGACCGTATACACATAGAAACTCATTATACGATAAAGCATATGTTATTCAAATTTTATTTTAATTTATGTTTGATTTAAACAATTTAAATAGGAAGTTATCAGTAGCATGGGACTAAAAAAGTCTAAAATATACTTGGAACATAATACAATTGTACAATTCATTGTATTCTACAAAATAATACAGAAGGCAACATAAAGTATGATAAACTTTTATTTATTAATCAGACTTTTTAAACTGAGTAATTACTTTTGTTTTAAAAAAATTGTTTTGTTCATAAATATTACTTTTCACAAGAAAAAAAATGTAGAGGATTTAACTTTTTATAACATAACTGTAGAAATTATTTTGATTATTTTTTATCCCATTAGAAATAAAATATATAATAAGGTATTTATCCATATAGAATCTCGTTATTTTCTGAAAAAAGTCAGCTTTTCTATTTTGGAATAAATGTTTGAAGTTCCAAAATATTTTCTGATAACCTACAGGTAAGGCTGTAAGGATCTTGCCTCCGGCCTAGAGATGTGAGAGAAAGGGAAGGAAGACTCGCCATGTTCAAAATCATTATTTACTTGCAACACAAACAACAATACAAGTTCGATCAATCAAAACTAAGAGATGCATGCCATTTAAGCAATATGAAGACAACAATGTGACGGGGCTTTAAGGAGTTTTTCAACTAATCCTCTTGGGGAATTTTTGGGGCCATCAATTGAGTTATTTCACAGCCAACCCTCTCAAGAAGAAACCTTGATATGTAGATTAGTTAGTAGATATGTAGTGGCGGTTTAGTAATCGTAAGAAGAAGAAGGACAGGAAGCGGAGTTGCTGAACGCAGTGTGGTTATGGTAAGGATCTGAACTTAGACGCGTAATTATAGAACGGGCTTTTTAGCTATTCAAATAATTTAAGGAAGTTAGGATTCATAGGATAACTGTACTTTAAGTAAGGCGGTTAGGATTTCAGGAGTTATTCACATAAAATTTAGAGCTGCGATGTATCACTGATTCCCCCCTCCCCTAGAGTAAGATATTCTTTGATTATTATATTTGATAACAATAAATTGGTTTATTATGGCTAGCTTGGGTCATGAATCCTTACCTGCTACAAATCTAGGTCGAGTAGATGAAGAGATGACTTCCCTAGTGGGAGGCTATCACAACGAGGTTAGTTACCAGTAACACTTACTTCAATTCAAGTACTTTGCCTTCCTAGCTATCTAATCTATGTTCAATCTCAAGTAATAAATCGTCACCTTAATTATTACAATTATCAAATACTAGATATCTGCGTTACACTTTAAATTTGATTAATCCCTGCTCCGCCAGCAACCTACCCTATCTCTCTCTTTCTAACCTGAAAGTTCTTCAGAGGAAGCTTTTTAATAAAATAGTTTTTAAGGACCAAAAATTTTCCAAGAGGATTGTTAGTGAGAAGGTCGCAGATAGAGCCGTCACAAGGCCTCATTTAAAAAACAACTATACATTTGAAAAGGAAACAATAAGTTAAACTTTCAGATTTGTCTAGTAAAATAATGTAAAGGTTTGTCCTTTCATTCTAGTTCTATAAACACAAAAACACCTTTTGAACTATTATATATATATATATATGTATAATTATACTTTTTACTTCATATGTACATATATGACATAAATTTCCTCTCAACATTTCTTTTGTCAAATTCACTCTAAAATTAACATTAATTATCAATTTGAAAAATGGTTAGTTTTTTATTTATGAAATTTACTAATGCATTAATAGATTCTTTGAAAACGGAATATTAAGTACATTGATTCTATCTGTAACAATATGAATGGGATGTCACAAAATATTCGTTATTTACACCAATATGGCATTTTTAAATTTATGAAAATGCAAACACGAAAACATAATCACTTGGTTTTTAATTTTTCAATGAATAATTTTATTTTGTCATGAATTTAATCACAATTTTTTTTAAAAAAACAGTTCTCGACATTATTATTCTTAAGAATATCCAAAAATATTTTTAAAAATAGTTTGTGAAAATTTTTATATTTGCACAACATTAAATTTGTGTTTCAAAATGTTGCATTTAAAATATCCATCAGGTTAGAAGCATAATTCGAAAATTCCATAATTAATTATACAGAAACATTATTAATGCAGACGATATTATAAAACCGTTATGACTAATACAGAATTTTAAAGTATTCGAATGTAATCTCTTTTTCAGACCACAAAGGAAATAAAGAAATGTTTGTCTCCGAGATTAAGAAATGATTTTCATTTTCGTCATCACCATAATAATTGTTTGAGTCAGAAATGTAAAGGCCGTGGCAGTTTAAGATAGGTGTGAAGTCCTTATCTCTGCTTGTCTGAAATTATTCACGAAAGCATGTTATCAGTTATTCCTTTTCCCTACAACTCGAGAACGATAGTACTAAAGCTAATAGAAAGAAATGTAGGATATTGAACAAAGATACCTCTACAGACTTAAAAAAAGAGAGCGTGAAAAAATTAATACAATTTTGCAATTGTAAGCTGCTGAATGTCAATGTTCAAAAACTCTTTAACGGATTTGAATTATTTTTTTAAAGGAATTGAATACATAAAAGTAAATATATATATTTACCTGAATTGAAATTTTAAAACTATTTTTGTAAACAACTTTGATTTACTTATGGACAATAAAGTGTGTGAGAGTTGAATACAATAGAGTGTTTTTTTTTAACAAATTTGAAGATTTGTTTAATGTGTATAAATAAAGTGGAATGTGCTCAGTTTTTTGTTAAAAAAGTAATCGCTTAAAAAGGTTCCATAATTTATTTCACGATTGTGGAGGAAATAATGCTCAGTACGAGGCATATAATTGTAATCAGTGAACGATAATGTTACATTAATAATTATGGATAATTACTTGGTCGTACCGTAAGCTCTAATGCAGTAATAGGAGTTAAAAAAAAACCTTTGTGTGTGTGATTAAATTTAAAACCAAACCTATTTTTCAATTCCTACTATTAGCTCACACTCTCTATTTATTTATTTATTTATCTTGGTGGAGTTTTCAATCATTAATAAAATACATTTTAAAGCGCTCCATTGAGCTGAAATTTTATATACATGAACATTTTGGATGACAATTCAGTTATTTAATTATAATTAATAAAAATTAATTGATTAAAACTAATTATTTAAAGAATTACAAATACAATCACATTGGCATTATTTTTGGCGACTTGTGTCAAAACTTGAAGAGGTTTTTTTCTCACGTTTTAAAGTATTCAGTTGAACTGAAATTTTATATACACGATTGTTTTGGATATAGTAATACGATACTTTAATGATAATTAATAAAAATCAATTACCACTTAATGTTGTGATTCTGTCATATGTATATACATATGTATATTAATTGTAACTATTTAATAAAAAGTAGCTAAAATAAAATTTTTCTTTGTTGATCTAAGTAGGAATTGACTTAATTTTTTTTATATTACTTGATTATAAAGTTTATTTCACATAATGCACCTTTACTTCAAATTGATCCTCTTTTTTTCACACAGGCTTTAAGTTTCTTTTGCCTCTCATCTACCGAGGCACTTGCTATCTGCATGCAGGGACGTCTTAAGGCATGGGCCAACTGGGCCCAGGGCCTCGCTTCGTTCTCGACTTCGTCTTAATAAGATCCTGATCTGGATGATTTTAATGGTCAAATATTATTCCAGTATATATTCTCCGAAAAACAGGGAATTTCATACTGCTTGTCAACTGGTAAAAGAGATAAGGCTATATTATTATGTGACGGACGTTGTCTACGTCTACGTTGTCTACATCGGTCCAGCCGGTTTGGTTCTAGGTTTGTGAGTAGTGCACGTTTATTTGTTGCACAAATTACCGTTTGTACGAGAATTTGACAATGCATGCTATATGCTGTCTATTTTTAAAAATCACATCTAGGGCCTGCTTTTGCATAGGAGCCTAGAGCCTGAAAAAATCTTAAGCTTTCTTTGGGCTCAGAGCTTCAAAGAGTCTTAAGATGTCCCTGTCTCCATGGTAATTTTCATCGTTGCTTTCCTTCGTTTAAAACTGTTCGAACGGAAATCCTGTTTTTGACACACCTTTGCCTTCAATACTGACCACAATTTATAATCTAGTGGTTTTAAATTGCAATGGCTCGAAGGTCAATCTTTGTGTTCTTTGAAGTCCAGCCCATTATTTTTCTAACACCTCTGGGTCGTCTTCGAGCCTATCAGGTCCTCGTCACTTGACCATGGTTAAAAATTATGAGGTCGTCACCAAAAGCCCTCGTGTAGCTGAACAGTGCAACATTAACATTCATTCACTTACTCACTCGAGCTTATGAGCAGGAGCAGAGCCCTGTTGAAAAATCCAAACATTTCCATTTAACAATTTTACATTTAGGGCTTCACTATTTGTTTTAAGAAAGTGTTTGATAACTTTTACTGTGATTTTCACTCCTTTCTTGCAAAAATGAATCTGGCATGACTTTATACTTGGCACCCCACCAAACTAATAAAGAAACTGGATGATAAGCTCTCTGCAAGTATTATTTCGAATATTAAAGAATAACCATAACTATACAGTAATAAAAAGTTATCAGAAACCTAAACATTAAGAAACTTTGAAGGGCTTTTGTTTCTCTAGAGCCAGAAATACTTCGCTACAATATTATTAGTTAAATTTATAGAGCTCAACACAAATTACGATTTTCATTTCCTTTATTTTTTTTCATGGCATGTTGTGACATGGAAAAGAGTCTTGATGTACTGAATTGAATTAGAAAGAAATATTTTATACTAGGTTGTCACAAGGAAGGTATTTTTTAAATATTTTAATATTTATTTATTATATGCATCCAACGCACATGCTTGGCTTCTTGACAATTTGATGCCGAGCCTCAGAGTACCGACTGACGGCGGCGTCAATCGGGTATTCATCGAGTCCAGTGCATTGGAACAGATGGTCATCATTCATCCTGGTATGGCCACAGAGCGGGCAGGCCTCGTCAACAACTGTGACGGGGCTTTTATCGCGATTTCCATCAAAAATTCTCTTGGGATTCTTTGGGGCCAGAATGGCAATTCCTTCCAACCAACTCAAGAAGAGAATGTGTATATGTAAATTAGGAATCATATATATATTGGAAGTTTAGCATTCGCGGGGTCGCTAAGTGAAGTGGAGAAGTAGTCGCAAAGTGATATGAGATAAAGTCTAGTAGAAGAATCTTAATTCTGGGAACTAACCTAGCCGCGCAGGTGCAGACGAATCAAAAGTGAGTCCGAGACCAACGGAGCATAACCTAAGCAAGAGCCAGCCAAATTAAAGCTGGAACAAAGTCTTAAGGACCGTAGCTGTTTACCTAGGATATAGCGCTAAGCTTGATCAATTAAACTTTAAGTATAAGGCATTTACGATTGAGATAGGATTTAATCTTATATTCAGTGGTTAATTGCGCTATTGATTAGTAATACGTGTTACGTCTTCTCATTCTTGATCCTCCTCCTCTTAGATTAATATTGTGTTGAATTGTGTTTAAACCAGTGCTTCTCAAACTTTCTAGACTTGCGACCCAATTTTCAATCATTATTTTCATCGCGCCCCCTTCCGTACAATGACGATGTATTGAATTCAACAATAATATACTTTGAAGTAAAGCTACAATACGACTTTAATTGTAAACCGTACAAATTATCAAGATAAGAATTAAATTTTGCATATAATTTTATGACATTTCCATAGGGTCACTGGTAATTATTAAATTTGTTCTTAACTTAACACTGTTAAATTAATTATGAAACATATTGTGCAGTACTGATACATTTATAAGTGTATTATATCAGTGTAAATCTGTGTTTTATGATGTCAAAATGTATTTTGTTTTGCATCCTTTCAGTAAATTATTAATTTCTTTAAAAATAATCTTTTGTTTTCGACTTTTCAAAATACTCGCGCCCCACTTGTATGGTTATCACGCCCCCCTAAGGGGCGCGCCCCACAGTTTGAGAAACACAGGTTTAAACTAAGATCTTAATAAACGGATTTTAGTATGACTAAATTTAGTAGTTCTTCGTTCCTTCCGACAGACATAGGTCGCATGAATAGTGGAGAATGGGTGTTCCCATCGCCGGGACACCACACAACTAGGCCAACCCAGTGGAGGTATATTCCCAAAAAGTCATGTCCGGCGGTTAGGTGAAAGAGAGCAACAGCTTCGGCTTTCTCCAGGTGTCTCGGGATAGGACCCATATTGGTCAGGGATTCCCACGGCTTACTGAGGCTCTTGGGTTTTGGCTAGAATCAGTAATTATAGAAACTAAATGATTATTAATGACATAATTATAGCAATCACTCACATCGCGCGCGTACACACCCACACAAAAGTGCTGGTGCCATGAAGGAAAGAGGACATTCCCAATGGGGATAAAGTTATACACTCGGTAGAAGCCCGTGCCACGCCGGGCTAAGCGAAGGGGAAAGAAACCCATACGACGGGGCAAAGAAGTCAAAGTAATTTCGAAGAGGAATATTGGAATAAAATGCTGGTGTCATGAGAGAAAGTGAAAGCCCGTGCAACGTCGGGCCTTGGAGCTAGTTGTTGTTATTATTTTGCGTAAACATTCGTACCTGCCTTTCAGAACTCATTAGAAAATTTAATCGAATGTTTGTTATAGGAAAAATTAAAATTTTTTATTTAGAAACTGAAGCTATATAAAAATAGTAGGATCAAAAAGTTAAGATTAATAGACAAAGTTTACCTTTTGTAATGAAAATTTTAACTAGGAAAATGTATGCTGAATTTTGTCTTATTTTTGAACCTTCATCAGAGTTGTTTTTGAAAAATTACATTTTTAATGTTTTGAAATATGATTTATTACTAGCATCAATTCCTGTAAGGGGACTGCATTGTAATATTTTTTTATGCATTAAATTCCGATTTCTGGTACTTTAAAACTTCGAAATTTCTTTAAAAAATGTCAATGTTAAATACAAAATGACAACTCTTTATAGATTTTTCTCTCTCTCTCTCTTTTAAACAAATATTACTTCTTAAAAAAATTCTACTGCCTGTACCTAAACTTCAACATTTTCTTGTTATTGTTTCCCTGATTTTCCCCTAATTTGGGAATAAATAAATTTTCTTTAATACTTTGTGGAGAAACTTTTGAAATTTTCCAATTATACCAGATTTTTTAAATTTGATCTGATATAACTAAAAGAATAAAGTTAATTGTTTCTGAATACAATACAGATTCTCTGAAAACTTCCTCTAAATTTATGTAGATAATTTTTCAATTAAAAATTCTATTTAAAAGTAGGACACTTCCATTTGCTTTTGTATTTTGACAATTAGATGACAAATTCTGTAATAAGTTTGTATAAGTGAACTATATTTAAAAGATTGAAGTTATATTAATAATAATTTTTTTCAAAAACTCCAGAACATTTTTTTACAATTTATCAATCATATTATAATTTCATATGGACAAAATAAACCAAAAGTATTCGTAGTTACTTTCCTCTGTTTCCAAAAATGTTGAAAAACTGTGTGGAAAAGAAACATAACGCATAAAATGGTATGAAAAAAAATATATAATTGAATTAATGCATAAAATTGCATGAAATTGTACAGATAAATTCTGTATTGTTACTTGGTTGATCGTTTTTCAAATGCAGAAAAGGTCTACGTAATTAATATGTAGGTTTTTTCAGACTAAATCTTAATTTATTTTAAAATTTCCACGTAATTACAGTAGCTTTTTTGCTAAAAGAAAAGAAATGACACACTGGTATAAATCTACAGTATAATGGATTCATAAAAATCATACGAATATTGAATAAAGCGGTTCAAATTCTTAATCACAATCATGCATGACAAATGGAATCATTTGGCGCCAAATGTTTGACTTCAATGTTCCTTTCCTGTATCGTCCGGAAGCTATTTTAAATGTTTTGGGAGTTCTTTTTTTCAGATAGTTATTCTATCCCTTTTGGAATTTTATACTTGTGTATCTATTTTAGGCCTCCTAATTGGACACCCAAATTTGCCACCAAGGTTTCTCCAGTAATCTCAATATTGTTCAAAAAGTACTCTCTCTTGGCCTACAAATTATCTTTCCGGACACAATATCCTTTCGGCAAAATCCTAAATTTCCGTCAGAAAAATCTTTCTTTATTAAAATTGTTATATGTAAAAATATAGAAAAATGCTATAAAGCAGTGCTTCTCAAACTTTCAATGTTTGCGAACCAATATTCAATCATAATTTGCATCGCGCCCCCCTCCATACAATAACGCGATGTATTAATTTCCATAATACTACACTCTGACACAAAATCCACAATACGATTTTAATCGCTATAGTCCCTCCGACGTATATAAACGTCTCGCTCTGTCAGTTTGTTAATTGCCCTAGACGTATATATACGTCTTTCCGAAGTACTATCTTTTCTGTGAACTGTTATCCATAAAATTATTCCGAAGGCTTTGGAAATCAATAAAATGACCTTGACAGTGTTTACGAAAAATTTTCTTGTTTCAGAGGATTTGATTATTTATTTCTTTTCTACCCCACTCAATACACCACATACGGTTACGTACGTGGCATTAGGGAACGAATCGCGTTAATTTTTAATTGACATTTAAGGGATTAATTATATAAACCGTACAAATTATCCAAATAAGTGATAATGTTGGCATATAATTTTATATATGACAAATCCATGGGGTCACTGGTAATTATTAAACTTGTCCTTAACTTAGTATTGTTAAATTAATTATAAAATAGATAGTGTAGTACTGATACATTTATAAGTGTATTAAAGTGTAAATGAGTATTTCATTTTTTTATTGTGTCAGAATGTATTTGTTTACTTTCAGTAAGTTAATAATTTGTTTAAATAATCTTTTGTTTTCGACTTTTCAATATGCTCGCCCCTCGGGGTTATCACGCCCCCTAGGGGGCCCCACAGTTTGAGAAACACTGCTATAGAGAGAGAACAAAACAGAATGTGTGTACTGTGAGAAACATTTCCGCGTTTTATGTAGTTAATATAAAAAAAAATTTGTAAGTCGATTCCTACTTTGAATGGATGAATAGAAAGTATTTTATTAACGATTAAAATTTTGAGCTATATATATATATATATATATATATATATATATATGAAGCAAATTTTCTTGACATACATGTAGGATATTCCTTTTTAAAGGAATTTAAAGATCATATCAAAATTTACCGAGGTCGGCAATTCTAATCAAAACGGTATTCCACATCAACGCCATTAGCGCCCTTTTTAAAAAAAACGCCGACATGAACCTTTTTCCGGGAGGCCCACTAACCTTCGTCGAGAGAAGTCTTTTCGCGCGTCAGCGCACCCCCGCGCCAGGGGAAAAATCTTAATAGTACCATAACGAGTTCTATCTTCGCCCGCGCCAGGCGGTAAGTCTTAATTAAAAAAAACCATAATGAATTTTTTTTTAATTTCCTAAATTGCCCCCCCAAAGAAAATGTGATCTAACTTCCCTATTCTTCCAAATATGCTTATCTAATTTTTTCCTATTCTTTTTAAAAATTTTCCCCCAATTAAAAATACCCCCTATAATTTTAATAAATTGTTTAGTTTTCAACTAGTTTTTTTTTTGAACTATGTTGCCTACTTTTTTTAAAAAATTTTAACACCCCCAAAAAAACCCCTAGACACCACGCCAAAAAAAACCCCGCCATCTGAAAAACCCAAATTTTTTTGGAAGATTTGGGTTGGTTTCCCACAGAAAAAAATTTGGGGGACGCCCCGGGATTGATTTAAAATCTTTTTTTTTCCTAACCTTCTTTTTTTTTAAAAAAATTTGGCTTAACGCTCAAATTGAAAGCTGAATGAAATGAAAAAACACAAACTTTTGCCTCTCATAACATACTAACATTATAGCAACAGTTTTCCCTTTTTATTTCACCCAAAACCCTTTTTGATGAAAATTAAAAGGGTCCATTTCAAGTTTCATCAGCAGAGTCCAGCCAAGAACTTTCAATTACTTTTTTAAACAATTTGATAAGGTACTGTTTTTTTTATTATGTTCTTCATTAAAAGAAAAAAAAAAATTTCCAAGCCATCGTCATGCTTGTTAATAACAAAATTGTTTTTTAAATTTTTTAAAAGTATAAAATTCCATTTTGTTTAAAGCATAATTTTTTATCTTTAAAATACTATTTTTCTATTTGTTATTTAATCGCCCATATTTAATTTTTTTGCAAGTATATTTTTTAAAAATATTAAAAAATCCAATGAATATTCAAGTTTTTTTTTAACTTTTGCTTTTTCTTTTAAAAAAACAAAATTGATTTATTGTTTTTTGATATGTTGTACAATATGAAAATTTGGGATTTCCGTTTTGTTTGCGTAAAACTGCCCTTTTGGACTGTCCCTCTACCTTTTAGAAATTCATAAATCCATCATTCTCAGGATAAATATTTCGAAATTTTTGGGATTACTGATCTCTTTTTTACTTTTTTTCCCCCCCCAGCTGTTGTGTAAAAAATTTTAATTTCCATTTCCTGTATTTTGAGAAGAAATTACACTGAATTATTTTTCCTTTTTAAAACATCGTTCTTTTTTTATAATTTATTGATGAAACATCCTAGATGACCCAATTTTTAATGGTGAAATTTTATCATTCAATATATGAATATTTTGAGTTCTTTTTTTGACAGAATTATTATGCTTTCTATTGAAAAGTGGGGCTTATTATTGGGTTTGATGATGAGATAGATCCTGAATGATTTTTTTTTATTGGTGTAATAAAATATATATATATATAAAAAGCTTTTCCTTAAGTGACTAACTTCTAATTGTTTCGTTTCGAATGATTAAATTTTTTTTCATTTTGTAAAATTTAATCTCATTTTTTTAAAAAAACACAAGATTTTTTTAATTTTTTTTTTACTTTCAAATTTTTTTTATTAAAACCAAAATTAACTGATATATTAAATGTTTTTTATAGAATTTTTTTTTGGTTAAAATTTAAATAATTGAAGTTTTTCCCAATTTTAAAAGTATTACACGTTTTAGCTCACACTATTTTTTTTAAAAACATTATTGGTCTAAAAATTTTTTTTAAATTAAAAGGGGTTTTTGATATTTCATTGCTTTTTTAAGTATTTTGGTGCATTAAAATTTTATTTTTAAAATTTTGTTAATTAAAAAGCGAGATTTGCTGACTAAAAGTGATACCATTGTTATTTTTGGGAACGGGGTGACAGTTTAGTTAATTTTTTTTATTTAAATTAAAAAAATTAAATTAAAATTTTTTTAAAATGGCCTATCTTGGAAAAAGGTCGACGTGAAGATTTATTCGTTTTAAACAGAACTAAAATTTAAAAAATTCGATAAATCTATGACCATCGCTACTCTAAAAGCCCCAATTACTAGAAATTGAAGAATATGACGAAGATCTAACCAAAACCTACACACAAAAGATTAGGGGGATCGTAAGGCCAAGGAAAAAAAATTACGCATAAAGAAAAAAAGAATACACATCGAAAAATTGAAGTTTGATGAACAAAAACGAAAAAAACAATTTGAATTGGAAAAATTGAGGATCCCAAACGCAATTTAAATTAGGTGCTGATACATCCGAAAGGGGGTAATACTAAATTTTCGTCAAAGAAGTGTCAAAATTTATACATCGTTTCGATTTGAAAAAGACATAAATCTTTTTCTTAAATTATTCGGGAAAGTCAAGCGCAGATACTGGATATAAATCAAAAAATTTTTTGGGGTTTTTCATCCGGTTTGGCTTTATTTCCGAAATATTCACACATAGCGAGAGAACCCATGACCCCAAAAAACACTCTTTCGAACATGTTAAAAACTTACTACCGGGAAAAGTTTTTAAACTAACACCAAAAAAAAATTTCGACAGCTATTTGTTTCATCGGGCTCCTGAAAAAACATGGATTGATTTCTACCATGAATTAAATACTTACTTCAACGGTTGGGTAGACGGTTTAAAAGATAGATACTTTTTGAAAAAAATTTTCTGGGTCTAATCATAACGGATCAACTTTTAAAAGGGAAAAAACCTTTCCCCAATTTAAAGAATTTACTTAGATGAATGGCCAAATATGAACTTCCTGTTCATGTTAAAAAAAACTTTAAAAATTCGGAAAACGTTAAAGAAAACTGAAGCAAAAGGGGGGGAAAAACCATTTGGGAAGAAAAAGGAAAATTTAAACCCATTGAAAAAAACTCGTAGATATGAAGCACCCAGAAAATTCAAAAAACTATAACAGAACAGAAAAAAAATTTCCAGCGTCAACAAATTTCAACAAAAAATTATCAATCTCCTGTCCCAAAATGAAAATGTTCAAAGATGTCAAGACAAAAAGCACAGAAAGGGTATTACAACAAAAATTTCGAAAAACCCAAAAATACAATGTTCCGAAGAATTATTCAAAGTCACGGAAATTTAAAGAACGCCCAAAAAATTTTCACACTCATCGTTGGGGAAGGTTTACTTTCTGAAATATTTTTTGGAAAAAAGAAAAAACACGGGGGCATAGACGGGGGTAGTACCGAAAATTTGCTGCGGGGAACACAAGCAGAAGAATCATGGACCCAACAAAATTATCAAAAGAATAAAATACTTCTCACAGGTATTGGCGAAGCACAGGTGACAACCATCGGTTCCTTTGAACATGAATTTGAAATCGACAATGGTTTTTCATTTTACTTTTGGGATGTTGTACCTGCCCCATAAATTAAAATTCGGGAAACAGTTATTGGGTCGAAACCCTTTTGGGAAAAAGCATCGATAAATTTCACGAAAAAAGGAGTTAAATTCAACAAATATGAAAATCAAGCACCCTTTTGCAAAAATTTTTCAAATATTTTGCTGAAAATTTTTCAAGAAGAGCTGAAACCCGCGGCCCTTTTTGAAAAATTTCCGAATTAAAAAGGAACTCGAAAGTTAATACAAGATTATAAGCCAGAAAAATAGCATCTACCGACGTCAAAAGAAAATTATTCCGAAAGACGAAGAAAACCCGTAAAACCCAACCCACCTCGTCAACTAGCGTTCACCGAAAAAAAAAGAGGTAAAAAAAACGGATCGTCGAGAATGTGTATTGACTACCCGAAAGTTAAACCGAAAGACATACAACAAAAAAAAAAAGATATCCCTGTACGGGAAGGGGTTATACGTCCGAGGGGTTTATCGGAATATGCAAAAAAATCCCATCGTAATGGTAAAAAAAAAAAGATGAGATGCAGAAAATTTTTTCTGTTTTTTTTGTCTCAGAAAAGGGGGAAAAATGGAAAAACTTCAACTAAAAAGTCAAATCTTCAGAAAAAATTTTCCCAAAATGATCAAAAAAAATGTTTTTGGACTTTTGGAAGGTTTGGGCAATTTGAAATCTAAACATAGCTTCATAAAGAAAACGTAGCCCCCTTTAAGATACCCCAAGTAAATAGTATAATGCGCCAAAAAAGAGAAATAGTGCAACTAAAAGGGGAATTTAGAAATAGATATGAAGTGGGAAAAAAGGGTTGGTCATCAGAAGGAAAAGAACCCACCACCAACCTCAGCTGATTTAATGAAATATTTTTTTTACAAATTAAATTTTGGGTAGTAATTTTTATATTTAATTTTTTTCTCATATTATATCCCTTTTTTTGAGAAATTAATTGCTATTATTTGGGAAAACTCGTTTTCCCAAAAATTATCTTATATTCGTTTGAACAATTATTATATTTTTGTAATTCTTTACCTTTTGACCCCCTTTTAAGGAATTTTTTTTTTTTGTGTTTTTTGATTTTTGGGATTTTTGTTAATTGCAAGTCGCAATATAGAATATTTTGGGATTTTTTTTGTTTTTTTTTTTTTTTAGGGTCCGGGAATTTAAATATGGGGGTGCATCTTTTCATCTGTATATTTTATTATA
The DNA here is from genome assembly GCA_019973955.1 of Trichonephila inaurata madagascariensis. NCBI lineage: Eukaryota > Metazoa > Arthropoda > Arachnida > Araneae > Nephilidae > Trichonephila > Trichonephila inaurata. The sequence continues at coordinate 12,348 of BMAV01012488.1, read as the reverse complement.
ATAAGAACAATATTTTTTTTGGTTATTGTATAAACATTCATATATTTAAAATTATGGTTATAGCTGAATCCAATTTAGCTTTTTTAGTAAATAATTTAGCTCTCAACATTGTAAGGGGCTGAGAGACCAGCTCAGTCAGAGGAGGGTGATTTTGTAGGATATTCCATTTGTAAGAAGTTAGATCATATCACATTTACCGAGGTCGGCAATTCTAATCAAAACAGTATTCCACATCAACGCCATCTAGCGTCCTTTTTAAAAAAACGCCGACATGAACCTTTTCCCCAGAGGCCCACTAACCTCGTCGAGAGAAGTCGTGTTTCGCGCGTCAGCGCCATTTTCGTCCGCGCCAGGCGGTAAATCTTAATAGTACCATAACGAGTTCCTATCATTCGTCCGCGCCAGGCGGTAAGTCTTATTAGCACCATAATGAATTCTATTTAATCTCAATTGCCTCCCTTAAAGTAATGTGATCTAACTTCCTATTCTTCCGAAATATGCTTATCTAACTTTCCTATTCTTTTGAAATATTCCCCATGTAAATACCCCCTATAATTCTTAATAAATTGTTAGTTTTCAACTGTTTTTCTTTGAACTATGTTGTCTACTTTATTTCAAAATTAACTAACACACCCAAAAAACCCCTAGACACCACGCCATAAAAACCCCGCCATCTGAAGAATCCAATCTTTTTGGAAGATTTCGGTTGGATTCCCACATACATATCAAATTAAAAGATAATGTAATAGTTTGTAATATTTATGATAAAAGAGAAGAATTTGATTTCAATATTATAAAAGTTCCTCATTGGGAGAGTGATGTACATGTTTCTATATTCAGAAATATTGTTATTAATTATATACAACTTAATAAATTTCTGGTGTCAAAAAAATTAGAAATAATAAATAACTATAAACATTTTACTAAATATTGCTTAAATCAGAAACACCCAATTAATTTTATTAATAGTTATATGAATAAAGCTATTCAAAATAGTAAGGATTAAAAATTCTGAGATTGATAATAGTTTATTATTATAATCTTATATATTTCACAGTTATAGATATCTCCATATTCTAATATAATGTAAAATTACTTATTATTATTTTATTCATATTTACTTTACTCTTGTGTGTTTTCATATTACTAAAGTTATGATATATAATTTGTGTGTAACTCTTATTAATTTTTATTTCCATTCTTTTTATATTTTTGTTAAGTGCTACATTTCAGCCATTCTCATGATTTAAATCTGCATTAGGGTCCAAAATATGGCAATAACTTATTTATTGCACTCAGATTTAGCGCGGGCTCAGCATTTTTAAGTGCAATTTTTAGGTAAGTTACCTCTCTCTTATGATGGATTTGGGTATTCCTATCCATTACTTCCAATAGGTTTTGCTCAGTATTATTTACATAAAGGGGGAAGGTTGGTTGGCCAAAAAAACATGTTCAACCCCACCTTTATATAAATTATTTTATATATTTGCTGTCCTAAGTCAGCGATGTTTATAATACTGTAGCATCCATTTTATAATTTACAATCTCGGTTGCTCATATGTCCTTCATTGTGTGATTTTCCTACTGTCTATGTGTTTTTCGAATATGATTGTTGGATGTTATCTCTTGTTTGTAGAGAATAAGATTATATATATATATCAGTGGCGCACACAAGGGGTTCTGGTCGACCCCCAAAAGCCCTTGATTTTTCGATTGGTTATAATTCTAAGTATATAATATGTATAATAAATATTTTTTATTAATGATTAATTTTATTAATTAATGCTAATTATTTATTCAATAGTTAGTTTTTTACTGTCTTTTGTTCCTGAAAATCGACAAAATCAAAAGTAGCATGATACAAGAATGGTGAACTTTCAACCCCGGAACCCCTTGAAAAATTCCTGTGTGTTCTACTGATATATATATATATATATATTGGGAGAGAGGGAACTAATAGTAGGAATTGAAAAGAGCATGATTTGTCTGCATTGTTGTAACAATGCACGCATCCGGTTTGACTGAAAAACCGGTTTTTGACGCCAACTTTTGTCATTGTTTCAACAGTTACAATGTTACAACAATGGAGACGAATATAAGTTGGCTTCAAAAACCGGTAATTAATTTAATTAATTCAATTTAATTAATGAATTAATACTTGAAAAAACTGTATTTACTACAAGTTTTAAAAAAAATTATTTGAACTTGATTGGATGAATAGAAAGTATTTTACTAACGAATGAAAATTTGAGAACAAGATATATATATATATATAGAGAGAGAGAGAGAGAGAGAGAGTGAGCTAATAGTAGGAATTGAAAAAGGCTTCTTTTTCTGCATTTATATTTAAAAAAAAAAGTGTTATTCTATTAATATCGAATGATTATCGTAATAAAATCGAATTTCTTATCCGGTAAATAAGATGTAAACACTTCATGTGTTTTGAGAGTAGACGCACGACCTCTGCTTCAAACGAAAAGAATTAGGCTGTAACATTGAACAATGCTCATAAAAGGCGGCTAGGTGTTATTTCCTAGAGTTCCACTTGTATCAGCATAGAAATTTTATTCTCGTCTATTTGTTCGTGAATAATCATGTTAGTCACAGAGCGCAAGAAAATAAAGGTAGATAAACTTGGCGTTGAACTCCATATCAGTACAACTGTTACGTATCAGAGCGGAAATGATGAAAACAGAATTGGCAAAATGGGGAATAAAATTTGTCATAAATTCAATATTTGTGCTAAATGTCAAATATTATTCAGATTATAAAATTTAAACCTACGTAAATACAATTTCTTTTCCGCAGTTATTTTTAATCTTCCAAATCATTCAATAACACAATACTGTCTACACTATTATTTCATCCAGTACTTTTTTTACATATCAGAAATATGAATAGGATTCGTAACATATGTAGAAACAAGTTTATTTCAAGTTAAATATTCATATAAGTATTTCTGAAGATGATTAAAATTAGAAGGTTAGGTTGATTGAATATATTAACGTTGCACTATTTAGCTACACGAGGGCTTTTGGCGATGGACCATGTAATTTTGAACCATGGTCAAGTGACGTGGACAACACCTGAGCTGGCATCCCTCCCAACTACCACACACACACCAACGGGAGGACGTTTCAGCTCTCGACAGATTTAACGTGCATCGCTGCCCTACACGGCGGGTCTTTAATGGTACTGGGCTCGAACTCGTGACAAAGCAAGCCACACGATCCGATACCTATACCACTCGGCTACCGCAGCCACATTAGAAGGTTAGGGAATTCACAAAAGGAAGAACTAAATTTATTGTTGATGTGTGTTTCTTATCCTGGGAACATATGAAATACAAGTGAAGAAGAACAGAAAGCATACACAATACAACAGAAGAATATATACACATTTATTACCGATGATGTGATCCCAGCATATAACTAGAAGGGGTGTGCTGCTTTCCTTTCGAGACGGGAATCCATTACAGGCGAAAGACCGACTTCTTTCCCGAAGAAGATACAACCATATCTTACTCGGGATTCGAACCCAATACCACTCGGTTACAAGCCGAGGGCCATAGCCACCATACTAGCTGGCGACACCTAATTTATTTGGAAGTAAAAATTTCTTAAAGCCATTCATACGCTGATAATATTTAGGAGGGCTGCATCTCGATGATTTAAGAAATAAGATTATTTCGCATATAACTGCTGCTAGATCCATGCAAAAGACGAAAAATTAGACGTTTAACTGAAATTACAATACTTATTTAATCAATACAACATTAAAAGGGTTTAATACTTAAATAGTTACATTATAAAGATTATTTTTAATTACAGAATATTTCGTTTAGCACAACATGTATATCCAATCATATTCGCTCGCTCTGTTTGAGAAGTAAGTAAAACATCTGCTTTCATTCACATGACTACAAATTAAAGCAACACTGACAAAATCACAAATGTTACAATTTGATTTGATAACTATCCACTGCAACAAAATTCCTTATTACTTTCAAACAAATTATAAAATAATGAATAATTTGACCTACACAGTATTTTAAATAAATTATCTTACAGTTTTAACTTACAATATTACTACATAATAAATTCGAATTTTATGTAAACTTCAAACTTTATGACATAATGCTTTTAATTAAAACTTAATGAAATGCTTGTCACATTTTCATTTAAAAAATATTTAGTGCGAAAGTTTTTTCTTTGTTGTTTCATTTTCCAAGTTTCAAAATGTGATTTTGTTTTGAACAAAATTTAGAACTGAAATATATAAGCGTCAATAACCAAAAATAGCAATAAATTTTAAAAAAAGGTGATTATATATACATATACAGAATTATTCCCAATTCTTTTTTAGAATTTAGAGCGCTGAAGAGTAAAAAAACTAAGACAAACACAGCAAAAAGAACATACGAAGAAAACGAAGAAAAAAAATTTTTCTTCTTTTTTTTCTTCTATTTCCTTTTCTTTTCTTTCTTTCTTTTCTTTGTACCTCGATGAAGTTGATCTCTTAATCCGACAGAGCTCCTACTCTCTGTTGTATCAACCAATAGCGTTATCGTAAACATATTTCAAGCTTTTGATAAAAATTGGTGCATATATTTCAACTGGCCCAGTTGCAAATTCTTGTTATTTTGAGGAGCTCTAAGAAAGAACTTAATTCATAATGCGAAATTATATTGCACACATACACACACAGTGCAGAACCATTACATTATGATCAGTTTAAAATGAAGGAAAACTATTCACCCTCAAAACTTGCCAGAATCCAAAGGACATTGATAACTCGACAAGGTGCTGATAGGTCTTTACGAGGTCTCCAATTCCAGGCTGATAGGTCTTTGAAACTAGTTACTTACCAACTGATTCAGCAATTTTCACGAATTTTGAGGTGGCAGCATAACAGCACGAATTTGGGTTCTCAGGTGGAACTACAAATGCTCAGTCGAATTCACGTCAGGGGAATTTAGAGTCCAAGGCATGGCTTGAAATTCACCAAAATGTTCTTCAAATTACTCCTGATTATTTGGCACTTAAGACACGGTGCGTTATAACTTATGACGTTGGTAAACACCAGCAGTCGCTAGAAACACTGTTGCTATGACGGGCTGCATCTTGTCTGCAATGATATTCACATTTTATGGAAGTGATTGGCCCTAATATGTACTATGGAAACATTCTCACCGTAATATCACCACTACTACCACCTTATATCCGGGCACATGTACACCTGGGTGCCGGGAGATTTCCTTTAGAAATAGGCATAGTTTTACTAGTCCGTCAATGGGATTGACCTGAAAACGTGATTCATCGGACCAGGTGATTTCCATTCTTCTATGATACAATGCCGTTGTTTCATGGCCCGTTCGGTCCATTGAGAGTGACGGGCCGTCAGAGCATAGACGTGATTCGAGCGCCAGTTGAGTAAGCCCCACGTAGCAGAGTACGTAGCACTCTAATGTTGAGACGCACCATCTGGGTTGTTTCTGTTGTAGCTGCAGATTTATATTGACCATTACAGCCTTCAGGTGTGAGGATTTGGAACTTGATAGATTTAAAGTGTAGAAGCCTCTCTACATGGCGGGTCAACGGGATACCATGCAACTTAAAAGTGCTATATCCTACTTTTGCAGTTTGTATGCTCGCTTAGTGCCTGATAATTTCCTACTGGTCTGAAATCCAAACAATCTTTATCGGGAAGTAAGTGCAGGAGAGAAATATTACTGCTAAATTGTCTTACGTGACCTAAATGCATCATATGATGGAATTTTGCTTTTGTGATTTGTAACTTTTTGTTCATAACCAACGTGGTTAGGCAGAAACAGGAGAGCCTATAGTCTGTATATAATACTGATGAAATACTATAGTTTGCTGTATAAGTTCAGAGAGTGGTATGATAACTCAGGTGTAGCTTTTGTCAATGAGATTAGCTCAAAATTAGATATCTGTGTTACTTTTGAATAAGACGCATATAAGCAATCAGTCAATCAATCCAGTTACTTGGCATAGCAGTACAATTTTTTTCCTTGCCCAGATTTAGTAAAAGCAGATCGTCAAATTCCAATTTACTCGTTTCATACTTTCCAAACAGCCATCCCTACATAGTTTAGCCTTTTTGAAAGCACTCGAATGCAGTTCGATTTATGCAAAGCCAGGAACACATTCAAATGGTTCATCGATTAGGTTATTAGAGGAATTTTCGGAGTATGCACATTTATCAATAGCATTCGTATTACCAGTAAGAATCAGGAAGAACATTCAATAACTTTTCTGAGATTCATGAAGTACTCGAACAAGTTTCTATTTGCTTGGAATTCATTTTGAATTTTCAAACTACTTTGACGCATCGTCAATTTTTAGGAATTTGCAGTTTTTTTTTATCGTCACTTTATTCCTTTCGTTTCTCATATTTTAGACTCCTTAAATTCACTTTTAGAAGGCTACACCAACAAACAAAAATCTCGCAAGAAAGCACAAAAAAATTATCACCCTTGTTTTGAAGGTTTTCTAAAGCTAAAAAAACCCCTATCTCTTACCAGCAGGCCACATTAATGAAACATCCCATTTCTTGTTCTTAATTTTCACTGAGGATAGAGCATTGGATGTTGCGGTGGAGAATTCTCTAACGCAAGGTCATTGGGGATCTCTCTCTCTCTCTTTCTTATCTTTGAAGCTTATGAAGTCTCAAAAGAACTGGTCTACTTATGGTCCTAACTTCTGAAAATTTAATTGTTTATTCAAAGGTTTTATCACATTGCTTGAAGGAAGAAATTTTTCAGTTTTCACCAATTAAAAGCTTTTAATTTAAGCTGTGACACACTAACAAATGATCTCTTCCCATTAATTGAGATATTTAAACACCCTTTCTTAACTTTCTTTCCTTCAACATCTGACCATGATTCAAAATTAACCTTGATGTTAACTAGGCTGAACATATCATTGAGCTTTGTGATGTACACGTTCTCCTTTCTCTAATTGCAGAGAAAGTACCCCGACAAATGGAGAAGAGTTCCACTCCGTTTCCCTAATTACTGGGAAAAAAGTTGTTTAAATGGGTGGTCAAGAATTCTGACCTCTGTTCTCACGGCCTCGCCTTAAAGTCCGAGTGCTGAACTGGACGCCGGTTGAGTGGCATCTCAGACGACAGCGTGTCTGGAGAGTATAACCCCATTATGCGCCGTAAAAGATCCCGCCCTCTGAGGGGCCGACAGACAAGAGATGAAAGAAATGCGCGGAGAGCAGGATCATGAGAAACCTGGGTGTTAAAAAGGAGAGCGAGAGGAATTACCGGGTGAGAACCATGGAGAGGCCTCTAACCAGCGACAAACGAACTCGGCGTGGAATTACCTGGGAGTCCGCGAATTAACGAGAAGGAGGGTGGACTGAGAACAGAGAAGCCTCGAGCCAGCGACAGGAAGGTGGAGATAGAGCAAGCGAGCGAAAAACAACTTCGGTGGGAAATTACCGAGTAGCGACGTTTTTCTGAAAATGAAACAAGTGAGAACCGTGGACTTTTTGGCATATCAAATGTACAGGACATTGCCCGAAATTCTCATTTTAATGAATATGTTTATGTGAGTGGTATAGAGACTTTATCACGAAAGAGTCACCTGAAATGTGGACCCTTTTTGCAGATCAATTGTACGGGACAAAATATTTACAGAAGTTCTTGCTTTAATAAATATGTTGTAAAAGAGCTGTGTGTATAAAGTAATTACAGCTTAATTGAAATAAAAACCCAGAAGCATTTAAACAATAAACGAATTCATCATATGTGATGCTCGCATATGCTGTGAAACTTATTTTTTCAATGGTAATACTTAAAAAAATAATAACTATTATAAGAATCTGGCATTATGATGCAGATTATATACGTTATCTTCTATCAAATATCAACACAAATTGAAAATAACTTTGGTATCTTTTCAAAATTCACAATTCAGCTGAGAAAAAGAAGACATAAATTAACCAAAATGGATACTTTTAATATTAATGATCGAGTGAGCATTATCGGCAAAAAATCTATGGGGACTATTGCTTTCATAGGAACCACACATTTCTCCGATGGTTTGTGGTTTGGTGTTATTCTTGATGGACCAAACGGAAGAAATAACGGAAGTTATGATGGAACACGCTACTTCAAATGTGAGAAGAACTATGGTATCTTCGTTCGTCCGTGCCAAGTTAAGAAATTGCCCCTTAAATGCACAGAAATTACTCGCAAGCATTACCCAAATTATTTAAAATGTGATTCTTCACCTACACCTACTGAAAAACATAAGAACAATGCAGATAATATTTCACCAATGAAGAAGAAGCGGGATGTAAAGCTGAAGAGCATCACAATATCGTCAGAAATAACTAAAGATACTGATACTAAAAAAGAAGCGGCTGAAAATAAAGAAAAGACCAAGGATAGTAAAATAGGGTTCATAAAACAACTATTATCATCACAAGATGTGGAAAGTTCATCAAAAGAAAAGGGTACGAAGTCTATCAAGGCAAATAAACAGGATTCAGACTTAAAACAAATGATTTCAAAAACGCACAAGGAATTAAATGAAGTGAAAGCATATGTCGCCGATTTGGACAGAAAAATTAAACTTCTTAAAGAAATATCGCTGAAAGACAATAATCTTTAACTATTGATAAATCTATGTTAAAATTATCAATAAATCAATTTAATTTTGTAAAAAAAAAATAATCTTGCAAAGAAAACAAATGTTTTCTTTAGAAAAAATTATAGTTTTTTAACAAATAAAGATTAAAATTCGTTTTTAAGAATGTTATATTTCTTACATTTCAATATGTTATTTTGTAAAATATTTGTTTTTCGAATGCGGAAGAAATGCTTTAAACTAATGACTGAAAAAAAATATTAAATGATAAAATAATTTTTTTATAGATTTCGAAACAAATTATGAACATCTTGAATTGCTAAAATTTATATATTTATTTAATTTTTCCGATAACAGTAATATTTTGAAGGAGATGACAAAAGTATTTAGCCTAGCAAAAAAACTATTTTTTATGCAAAAAAAAAAAAAAAAATATATAATAAAATTGCTTCCTCAATGTTTTTAAAAAATAAAATGACAGATCCTCCCCCCATTTATGTTCACATAAAATTGGTTACATTTATAAAGAAATATGTTTCAGTTCTTACGTATTATCGCAACGATCACCAACGTTCAAGATAAATCGCCAAGTTGGCAACCCCAATTTCGCATGCGTCGTATGCGCTGAATTGGCAATCACGAGCTTTCTTTCGTATAATGTCGCAAATAGGTTGCAATAATACGTAAGTAACCATGTATTTTAAGTGTTGAGAAGTTTTTTGCGTCTATCGTCTCTGATCTAATGTTCTTTGTTTCTGTCATAATAACATTCCTGAACATCATCAATGAAATTTAAATCATTGATTTGGAGATATTTTTCTGACAAAAGGCACTCCGTTCCTTTCAATAAAACAATCTTTTCGGATCGTTTTTAATGTCATCATATATTCCATTCTTGTAATTTTAGTAATCATTTCCAATTTTTTATACTTTGATTTTTTTTCTCATGTAATTCTCCACATTTGGATTTTCTATTCGTGAGAATAATGGGTACTTTTCCGTTTCGCCGGCGCAGGTGATTTAGTCGCCAAAAATTATACAACCGATGCCAAATGGAATATTTCCGCTTGTAACCTTTTTCCTTCACATTTCCAAAACAAGTCACGGTCTTTTCTTATCAGTAAAGCCTTTTCCATAATACCCAAGAACGGATAAAAAAAAACAATGAGAGCTACATTTTTTAACATTTATTTTGTTGTGTGTTGTCGCCAATAAAGCCTGCTTAGTGAGATTTGCGCTGGAGAAATGGAAAAGTACCGAATAACGTTTTATCTTCTCAAGATGATTTTATTCTTTTTATTTATTTGTACATATTTCTATTTATTATTTTCTTTTGACAGAAAATATTTTAATTAAGTCTCGAGTTGCTTTTGTGATAGAAGTTCTCATAACAACTTTTAAAGTTACTGATCATCGAATTTGGCAACAAACTGAGTATCCATTCTGTGATTCCTCAGGGCTTATTTTCTTTTGGTAAATACAGGATTTACAGCCCCTGGATCCCCCAAGTGCTTTATAACTCTTTGAATGTAATGTTTGAGGATGCGCCGTCAAGATGCCTTAGTGATCTCTCTTATTTTCACTTATTTTTGTTATTCCACCCCCTTCTTTCATTTCTTCTATTCATATGTCTAAATTACTGCTAAAATATTTATGAAGGATTTTGAATATAGCAAAACCAAAACAGCCAATTGGTTCCCGAACCGGTGCGAACCAACTGAATTCTAATATTGTAATACAAATCAAATAATTATATGTTCTTGGAAGCCCAGTGGCTGAGTGGTAGTGTATTGTGCTTCCCCACTTTAGGCCAGGGGTTCAAATCCCGGACTGTTCGTGGTCGACTCAGCCTTTCATTCCTTCAGTGGGTCGATAAATGAGTATCAAGCTTGCTTGGGAACTAAACACTGGGGTTTCACGTCAGACCTATCGGAACATCTGCATATGCACCTCAGAGCCCAAGGTCATCAAAATTGATTTGGGTGCAATAGATATGATTGGAAGGTTGGGTTGATATGATTGTAAAATTGATTGGGTGCAGCCCATGCGGGCTAAGACCTCATGGGCTGTTGTACCACTGAGCCCCTCATTAACTAATTTTATGTTATTAGATTTTCTTTTTAATGTAGTCATATTTTTGGTTTCCAAAGAACATTAACTTCAGATATTCCAGAGAACATTAAATTCATAGCTAAACAACATTTCTACCATCAACAAAAAAGATTAGCCTCGATAAAAACAACAGATATCAACGATGGTATTTTTGTCGCTCGAATGTAACTGGGCGTTACAGATAAATATCACAGAACAGTTTATTTTAAGAATGAACTTTATTTATATAAGCCTATCACGCGCGTTATTTATTTTGTATTTCGTCATTTTACTGTATCTCATTGATTCTATGTTTGACCGTCTTCTTTGTCAAATGAACGGAACTTTGTCACAACAGTAAAAAAAAGATCCGAGATCAAATTGCGCTTACTCGTTTCCTTAGTGGTCATCTGATGTCATTGACTTTTGTCGATGGCATTAAACATTTCGAAATTTGCACTAAGTGTTCTTCTGCTCAGGCCTCCCTTGGCCACATTTTGTCTTGTTTGGGGCTTACCAGGCAGGACTTGGTTCAAGATCCCCTATTGGTTTTGAACTTCTTCAAGGTGAATGGACTCATGGACCTGAACTAGCTCTGCTGATCTCGTCGTGTAGCTGAACAGTGTGACGTTAATATTCACTCACTCATTCGGGGATGAGAAACAACAACAAGAAATGATCGCTATACAGATAATATCTCAAAGTTTTTTTTACTAATACAGGCGTATCGACTTACTCAAGCTTAATTAGAAAAAAATATATATATAAAAAATTATGTGGTGGGGAGGAGCTAAGGTATTCGTATATGTTGAAAACTGTAATTTCAACCAAAATATCAAAATGTTCATTTTCTTAAAATGTTTTTATTTTCTCTCTACCATTAGTAGAAAATAAATTAAAAGTATTTTATGCTCAATAAGGTTAGCTTGAAACGCATTTGCTGCTAAACTGGATTTTTGTATAAATATTAAATTTTTGAAAAGTCCTCAAAATTTTATTTATCGAAATTTTGTAAGACTTGATATAATGGTTTTTATATTGTTTTTTGTGAGGGGAGAACTAGAATCTTTAATGAATTTATATCGCGAGCACATCAATGTAGTTTGAAAATTAACTTGCGCATAAAATTTTAACTCTTCTTCCATTATTGTTATTTAGATTTGCAGCACTTTTATCAATTAGTTTGAGCAGGAGCGTCGCTACCGCCGTATCAATGAAACGGGACCCCCCAAGTTACAGGGGGGTTCAACATGGGGAAAATTCTGGCACTTCCAAAGAGGTGTCTTTTACCTTTTCCATAAAATGCCCCCCAAGAAATTTTGATACAGGACCCAATCAGAACTGGCTACGCCAGTGAGTTTGAGTATATTTAAAAATCTACTTCATGCTTTTAACATAATTCATTCTTAAATATGAGAATCACAAAATTCATTTTATCATGCAATTTTTATTTTTGACCTAAGAAACTTTGAACATATGCTAAAAAATTTTTTTAGAAGATTAATCAAGAACATAATTATTTAAACCGTTTTTAAGAAAAAAAATCTTTACGAATACCAAATAAAGTTCAACATTTAAAATAAAACCGTCATTTCTGCTGGTAGGAAAAGCCACATTAAGGCCTTCAGAAA
>BMAV01012486.1:0-51632 GCA_019973955.1 Trichonephila inaurata madagascariensis | reverse complement strand
AACAGACAACGTAAAATATATGTATTTCCTTTCATTACAGTTAAATAAAAAGATAAATAAAAATTTTAATGTGAACTCAGTGTTTGTTGATTGATTGATTGAATATTAACGTCGCACTGTTCAGCTACACGAAGGCTTTTGGCGACGGACCACGTAATTTTGAACCATGGTCAAGTGACGTGGACGACACCTGAGCTGGTACCCCCTCTCCTAATTACCACACCACACCAACGGGAGGACGTTTCAGCTCTCGACAGATTTAACGTGCATCGCTGCCCTACACGGCGGGTACTCAGTGTTTGTACCGCTCTACTTACACATCGCAAAATCAGGGGTATAATGCGCATTTTTCAATTTGACACGATTCTGAGCATTCAGATGTGAAATAATTTCTTTGCAGACTCGAAATGTTTTTCATATGAGGAAAGATTTTTTACTCTGATATGTAGAGGCAAAAGCGGAAAGCACAGTACATGCAATCTGTTTTTAAGCAATTAAATCTCATTGTTCAATAATTTACACATTCAATAATTTACAAAAAAGCTGTAAATTTATATTTAGAGTTATGTTTCAGATATTTTCGTAATTCCGTAAGTGTTCATGATTCTGAAAATGTTTGTCGAACAAGGTCCACTACAGATTTATCAATTTCCTTCCACACAAAAATTGACAAATTTGTTGAGTAGTGCAGAGTGCCACTGAGAATTGTTCCGCGTGCCATAGGTTGCCGATCACTGTTCTAGACTGTGGCCCATTAAAAAAGATAAAATCTGTAAAAATATCTTATACGAAGTAAATATTATATAAGAAGAAATATCTTATACGATGTAAAAATTAAATATTATGTAATATTTTCTACCAAAATTCCACATAGTATTTTGTTTTACACATAGTTTTTAGTATCACCAAAAATGTCCGCATTGCAGGAATCTTTTATAAATTGCATTTTTCTTAAATGTATAAAAGAAAATAGGAAATGAAAAGGAAAGGACTGATTTGAAAGGATTTTTTTTTTTTAAAAAAAACCGAACTTGATAAAATGAGCGGATTTTTTAAAAATGAATTAATTGATTGATTTAAACATACCAAATTATATTAAAATTTTTTAATTTCAAGTGAATTTCATAAAACTTACAAATAATTTGATTTCATATAATTATTCCAATAAACAAATGGTTAGAAATTTGCATTGCTTTTAATATAGCAGTTACAAATCAAATGATAAGTGGAGTGCTTTTCTCTCTCTCTCTCTCTCTGTATAAGAAATTTACTAAATTAAACCAATACTTAAATTAATCCTGGATAAATTTATTAGTATTAAATACTTCAGAAAATGATATAAGCATAATACAGAATTTGCCTCCAAGATTTAGACACAATATATGTAGAGAGGGACCTTACTTCTTAAATTGCTTTATTAAATTAGTATTAATAGTACATAATTCAATCTTGTATTTCTTGGTATAAATACTGTAGTAGAAGGAAAATTTTAGATATACGAATTTTCTTTTTTCATATTTTATATAAAAATGACACCTTCTAATTCATTTAATATAAATGATAAATCTTAACAAGTTCACCAGATCAAATAGCAATATAAAACGTTAGAATAAACTCTGTTTTTCAATAAATAAAAAACCCTCTAATTGTTAAAAATAATTAACTAAATCTAGTTTTTTAAAAAAAATATATTATAATATATTTATATTGATATTAATATGTCAAATAAATTATATATTATTTATTATGTTATAAAAAATAAATATTGCAAAGGTAAATAGGTAAGGAGGTGGGGGGGGGGAGTCATTTTGAAAAAGAGTATTAGAAGTGCTAATTTTGTGAAGGAAAGGGAAAATTTATAAAAGTAGAGCAAGCCTGTTCCCGCTAGGTTTTACTTATGCATGTATAGGTATATATACAAAAATTAAATAGCTGTTTATATCAGGGCTTCGAAGATTTCCATGCTTCAATTAGTATTTTTTAGTGGACTTGATTGTTTATTTTTAATAATATATAGAAGGAGAAGCTTGAAACATCAAACTACTAGACCTACTAGTTTGGTATGCATGTTTCTTTGTTGAATTGAATTCCGCTTTGAACTTGTCTTACTGAAATTGACTCAACGACTTATAGATAAAAAAAATTCTTCTTTTGAACTTCTAGATTTAGACTTCAAATTTGGCAAGCATGTTTATTTTGTCTGGAAAGATCTACTAAAAATAGATTTTACGGAAATCTACTTTGGAGGACGGAGTTACAGGAGCATAAAGAGTAATTCTGATTCAATTTTAGATATTCAAGTCCTATCCTTTTTAAATGAAGAAGTGAGTTATAAGAATGTTTTTCAATGCATTCGAATGCTTAATGCTAGGGCTTAGATACAATAATTTACATACGTATAAGCAGTATATATGTATACAACGTCATTAAATACCCATCGAAGCTGACGCGAGTAACGAATAGTTAATTTATAAGACAGAAATATACCAGTTAACAAAAGGCTTTAGATTACTATTATATTTATATAGTGGAAGTGATTTTCAAAATTTTATTCTTGAATTATCGATTTCTGCATGCACGACCTATTTATTAAAGACGATATTACCGTTTAAGAACCAAGCGACTGGTTCAAAATCACAGATATAAATATAAATTTTAATTTGGATAGGCAATGGATCTCACAATTATGAACCGTAGTTCAGTAGCAAAGATGATAACTAGCCAGAGCTTATTGCTTACTTTTCCTAACCCGCACATAACACTGAAATTCCATTATAAAAAAACAGCATACTTCAACATTCGATATGAAAGATCTTCAAAGAAATCAAAAGTCGAAACCGTGTATCGATTGAATGAGTGAGGTTTATATTAACGTCACACTGTAAAGCAATACGAGGGCTTTTGGCAACGAGCCTCGCAATTTTGAACCTCGCTGTCAAGTGACGAGGACTACACTTGAGCTAGCACCTACCTCTCCTAACTACCACACTAACGGGAGGACATTGAGCTTCGACAAAATTAACGCATATCGGTAATGGCACTGGGACTCGAACTCATGACACAACGGCCGCAAATCTGCGACCATGACCACATGGCTCGATTGAAAGCCCACTGTTTGCGATCAGACCTCTAAGCTTCCATAACCCAAGGGTCAATTTTAATGTAAGCAAATAAGTTAAAAAATTAAGATAAAAAGCACTGCAAATTTCAAATTCTTTAGTGCAGTAACAAATATGAAATAAAATTGTTTGCAAAAGATCCTGCAATTAAAATACAATATATTTTGATATTTTCAAAGCAAGTAATTTATTTTTTAAAAAAAATCTACTCGTTTTTATAATGCTTAATTACACATTGTCTTAAAATTAAGGCTTTTCATTTTTCAACTTTCCTTTATATGTTAGAAAAGCTGCACTTCATAATAGGTTTCTGTAATGTATATAAACCTATATATAAAAATCTGCATTTTGAAGAATGATTCTATATAATTAGAACATACATTAATTTTTGTTATGTATTAAAAAATATATTTTAATAAGTTTTATATTTTTTAAAAGGGCTGCAGCACTGGTAGGCTCTGTATAATAGGTTTGAGTCGGCTCTGTATCAAAAATTTTTAGACGTCCTTTATTTGGGCCTCTCAATATGTTACTAGTACTTTACTTACATATGATTTACTTACATATTACTTCAGTTTCTTGATATTGTATATAGCAGAATCGAATGTAATATGTCATCCGATATTGTGTTATTGCTTATTTTTCTTTTACGTCCTAAAATTAACCAAATGCTATTAATCAAGTTTTTATTGGCTATGATCTACAGACAAATCTACCTCTTTCAAAGAGGAAATTTTACCTCCTGTCAATATGGTTTTGAATTAACTTGGTTTAAGCTTTCACTTAACCCAGTACTGCATTTAGAGGTAATTAACTATTAAAAATGTTAACAAAGTTTAATAAAACTATCATAGAAAAAGGAAAACACTTTATTAAGAAAAAACATTAAACTAATTTAAATACATAAAGGTATGAAAGAATATTTAAATTCAAGTATTAAAACTATTTGTACTATGTAGTTATGAGTTCGGTGTCAGTCACGGTTGGGCCCGACGAGTCACCAAGAGAGATGGACAGAGCATCCCTTTTAGAAGTTACCCCTTATGGCGGTAGCAATAAAAGATAGGAGATGTTGGAAGAAAATTCCAATTACATGGGAAAGTTGTAAAATAAACTGGAACCAGTTACTATGAAAGGCCCCCCCCCCCCCCCCCCAGTACGAAGACATGGTAGCTGTAAAAAAAAGGGGAAATGATTCGAAATTTGAATGGGGAGACAAACAAAACATTTCCCTTTTGTTGTATAGAGAGGCCATCTACAATACTGAGGAATTTCTTTCCTTCTTTAAAATAATTACCCGAAAAGAAAGTACCAGAATATTGAACAAATTTGAAGCCTCATAGTAAATCAAAAATACAAAAGAATTACTTTGGAATCAAGAAAATAATAAAGGAGAGTTAAGAAAAAGCGCTGGTGATTTAATTTTTCTTTCGTGTGAAAACTGTTGACTTCCTATTATCCCTTTATCTACCACATTATGATTTACTGCAGTTTTTTTCATGCAATATTTTTTTTTTTGAATCCCTACATTAAAAATTAAGGGATATACGTAAACAAAATACTCAACTTTGGGAAATTTAATCCGTTAGAGCTAATTAATTAATTAAAGATATTCAACAGTAAAATTAATTATATACACTGTTCACTTAAAATAAATAGTGAAATCGTTTTCTAAGGTCTTCATTAACACACACAAGAAATAAGACACTTACCTTTTGACATTAACTATTTTTTTGGAACAAAAATGACAACCTTCGCAATCCGCTGAAAACGCAATTTCTGCTATAAAACAATTCGCATTCCACGTTAAAATACTCATCATAGAACCCGTACTGCCATATATCTTGGCAGAGAGGATTTCCAAGAATATTCCTGCTAAGTATCGTCTGAATATTCGTAAATTGGTTATTCTATATAATTTTAAAGTGAGTAGTACTTATAAATACCGTCGGCAGATAAAGGGTTAACCCCATTTAGATGACTCAAAAATTGCTATACATATATTATAAATCCATTTTAGAAAGAGAATTAATTTGTGTGTGTTTGATGTCTATAAAAAATAACCATTGAATGGATTTTAGAGCAATTTAATTAAAATTTTAGTTACTATCTGGATTAAAATAAAAAAAAAATTGTCCCAAAAAATTTCCTGTTTTCGTATAGCATGCGAATTTCTGATAGCGAATTTTTCTCATTGTGAAGCACAACTATTTCTGCATAAAAAAAATTCAATAATAAAGTAAATTTGCCAGTATTAATTAATATGACAATTGCTTGTAATTATTGGAAGACGAATTTTAATGCAGCTTTCGCAACAAGCAATACACTTAAAAAATTTTATTTAATCTCAAGTTATACATAGTTAATGAACTAAAAAATGAAATTAACAAATTTTTAAATATATTTAAAAATTGAAATAATATTAATTTTAAAAATAAAATTGGGGTAGTTTTGGAAAAAAAAAAGAAAGAAAGAAAAAATTTAGAAATATTCCCAAAATTTCGATTAGAAAGATAATTTCATTTTTAAGAATAACATTAAACTGTGTTTGTATTTGTATAAATAGATTTTGAAAAACCGAATGCAAAGGATTATAACATTTTAATGTAACTCTTATATCTCTGTTGTGAATGTGGTGTGGTATTTAGGAAAATGATATACTATCTTCGTCATATTATTCAAGAAAACAGTAAGTTATATGATTGCAAAAGAAAATAGTATGATCAAATGAATCCTCGGAAAATTCGATATATATTGAAAAAAAAATATACATATATATTTAGGAAGAATCGAAAGTTAATGATAAAAATATTCTTTCTTGCAAAAAATATGTCTTCATAATAGTCAAAAGAATGAATATTAACGTCGAACTGTTCAACTACACGAGGGCTTTCGGCGACGGACCTCGCAATTTTGAATCATGGATAAGGTATGAGGACGACGCCTGAGCTGTCACCCCCCTCTCCTAACTACCACACCAACGGGAGGACGTTTGAGCTCTCGACAGATTTAACTTGCATTGCTTCCTTACACGGCGGGTCTTTAGTGGTACTGGGCTCGAACTCATGACATGCCTGCCATGATCCGACACCTTGACCACTGGGCTACAGCAGCCCCTTCATAATAGTCAAAAGCTGCTTATAAAAATTGTTAGAGCAAATATTATTCGATTCAAGGGAATTATAGAAGAAATACCAACCAAGAAGTTAAAATTTTTTATTAATCTTTCATCAAAAAAGCCTCAAAATTAAAAAAAATATATAAAGAAAGAAAGAAAGAAAAAGACATGAAAAAAAGTTTATAAATTATTTTTTATTAAAATTGATCTTTCAGTCAAAATAAGCTTTTCATTTTTCAAAATTTTATTTGCATATCTGTATAAATCAAATATTAATTTTTACCTTTACGTTATCATATAAAGTATACGTTAGAGTTACGCTATCACAGAGTAGTCAAAAATAGTTTTATATATAATAAATATATTAAAAATAATAATATATAAGAAATATATAGCATATATGAAAATTTTATAGTAAAAATATTAAAATTAACAATACATGAAAATACATAGCATGTGTAGAAAATAGTTTTATAGAAAAAAAACAATACGTAAAAACTATAATATATATATAAATAGATTTTTAGTAAAATAAACATAGCATGCGATAAAAAATAAAGAAAATAAGAGAAAACTTTTTTTAAAAAAATTAGATTTATTTAATACTACTTTAATAAATATCTAAAAATTTTATTTAATGTTTAAAAAACATGATTTTCTAATTAAAAAAAAATACTAATTGTTTCTAAAGAAAATTTGAAATTTTATTTCAAAAAATAATCATATATATATATATATATATATGTAAAGGATAATATATTCTAATATACAAACAAATTTCTAATATTTCAATCTTTCCAACTACACTCAAATTATTATTCTAAGAACAGATCAAAAGTTTTAATCAGAAATAAGCCAAAAACTGACATTAAAAATTAATTTTTTTATTTATTCTCTGTAAAAGGTTTAATTGTATTTCGGACTTTTTTATGTTACGGAAGAACCGAGAACAACTTCTAACGCATTAACTCTATTTGCTCTAACTCATTACTCTGTGACGTAGCCAGACGTAAAAAGATCAAATAGAGACGGACAGCCACATTTGAATGATACTCGCCCTGTTTGGTGATCTTGGCGTATTTTGTGAACTGGTTAAAACCTCGAATACTGAAGAGTTTCCAAAATATTAACTGTTCCAAAGAAAATTGGAAATTTTACGTATAAAAAGAATTATAAATGTAAAAGAACTGTTTTATGAGCGTTTACATGAACAAATTTCTTCTATTTTAATCTCTTCGTTTACACTAAAATTATTACTCTAAAACTCTTTGAAAATTTGTTAGCATTCAAAATAAGCCCAAAACTGACATTAAAAATTCATTTTTTTATGTATTCTCTTTAAAAAATGTAATTATATTTCCGACTATATTATGTTGCGAAGGAACCGCATTCCACCATTTTTTTCTGAGTCTTCTTACTTCGTGTTGCTCTAAATCTGTGACGTAGCCAGATTTAATAGACGACAGCCACATTTGAATGATACTCGTTCTGTTTGGTGATCTTGGCGTATTTTGAACTGGTTAAAACCTCGAATACTGAAGAGTTCCCGAATTAACTTCTCAATATATAACATTACTTATAAATAAGCCGTAGATATAGTACTTTTAAGTTAAGAAGGATTTAACTGAATTGTTTTAAAGCAGAAGAGATAATCAAAGTCTTTGATGCTTGCTTCCTCTTTTTTCATATTTGTAGATTTCCTTCTTATTCATAGTTTTCTTACTGACCTATGACTTCTTAACTGTTGAATTAACTGTAAGATTATTATGAGTCGTTCAATTTCTTAAATGTTTATATGGTACCGGTTAATGTTTTTAAAATTTGATATAAATCTTTTTGTTAACTGAAAAATTTGTAACGTCTTTTAAAACTGATAAGTTTTTCTAAGGGAGCTTTAGTTAATAAAACTTGAAGACTTGAAATATATTATGTCTCTTACTTGTGCATGTAAGTTTTGCATGCGCCTTTTTTACTTCTGATATATCTGATCAAGTTTATAAACTTGCAATATGTACTATCTAAGTTATTTTTATGGACTCTATTACAATGCTTGTAGAATCGTATGCATTGAATTGATCACTAGATCTTTTGTTTGTTTTATCAAATTTCAGTAGAATTATGTTTACACAAACTCAACTTTTCTCCCTAATTCTTTGATCTCTTTCGAATAGTTCAGTAGTTATTCCAAATATAAAAATTCTGATAGTTTCCTTGTATATATTTTTCATGACCCTTTACATGCGATTTACAAGTATAAAATTGATAGGATAGTTTTAAAATATCGTAAGTGTACTTTTTAAATGATTGGATTTTAAATTAGTTTTTTTTTTCCCGTGGTATAGTGCTTAGTATATAGTTTTGTATGGTATTTAAAAAATGTGACACAATTACATCGTATACTTTTCTGTTCTATATACGACACCCATGTTTTTTGTCATGCATATTGAACAAAAACAAACATTAACCTTGAAATTATAACTGAAAAATACCTCAGTACAATTGTAAACAAATAAGTTAACGTGAAAAGTAATACATATAAAACTTTAAATTCCTTTTTTTAACAGAGTATAGTCATCTGCTTCAAATTTGAGTGGGACAATTTGTTTCTTATTGGGCTTATTTGTTGAGCTTATATTCAAAATTATAAAATCATAATTTTGTTGAAGAACAAGCACTTAGGTACAAATAAAGTTGTTATAGATTGGTAATAAATAATGTTTGGAGGCAGATAAAACATTTTTAAGGGGTTAATTATAAAATGCATCGAAATTCTTTGGTATGTTTACTTTGAAAAAGAAAGAGTGATGTAGTGCCATCTCAGTAATAAAAACAATGGTAAAATTTTAAGGAATCTACTGATTGTTTGGTACCAAAAATATTACATCAAAACGTGTTAACAGCCTGTTTTTAAAACAACATTCTTTCAAAGTAAAACCAGATTGTTTTGAAGAATGAAGTAACATTTCATTAGTTATGGGTTTCTTAATAATTAAGAATATTGAAGTAAGTCAATTAACTCATTTATCAACTAAATTACTATAATTAACAGTGCTTTTAGAAATAGAAGAAAAAGGGGGATACGTATGTATTGCAATTTAATGGCAACATTATATCAAACAAAGCATGTGATTGCCAATTCAGTGCATGTGACACATGCGAAACTAGGGCTACCAACTTGGCAAGTTATCTTGAATGTTGGCGATTGTTGTGATAGTACCAAAAAAGTATTAATGTGTAGAAGAAATGTTCTATTGGAGGACATATTGTGAAAATTCTCATGAATTGTTATGAAATCGCATTAAAACCATTAATTATATACTTTCACTGACATTGCCATCACAATTTTTTAGTAGTCAGACTTGGATGCTGTCAAATACAAATCAAGATTGTTTTCACATCTGTTTCATTTCATAAAGGAAAAAAAAATTACCAATAAAATTACTGTTATTTATGTATTATCACAATCGTATTGATGACATAATATGAAACGAAGCACATGGTTGCCAATTCAGCAAGTATGACACATGCAAAATCAGGCCAACTTGGCGAATTATCTTTAATGTTAACATTGTTGCGATTATACCCAATTACCAAATTTCTCAACCATGGTGCTATTGAATCTGAAAATAATGAAAACCATTGGAAAAGATCAGAAATAGAATTAATTCTTAAACTGCTGCAGGCATGTATATATGCCTTGCTCAGCCAGTGGATTAACTAATGGTGTGTATATATGCACTTTTCCAAAATACAGAGCATTGTGCTACTATCAGTACTATCCTGAAAATGACCTTGACAGCATTTATGAAAGATTTACATATTTCAAAGAAGGATTTATTTACTAATGCCTTTTCTTTTTCCCCTTTACACACCGCATAACTTTGTGTGCCTGTGTGAAAAATTGTTACGCTAGGTAGCAAATTCTGTAAATTTCTTCTGCAAATAAGGGATTAAACCAGTTTGGAAAATATCCATATAAAATCGGTCATTAGCAGGGTTATTTTTTATCTAATTGATTATACTTACCACCTAGTTCATTATACTTACCTTTGGTCACCAGTCGGTAGGTTTAACTAGAATCTCAAATGGAAAATTTTGCTATGGATTATTTTAATAGTATATCCCACATATCCTTTTCAAACAGTTTGTGCTTTCTGAAGAATAATGACCTTACTCTCATGAATAAATCAGAATATTTTGATACCCAAAAGTGTTACATTTTCTGGAGATTTTTTTTTTGTGAAATATATTTTGATACAGTTAATATTTTGCTAATTTTTTTAAAATATACTTAAATCCTTGTTGGACAATTGCTGTGAAACTTTTATATAATTATGCCAAAAATTAAATTACTAATATAAGTGCATTCGTATTGAAAGTTGTATCTTAAAAGCTGGTTTGGAATCAGTAGGATCTTTGTACTTAGCAGTTGGCATTGAGGTAAATGCAAAGGCTGTCATGGAAATTTTTTACTTGTAAATAAGGTCTTCTTTTCACTTCTATTTATAATTTTTAAATTTTTTTTTTTATAAAATATTAATTTAAAACTAAAATTATCAATTGAATTGTTATATCTTAAACATTCTTGTAATGAATTATGTTGATTTCAGTGAGTAATGAAGTTCCAGAACAGCCTGTTGTATCTCCTGTCTCTGGAAGCATTTTTGAGAGAAGGCTTATTGTCAAATACATCCAAGAAAATGGTACAGACCCTATCAGTGGAAAAGAATTGACGGAAGATAGCTTGATAGAAATCAAAAGTATGTAGCTTTGATAATCTTATATGTATAGATGTGCAATTATGATACTTAAATATTTAATTAAATGTTCAATTACCTCAATGGTGGGAAATTTGTTTTTTCTTCATTCTTTATAATCATTCCAATAACCAATATCAAAAATGAGATCTCTCACATCTGAGTATATGATTTCTTATAGGTCATTCTGCTTTTAAAAAGACATTTTATCTTAAGTGTGTATGATTTACTTAATAATATTTTTTAAAAGTTCCATAGTTTTTTTGCTAATGAAGTATCAAACATTTAACAAACAAGCAGTCTGTATGAACTGATTATTATGAAAGTAAATAAAAAGACATATGGGGGGGGGGGATATAAATGTAAGTCCTAGAAACATAAGTAACTAAACACCTCATAAAATTGGTGTTGACTGGATAACCCAGAGAAAATTAAGATGATTTATTTTGTTCGTGATATGTGTTAAGTTATTCATTAGATATTTTCATTGTAGCTGTGCTCTATATTTATGTTTATTTTTTGTATTTCTTGGAATTCTGACATTTATGAGTGTATGTTAAATGTTTTCATTACCTAAGTTAAACATTTTCATTTTTAGCTCCTTCTGCTGTTAAACCTCGTCCACCATCTGCCACTAGTATTCCTGCTATACTAAAAACTCTTCAAGATGAATGGGTAAGAAGTAATATTTAAACTTGAATGAAACTTGACTAAAATTTATGTAAATATTAATACATTTAAGGGAAAAACAAATTTTTAATACTTGAGCACATGTATTTATTTTATCTGCTGTTTTATAATAAAGAGTATTGCTAGTATATATGTGAAAAATTCAACAGAGTTGATAACTTGTAATTTTTTTGCCTGATAGTTCTAAATATTTTAAATCATGTAGAAATGAAGTTTTTGTTTTTTCTTTTCATTTTATAACTTTTAATAAGATGTTTGAAATTAAGGCAGAAAACAAAGAAATAAAAAAATTTAAGTTGATAAACAATCAAAGTAAATGTTTTGATTTGAATTTTGCATAAAGCTTGCAATGTAATATTTTCCTTCCTTTTGTAAATAACTTAATTTTGTAAATAACTTAAGAAAAATTGCACAGAAAAAATATAAATTTTTATATTTTTAATTGCAGAATTATTAATATAATTCCAGATGTATTGTTTATCTCACTATTTATTATTTTAATATTTTCTTAAAAAAACTTTTAGGTTGTCTTTTATGGATTTGATATGTTAATATATATCTGTTTGGGTTGTTTTTCAGTTGTACTTCTTTTGAAATTTTATTGGCCATATTTTACTCTTATCAATTATAGCTTTTTTAATTCAGTGTGTACTTTTCATGCTGTTTTAAGTGTTGTATGGTCTGCTTACATTCTTTTTTTTTATTTATAGGATGCTGTTATGTTACACAGTTTTACTTTAAGGCAACAGTTGCAAACTGCTCGCCAGGGTAAGTAATTTTTATTTTTAAAAAAATACACAAAATGCTTTTGGAAGCAAGTTTTTGAACGAAATTCTAGATGAAAGTAAAAATTTGACAATTATTCTTTAGGGTCAATATATTTCTGTAAATTGTTTTAATTTTTAATATTAAATGATTAGAATTTTAGGTGGTAAATATTTGTTTGTGATAATTGTTGTGTGAGATGTTGAATTTTAATCATATTATTGTATTGTATATGTCTTGCATAAAAAACTGAAGACATGAAAAAATAATTGAAGCTCAGAAATTTGTGTTTATTTTTTGTAAACTTATAGTATTGTAAATCTTCATTAATCTAATTTCGTTAAGCCATGATATTTTAAGTAGTTTTTCAACTAATACGTATGTAAGTAATGTACTGATTTAAATTCTCTTATATATTTTGATGTGACTTATTTGAAGATGCATATTTGCTGTAGATTATACATGTACTCTTTGGCACATTTTATAGGTTGTTTTGTTTAATCCAGTTAATTAGAGCCCTAATTAATCTGGATTAACCTTTAGAACTCTCGGTGGTACATATCATGTACCAAAAAATCCTTTCTTGTTTACTTCAGTTCAGAATATGTCAGTACAACTGATGTACCAAGTTATTCAGACACAGTTCATCCCTCCACCTTTTTCCCTAGAAGAATTTTTCTGACTCTTTTATGACTTAGCTACAATTGTTCGTAGTTGGGTGGGTTGCATGCACTTTCCTTATGATTGGCGACTTTAAGAACTACTGGTTACAATTTTAGAATAAATACTCCATTCAATAATTTTACAATGTCCATAATAGATGGAATTTCTCTTTTTTTCTTTTTAGAATGTTTGGAAATTTCTCATGCAAGTACAGGTTAAAAACTTACAGAAAGATTTAGATAAAAAAAAAAAAAAAAAATTTGATGACAATGATTCAGAATTTAAAGAATTAAAAAATAGCATTTTGGAAGATAATAATGAGGAAGATTTAGAGGTATCAACGAATTTTGATCAAAAAATAGAAGGCTTATTTTTGTGAAAAGACGTAGAAGGATCAGAAATGAGATAAACATATTGCCATTTTTAGGAAAGTTTGGGTTAAAAATTGTTACTTGCAATTATAAAAATGAATACAATATTTTCAAACTGCTGCTCATGAAAGGAATTTTATCGATTTTGTTTGAAGAGCAGTATGTATTCTTTAGATATGCTTCATAACAAAAAAAAAAGTCTGATAAAAAGAAACATACAGCTTCATGGAAACCAACTAATATAATAAATTCTAAAGATTTGAAAAAAGTTATTGAAATTGAAATCTTTATTGTTCATATATAATTACAAAAGGGCCAAGGTAGTTACTGTTTTGAACTCATGGCCGCCGTTGGGAGTTTGAATCCTGGGGCAATTGAAGACCTGCCGTTAAATCTATCAAGGTTCAAAGTACTCACATTGGTGGGGAATTTTGGTGCACTTGACCAAGGTTCAGAATTACGAGGTACATAACCAACAGCTCTCGCTTTATTTTTGAGTGAAGTAAATATGTTTAGTAATAAAGTTCTACTTACTTTCTTAAAAATTTTTCCTTCTGTTGGAAATTTTGTCAAATAATTTTGAAAACATGGGGTGACATTTTTATAACATGATTTTCATTATTGCAGTCGGATATAAAAGCTGCAATAATTATATCGAAGGTGGAATGCGTACACTTAATCTTAACAGATTTTTAACTTGTTGTACACTGTGCGACTGCATGCCTACCTATACTTACCTATTTTACAAAATATATACATACACAAACATTAAAATTATTGTGAGTTTATAATTGAACTATCGTATTCTCAGAGGGTGTTGTCATGAAGCCCTAATTATTGTAGCTATGAATTCAATATTTGATTTATTTAAATGATATTTTAACGTACTTCCAGAACAAATATTGTAGTAATTATGTATGATTGTCGACTTTTTAAAATAATTTACGTAATGTACAACTCTAATGATATATTAGTATTTAAAGTTAAATGGATTTTTACTGTTTTTAAGGAACATGAAAATATTTTACAAAATTGAAAACTAAGGTTTTAAATATTCTTAATTTATATCACCATACAAATAATTATTATGTAAAGCCCCTTATTAATGATTTTGATTTCAAAATTTACTTAAAAAAGACAGGCAACAACAACAAAAAAAAAATGTTCATTTGAAAGTTTGCAAGTCATTCAATTAAAAATAGGAACCATGAATTTAGAAAAAGAAAACTTTTTTTTTTTAATATAATAATGTGCCAAATATTGGGATTTTCTTTACTCTTGAAAGATCACTGACTAAAAATTGGCAACCCATCCCTCTTCCCTTTCTAAAGTGAAAACTTTAACAATACCACATGGGGTAAAAATGTTAAAGTAGGACTTTCCAGTGAGGGTAAGATTTCCTGCTCAGACCCGAATTGAAGGGATATTTTGCCTCAGCAAATGCCGAGTTCTAAAGGTTAATGAGGTTTTACTGTATGTGGAATAATTCATTGCTTTGTTACAAAAGTAAATATTTTTCTTGTAAATAATTCTAGATAAATTTATTTAACTCATTTGATGTGGAAATGGTAAATTTTTCTGAGTATCAGATATTATCTACTAGTGTCTTTAGCTAATAAGTGCTTTTATATTAATGAGAGGGAGGATTGGAAATACCTATTTCATCTTTTGTGCAACTGTTTCAAACAATTATGTCTTTTTAATTGTAAAATGTATTGTATTTGACAATGGAAGAAAATTAAAATTTTAAGTAATTCATTTTTAATATTAGTTTTAATAATAATTGGTCAAATCATTTTGTCCCCATATATTTTTTACCATTTTGTTAATGAATTTTGTATGTGTTGTATGTTTAGAATTGTCTCATGCTTTATATCAACATGATGCTGCTTGTCGTGTTATTGCCAGGCTAACAAAGGAAGTAACAGCTGCCAGAGAAGGTGAGGAATCTTATCTTTTTTTTTTTTTTTTTTTTTTTTTGTGGCTTGTTTTTCTTGAAAAAATTTATTATAGTAAATTTCATTTAATTTGGAAAGCTATTTAAAGAATAAAAGATTTTTATTGATCAAATTAAAAAAATGTAAAAGGGGAATTATGTGTGACAAAAGGTTTACTTTGTGATACCATATTATCGAGAATTGTATCTATATGAAAAGCATGAAGCAAATTTATTTGTATATGCTAATTGCTCTTAATATTTTTATATAAAATCTTTTTTTTTTTTGAAGAAAGTGTTAAAAAGAAATTCTGCATGCTTTTTTAATTCTGGAAATATATAAGTATTTGAGAATACTATATTAATTCCATGTCAAGTATTAATTTTATTTAAACCCAGTTAAGCAAAGTAATATAATCTTTATCTTAGAGACAGAATAAGGAAATTTATTCTAAACTCTTTTAAAATTGTAATTTTAAACTTTTTTTTTAACTTTAAAGCAACTGAGTTCTTGTATCAAGTCATGCAAGGGATAAAGTAATTTGTTTTTAACGTAAAGTTTTTACTTTTTTTCAGCTTTGGCTACTCTGAAGCCACAAGCTGGTATAGCTGCCGCTCCTATGGATCAAAAACCAGTAAGTCTTTTTCCTGTTAAGTTAAATATTTTACTATGTGCTGTACTTTTTTGATATCTCACTTTCTGTTTATTTTGTAGCAGTATGGTGTTGAAGCTGGAGGAGTTGCTGATCAGCCTATGGAGGAAGCAGGCATGACACCTGAAGTTATTCAAAAAGTAAGTCTGTTAATTTAAATAAAGTGGTTCTGGTATTCTGAAGAAATAGTTCAAACTATCATAATTATCTTTCCTTGGTACCTAGAGTCTTTAAAGGCGAACAGGAATATTTCGAATAGTAATAAATCAGTGCGATTTTCAATTTTACAGACTTTTTAACATTTTCACTGAATAATTCTAAAATATAATTCACATAGTATTGTACATTGTAAAGCCTTATTTCTTATTATTACATTTTTAACATTTGTAAGTTTTTTCATTTATTTTCTTCCTAATGTGATTTAATGAATATTCTTTCTATTGCATGCCTTTTTATTGCATGATATAAGTACATATACTATATATTTGTATATTTTTAAAATATCGTATTTTTTAGAACTAGCTTAAGGAAATAATTCACAGAAAAATGAATTCATTTTAATTAATTTCTTAATTATAAATTGTAAGTTTATTTCTTTTTAATTCTATGATTCTAATAACTTTCTAATAATTGTACATTTATATTCTCTCTTATCCTGTGTATTTTCATAAATTATAATATTCAGTAACATTGTTTGTGAAAATTACAATAATTTAATTGTAAGAATTACTAACTTTATATACAAATTTGTAATAATTTTAATTTCTGAATCAATGTTAGCTTCAAGATAAAGCAACTCTTCTTACAACTGAGCGTAAGAAACGAGGCAAAATGGTTCCAGAAGATCTTGTAAAACCTGAACAATTGAGACAATTTCAGACCCTTGCTTCTCATCCAGTAAGTATTGTTTATTAAAAATAGTTGTGCCAAAATTTTGCTAAAAATATTTTGGAAAAATGCATTAAATGGAAAAATTCTATGTTGTTAATACTTTCTTTTCTGTAAAGGGTACAAAATGTTTCATTTTGTGGATATTATGCAAAAAATATTTTGAACTAATTTATTAAATAGTAAATTTCTACTTTTTACCTTTTCACCTATTATTCTGGATGTTAAAATCTACTGCTTTTCTGATGAATTTGAAAAAGGAAAAAATATTTTGAGTTCCACTATCCCCTCTTCTCTTTAAATTATTTTTTTGGTTTCTAATTTTATACTTTTTTAAAGTTTTTTTTCAGGTTAAATCATTTTTCATTGTAATTTACATATTAGTAAGACATAATTTCATTTCAATTTATTTTAATAAGCAATTCAACAACATGAATTTTGATAGTGTCATGATGGCATATATTAAATTCTTTTAAAATGTGCAATTATATGAAATACATTATTTTAAAAAAAATATTCCAAAAGTTACGATTTAGAATTGTATTAACACTAACATGCAATGTTATTTTTAATTCAACTACTCAATTCTGTCAGGCAATTCAATATCTTATGTAAGTAATAAATATGTCATAGGAAGTGGCTAAAGCCACTTTTTTCTCAAAATACTTTGAAAGGCTCAGAGAGTAGTTTGAGTTTTTTCTAAAACTTTTAAAAATTATATCTATGAAGTGTTTTTATGTTGGTGTATATTTTTCAAGTAGCAAGTAAATATATCATTGTGTATATATATATAGTAATATAAAATAAAAGTGAAGAAGTACTAGAACCTACAGTGCTAAAGCAGGAAGAAATTGGAATTCACCAGACACAACAAATGTAGATACAAAAAAAGTCTTTGGACTAAACTGGAGACCTATTATGATTTCTAAAGCTGTCGCTGAATTAGGCCATTGATTATATATGTATATATATATATGTGCGTGTGTGTGTGTGTGTGTGTGTGTGTATAATCAATGAATTTGATTAACAATGAATAACAAGCACCTTGTTAGCAAGATTTCAAAAACTTTTCTTCAAATAGATGTGGAAATGTCATTTTATTATTTTTCTCCAGGGTCTGCACAGTGCCAGTGTTCCTGGTATTTTGTCCATGGACGTATGCCCAACAGATACAAGCAAAATATTGACTGGAGGCAATGATAAAAATGCAGCCATTTTCAATAAGGATACAGAACAAGTTATAACTATCTTAAAAGGCCACACAAAGAAAGTCACTTCTGTCATCTTCCATCCAGAAGAAGTAAGCTACTTCAGTGAAATGTATTCATTTGGCATTTGTTTTTCTTATTAATGTTGTTATATAACATAGTAGTAATGAAAAAAGTAGTTAGTACTAACATCTTTTAATGATCCAAGGTATTTGTTCTTTGATGTAATTTTTTTGTAAATGTGTTTAATTTTTAAGTTTTAGATTATATGCTTGATTTGATTAATTTCTTATTTCTCTTCTTAACAATTACATTTTGTTTCATTTTTTGTGCTCTGTGATGTGAACAAAATTTTTATCCTTATCTTTTGGTTTGCTGGTTTTTTTGTTATCAGTCATTGGCAAAGTTATACCTTTTCACTTTGTACTTCCAATTTCAGATATCTTTTGAAAAATTAATAAAATTAACTTCTCAATTAATTTTTTTCAATAATATAAGCTTTCAAAAAGGATTGTAGTATATATTGATTGCAATAAATATTGCATTTTATGTTTTGGTGAGTGAAGTAAGCATTCTCTCATTAGAAATATTTCTCTATAATTCTCAAGGTAAGTAAGTAAGTAAAAAGAAGTCTGTGGTTTCTGTAATTTTTTGAACTGTGTTAATAATGTAAATTATTTAAAAACTGATAAATTTGATGACAAGAATTTTTAAGGAGTATGTCATATATATGAACCTCAGATGTGATGCACAATAAAAAGAAATATATATAACGAAAATGTTTTAAGAGGAGACTTAAATTTCATAATTTTTTTATTAAATATTGTCAGCAACATACTTAAAATTTCTTCTGGTTATAGGTAAAGGATTTTAATTAGTTTATTTTGAAGTCTTTGTTGGTTTTAGCAAGAAGTAATTTCAACTCATTTTATTAAGTTCTGGTATTAATAAAATTATGTTGAATTTGAGTAACTTGAAGATTGAGTTTGTTTTGTTGTGAATATTGAGTCTCTTGGCTTACTTCAATATCCTTAGTTAACCCTTTAACATTCAGTGGTTTCACACCGAAACCACACATTAAACATTTTTAAAAAAATAAAATTTAAAACTTTTTTGTCCCAATAAGTATTGTTTTCAAATTTTTGTTCTTTTTCCTATCAATAGATGACAAAATTACGGCTATATTTAACGATTGAAACCTTTTAAATAGAAAAATATTTTGACGTCTCTTTAACTTTGGTAAATTCCCTTAGCTTTAAAAAATATTAAAAAAATATTTATTTTAAATTATAGCATGAGGTTTTACTATACTTCTTTCTAATTATGAATTACAGCTTTCAGTCATTTTGATAAGTAAACAGAAGAGTCGAAAAATGAAATTAAAATTTGTGGTTTCACTCCGAAACCCAACTCCAGTAAGGGACAGTAATCTCCAGGAACGAGTCACTTTCACATTCCCCGCCACCTCTCATTTTCAAAGCTATACATTTACACTCCCCCTACGACCTCAATCACATTCCATGGGTACGTGTGAATAATTTTCCGGCACTTCTGCTGTCTATCCCGACATGGGCTTGCATCTAACATCTGGAAGCTATAATTCCTAACGTGACATTTTTACTTAGTTTGCTTCTGAGATTATCCTTGACACCAGTACATTTCTATTCAAATTATGTACGTCAATAGGATGGGGGGGGGGGGGGACCCCAACACAAAAGGGTTATAACTTGTAGTTTCCTTCCTATATATCGTTTGAACTAACAGGTGCCTGTTAGTTGCGAAGAAAATAAGCAGTAGCTAATTCAAAAACATTCTCCGAGACAGTTCACACGTGTGTTGTCAAAAGCGTAAGGGACACACCACTGGTGCAATTTATGAGACACAATGGTCCATTTGGTCTAGTAACTCCATACGTCAATCTTGACATGTATAGATTAAGTGAGTTCTGCTAATGAGCTGACGTTATAATATTTTAGGGCTATGAGCTCAGAGACAAATTTTCCTTAGGCATTTTGTATTTGGGCTATTCTCAGAGAAGATAAAAATATCAATCCAGCGTTTTCTTGTCTTTCTTAATATTGGTAATAAGATGTTTTAAGTACTTCTTCATGTAATTTCTGGTAATTTTTTTAAATGCCAAGAAAAGGATTAACCATTCCAGAAGCTCTAGAAGTATTTCACAATTTACCTTCTGATATTGAATCCGACGAATCATCGCTCAGTGAAGCAGAGGACGTAATGACTGCAAAGTCACCTTCAAGTGAAAATACCGATATTGATGAGGAAAAAGATGACATAAGTGTGCCAGGACCATCCCGTATATTTGAAGTTAGTTGGAAAAATAAAGCGTCTATAAAGAGAGATCCGAAATATCCCTTTTACTGAACAAAGTGAGCCCTCAAATGAAATAACATCCATTCAAGATCCTTCACCGATAGACAGAAAATCAAAAAAATGGTGGCACTGTATATTTTTTCATTTTTTTTATATGACAATCGTCAATTCATACATTCTTTGGTCTCTGATGCACGGTGAGAAAACCCCATACTATAACAACTTGAAAAGTTTTCGGTTAGATTTAATAACAGTCCTTGTGTCAACGGGACATCAAAAATTTCCTGAAAAACGGTTTGCGTATAATTCTTATTCTGGACTCATGAAACTGAAATTCAGGAAACATGCAGTTTCTGAAAAGGACAGACTTAAAAATGTTGGCCACATTCCAATCAAAATGCAAATCCAGAAGATGTGCTCTAACTGTGAGATCGGATTATGCATGATAGCAAAAAGTAATGATAATGTGACATGTTTCGA
This sequence comes from Trichonephila inaurata madagascariensis, assembly GCA_019973955.1. Classification (NCBI taxonomy): domain Eukaryota; kingdom Metazoa; phylum Arthropoda; class Arachnida; order Araneae; family Nephilidae; genus Trichonephila; species Trichonephila inaurata. The sequence goes on along the minus strand of BMAV01012486.1, from coordinate 30,650 downwards.
AAAATTTCACAAGGACTGGAAATGATATACTCTTAAATTTTCTACATATATAACATTTTTAGTTATAAGTTTGCATTTAACTTCTTTTAATGATTAATTTGCACTGTGTGTTTCAAGCTATCTAACAGTTATATATATGTATATATTATTTTTAGAATGTAATGCAAAATACATGTAATTTTATGACCAAATTTGTATTAAAATTATAAAAGTTCAGACAAATTAAAAAAAATAATTAAAAACTTATAAAATTATTTTTCTTTAATTAATTCCATTAAATCATAAAAGTTTTGTGGCCTTAAAATATTAAATTTCTTTTTCTAAATAGTTTTTGGATTGGTTAGTTTGAATAGGAAAAATGGACCGTTACTGTTCAGTGGTTTCACTGTGAAACCACAAATTTCTTGAAATTGAAAAATGCTAAGAAAATTTTCTTTGTATATTTATGATCATCATCATGTCTAATAGTCATTTTTGAAGTTATTTTAATTTTTCAGAAGGAATATGTAGTGAACTTTAAAGGGTTAAAGAATTTATCTACTATTATTTTAAGTAATTTATTGCCAATAAAAATAATAAATCTTTCTAAGTATTTTTTCATATTCATTGTTACAAAATATTCTTTTCAAATGTTTCAAAATATTTTAATATTTCATAATAATTTCTAACAAGTCATTTTCAGTTTCTATAGAGAGAGTAAATGCTGCTAAAATTATTAATGAAAGTTGCTGTTTTCATAAAATTTAAAAAGAATTCAAACAGATAGTACACAAGTTACTCTTCCTGTGAGATATGAATGCTCTATCATTTCAGGACACTGTCATTACTGCATCTCCAGATTCTATGATCAGAATCTGGCATGTCCCCACTGCCCAGACGGTGCAGGCCATCCGAGCTCATGAGGGGGCAGTGACTGGTCTAAGTCTCCATGCAACTGGAGATTATCTTCTCAGCACTTCCACAGATGAGCACTGGGCATTCTCTGATTTGAGAACTGGACGAGTTTTGACCAAAGTTGGAGACACTGCTACTCAACATTGTAAGAATACACTTTCTCCGATTTTTTTTATTAAGTAAAATTTTAATTAAAAGAACTTTGTGCAGTATGTAATGTGGTTAGATTAAGATTATTCCTGTAAATAGCAGCGTTAAACTTTTTTCTAATTGAAGGAGTAAAGAATAGTTCAATATTTTGCAATTTTGTTGTGAAAGACAATTCATATAAGTTGAAAAATACACAGAATCATTTAAATTCTAGTATGGTGAGTTTTTTTAAAAAAATGGTTAGTTGTGATTTTAAGCTTAGTATAGTGTGGTATTATTTTTGATTTTAAAATTGTCACATTGTCCATTAATTTTATGAGTTGAATTTGGAGTGTGATTATTACACTAATTTTATGTAGTAAATAAATATGACCTAATATACAAATATCAATAGTGCATTTAAAATTTGTTGCTTGAATTGCTGAATTAGCAGATTAATATTGTAAGAAAATTAGTGAAAAAAATGAATATAAAATTTATTTTGTAATGAATTGAGAAATAGTATGATGGATTAATTATCCTTTTAATTATGAGGATTTGTATTACTGTCTTTGTATTTAAAGATAAATAAAGTGAAAAATAAAATATCTGCATTAAAATGTGTAACATAGTGCTGTGTATAGTTGGTAAACAATTAAGTTTTAAAACAAAGTTTAAAATAGGGTTATATTTTTCCAATGGATGTGATTTTTTTATGTTATCTTTATATGATTAGGATTATTCTATTTTAAAACAGTAGTGGTGGTTTATATTGATTTCAAGCAAGTAAGCAGTCAATGATTTTCTAATATTTTTATTGTTTTTTATTTAAAGAACTCACAATGATGTAAAAAGAGGTTATCGATTATGTATTTTTAATTCATAGAATAAATTTTCTCTTTATTGATATTTTAAATTACAATAACTACAAATTTTATTACAGTGTAAAAATTTTAATTTATATTTCTTTACATTACACTATACTAAGCTTAAAATGATGTGAAATTAATATTTCTATGACAGCTTTTTTGTTGTTACTTATCCCATATGATTGAGGTAAATGGAATTTTTTCATTGTGAAAGGTGGGACAAAATTATGTCTTATTTGACCACAGCTTTTTGAGCACCATGCAGGTGACAGTATCATTTGGCTTTGTTTCACCTCAGTTTTAAGGAAGAACACTTGTGAGAGGGGTCTCCCACATTCTTTCCTTTCTACCCAGTGGTCTTCAAACTGTGTTCCACAAGACCACTGCTTTCTACCAACCACTCAAGATGATCTTTGGAGCTTTTTTATTATTGCCTTCATTATTGCATGCTGTCTGATTATTTTAGCTATCTTAATATTTGATAAATTCGTTAGATATTTTTATTTATTATTTTTTTTTTCTGTTACATTTTCAAGACTAAACTCCTTTTAGTTGGGATTTCTTAAAAATGTCAGATAATTATTTAAAAATCTCATTATTTTATTTGTTTTTAACATTCATCTGTTGGTAGTGTTCTAAATGACATTTTTCTCTAAAAAAAGACGAATTAATACATTTTGTTTAATGATATTTTCAGCTCTGACCACTGCACAATTCCATCCTGATGGTTTAATTTTCGGTACTGGTACATCTGATTCTCTCATTAAAATTTGGGATTTGAAGGAGCGAGCCAATGTGGCTAATTTCCCTGGTCATTCTGGACCTATCTCTGCCATTGCCTTCTCTGAAAATGGATATTACTTGGCAACCTCTGCAGATGACTCTGTTGTCAAGTTATGGGATTTGAGAAAATTAAAGAACTTCAAAACATTGACTTTAGATGAAGCTTATGAAGTAAGCACATTTTCTTCCTATGATTATGTATTTATTTTAATAAAAAGTTGTGATGTTAGAAATCAAAATATATTGATATTTTAACTGATGTAACACACAGGTATTGTTATGTCATACACAAATCATAATCTTGAATTTTTAGGTTAAAAAGATATGTTTGTCAAATTATTTTTTAATTAAATTTCTCTTTTTTTAAAATTAAAAATAAAGTCAAAGAATTTCGATTATTTCAATTTTTTTTTCTTAATCATTGTCTTTATTTTATATTTTTACGTATGAGACACTAGCTAGGTCTTTAAAAATCATTTTAATTTTATTACAGTCACAAGACACAAACATATATTTACATTCTTAAAATTTTGGAGCTTAGAATTTCAACATAGTTTATCGAAATTTAATTTTATTCTTCTCTTGTGCTCTCTAAGAGGAAAACTAAATTAATCTGGTGCTCTACAGTTTGTTTGTGCTTTCTCAGCATGTGATGACTCTAGTAATTCATAAAAGTCCAGTTTATTGCATTAGTTATTGGCCAGTTTAGAGTATTTGTCATTAATGTATATTTTGGTATGCTGTAATAATGATATAGAAATTGATAATTTTTGTAAATTTCGGCATTGTTCATCTTTAATGCCATTTTTATTTCCTTTTTTCATATTCTGTGGGACATTTTAGAGTATTTTTAGCAATTGTTTTAAAGCATTGCTGTTTACGTTTTCTATTAAAATGAATTTTGAATTGCATTTTTTGGTTCAGTCCTAGGAGAGCCCACACCCTTGGCGCGAATTATTTTGGGTTGGTGATAATTGTGCCATCTTGGTAACCCTACTTTGATACACTAGATATGGTAAACCTATTTCTGGAAATTTAGTATTTTGTCGGCAGGCATTTTGAATTTCATTTTGTTTTGGGGAACCGGGCTGGAATGGTTGCGTGTGTGAAGGAATTTATCTTAGAATTTTTTACTTTGTTGAATGCGAAAGGTTAGAAAGAATTGATTGAATAGTGCATGAAGGAAGGATTTATTGCTTAGAGTTATGAATGTCCTAAATGTAACGATCGGCATGATGTAACATGGTCGACAATAAAACGCTTCGAAATTGCACCAGCCACGCCGAAGGTATGTTCGACCATTACCTCGCAGAATAAAAATGGCAGCGCTCACACACGATCATTCACTTAGCAAGACTTTTTTAAAATCAGTCGTTATGCTGTACCCTCCACTCAGAAACGATCAGCAGTAAGAAAATAAGTGCTGTTTTTATATTTTTTTTTTATCTTAAATGCTTAATTTCTGTATTGTTTACATATATTTTCATTACGCATCCACCTTATCTCTCTGTATTCACTTGCCGCCATTGTCAGTTTCGCTTGGCGCCATCTCGTTCTGGCTTGGCGCTTTTTTCGTTTTGTCGCCAAGGGTGTGGGCTCTCCTAGGATTTTACCCATTTTTTTGTATATTTAATGTTGTTGATTGCTTTAATTTAAAATTGAAAATAATTTAAAATTAAAGCATTTTTTATATTATATAGTCGAGAATCTTTACTTTTAGTCTTCATTTTAACCATAAAGCTGACTATGCATACAGTTAATTTTTCTGTGATGGAAAATCTGCCTCTGCCTTCTCACATAATTTATTGAAGTACTTTAGAGTCTATACATTAAAAAAAAATGATCTGTCAATTTATTGTTGATGGCACCTCTACACCTCTCTTGTGCCACCATCACTGATGAAATTTTTACAATTGGCTTGTTGTAGCAATGCATGTGACCAAATGGTCACTTACAAACCCCTTTTTTTCCTACCATTCGGAGTTATTTCCTTGGTGTAATGTGAACTTCTGTATGTGTAACATATCTTAGTATCATATTTCGTGTATCAACATATTTGCGTCAATAATTTTGTGAACATATCTATAATATTTATATGGTAGGGGGGAGGTGATGATACTATTTATACCATAAGGATTTTTACAGTTACTCAGTAGTATTATTAAATAGAACTCATTTTCTTTAATTTTAAACATAAATTTTTTTTAATTACTGATAAATTAATATATCAGATAAAAACTTTTGTTGCTTTTTCAAACTTCACTTATTATCTTAAATATAATACTCAATTACATTGCTTTTGAATTTTTTAAATAATTTTTACAGATGTTATTAAATTATATTAATATAGATTTGTTTTAAGCATACTTAAGGTTTAAATTCTTTTTTGAACAGCCGGTAATTTGATTTCAACTAATAATTTATTAAGTATATTTTACCTTTTAGGTTTTTAGTTTTCTTTTGATAATATTTCTTAAATGTGAATTTGTTATCCTTATAAAATTAAAGTAGTATTAATTGAATAATGTGTGTAAAGTTGATAGAAGAATATGAATTTGATTACAAAACCATATCTAAAAATTATGATTATTTAAATGACAGTTTAAAATAGTATACTTTTTCATTAATTATCTTTAGTCAATTGATTTAAAGATGAAACTATGCTGTAAAGACCAAAGTACTTTCATGATGGTGACAAATTTTTCTGCCTTTTGTGTAAATTTTGAGATTTCTTTGAGCAGCAATGGTAAATTCTCTGCAGTGGGAAAATCTGCCATGTGTATAAGGGCCTAAAGGCAGCACAACCAGAATACTATTGCTTAATGTGGTCATATTCTTTTTTAAAATGAATCAATATAGTTTTTCTTTATTCTGAAGAACTCATGTGTGTGACTTTGTCTCACACTCATTAAATTTTGCTTAAAAATAATATGTATGTATAATATAAGTATTTTTGTTTTAATTTTAGTTAAAACTATTGTTTAATAGGAAATGAATTTTCTTGATAATTAAAGATTTATTGTGTTTATATTAGCTTAGAATTAACACTTAACAAAAAATATTTATTAAATTTGCGTATTAAAAAAATACATTTTTGATCACTCATCTAAATTAACAAACTGTGTATAGCGTGGTTAGGACTGATAAGCTTGTTACATTTTATAAAGCATTTTAGTTTTTCCTTTGTATGTATAATAATATCTTGATTTTATTTTCTTTCATTTGGTATCTTCATTTGTTTTATCTCATTCAACTTCCTCACTGTCTGGTTCTCTACTAATGTCTGTTTAATTTTTTTTTCTCTCTCTCTCACCTTTCTCTCTTCAACTAAAATTACTTGACTCTGAGATCTGGTATAAAAATGACGTTTGATTAGATCTGTAGCCATTTGTTTTAAGAATCACTTTTGTTCTAAAATTCTATTTATTTGTCCAATATTTAAAACAAGGGGACTTTCAAAGAGGCTATCAGCAACTTGTTCTAGACACAGAGTAATTGACTTTCATTTCAGCAGCAGTATCTGCCCTGCTTTTAGTGAGTTTATAAAAAGCTATAATCTTGGGTTTGGCAGCATTACTGGTGGTTTTGTCAATTTTCTTATCATTGTGGAGAGTTGAATTAACAGAAACAAATTTGTATTTGTCTGTGGTTTATAAGCGATGAATGCATCTTTTTTTAGAAAACCAGATTAAGAGCCACAAGGTTCACTGATCTTTGCATTCATGAAATCTTCACATTCATAATACATTATCATGTATAATTTTGTTGCAAGTCTGGACATATAGCTGATAAATATAGAGCTGAAAATGTTATTTAGGAAGATTTAACTAGCATTAATCACGAATTAAAACATCAGAACTCACACAGTGAGAAACTCACAATGCATGTAAAATCGAAACCGGAGAACTAGTGCAATGTGAAATTCTCTCACAAGGGCTAACAGCAACCCTTTAACAAAGTACAAAGGTTACTAATGTCAATTACAAAAACTGTTGCATAATTTGCAAAATATTTTTTAGGGGAGGAGGGATATATTTTCAAATACTATAATCAGAAAATATAAGACTTTTGATGCAGCTGATACTTTAAAAACATTGGAGGGATGATGTGTGAATGATCTAAAATAGGAACTAATTTGTATCTTAAAAACTAAACTTTATCAAATTAAGGAGGAGATAATTGCATCAGTTGTTGGTTTTCTTTTCTTTGACTTTTAATTATTAAAATTCTTTAGAGGGAATAGTTAATGCTTTTAGAAATCACAAATGATTTTTTTACAAACTTGATAAATTAAAAAAACAAATGAAACATTTTCTGTTGCTTATATTGCAGCCCTTTTGTAAAAAAAAAATCATAATAATGGAAATGTAGCTGAAAATGCTGTTATTGTATCTGATACTTTGTTGTCTATTTGCTTATTGTAAACTTTACTAGAAGCATTTTGTTTAATAAAGTTGCATGTAATTAATTTTTTCTCAAATTAAGTAGGGCACTTTTACACTTGTTATTTATTTATTTTTTTTTTATGCCATCAGTTTTCCTATGAAAAATCTGGCATGTTTTGAAGAAAATTTTCATTTGTCTTTTGAATTAAAAAAAAAATGCTTCTTGGAAACTTATAACTTTTTATATTTTATTTATCATTAATTGTTTGTATTAGTTTAAAAGGTTTTATGAAAAAAAATTTTTTTAACATCTATTTTGTTGGACTTACACATTATTCTTTTGGTATTTGGAAGGGGATAATAAGGCAATTTGGAAAGATATGTTATTTTCATGGAAAATTGTTTCCTTTGTTGAGAAAAAAAATTACATTTAGATCATACTTATATATTAAAATTTTGTATTTAATGTATATTAGAAGCTGCAAAAATACATGTATTTTTTTTATCAGAAAAATTTGTGCAATTTGTTGTATTAATATTTAAAGAGCTGAAGCTATAAAGGTCTTAATTATAATTGATGCCATTTTTGTAACATTCATTTATTGTGTATTACTTTTATTTGTTATTAAGGTTTAATTTAATCAACATATAGTCTCACAACATTACATAATTTTTAATGTGGCTTTTTTTTTGTTGCTATCATTGATTTATATTTGGTTGTGTATATTTTAAATTGTTTGTATCTTGTTTAATATTTTTACAAAATAATCAAACCAATGTTATTCTGATTTAATCTTCTTTGTTCATAGGTCAAATCATTATGTTTTGACCAGAGTGGAACCTATTTAGCTGTTGCTGGATCAGACATTAGGTAAGTATTTGTTCAGTGCATTCATCTTGTAAATAAATTGAATCACCCATTGAGGATAATTTTTTACTATTTTTTAAAATTAATCACTAAATCCATTCACCATTAAATTGAAAATTCTTTGATTTTTTTCTTTCTGTAAAATTTTTTTTATTACTATCTATTTGAGGTAAAAAATCTTTAAAAAAAAATAGAAATTTGCATTTGCTTTTTAACCTAATTGTGTAATGATGTAAAAGAGAGCAAAAATAAGTGTAGAAAACATTGCAATCTAAAATTTAAATGTGTTTGAATAATTTTAAAATTCATATTGATACTTAGGAATAGGCATTTAACTGTGATTAAAAGATTTTCTATGTGTAATATTGAGTTTTCAATAACATTTGAATACCTTGCATTAAGAAAAAAGCTTACTTTGAGAAACGATTGATATTTTAAAAACTGGTTTTGATTGAATTTGTTACTTTAATATATTAACTTATTATGTAAATTTAATAAAAGTAAAGTAAAAAAAAAAGCAAAAGCTTTTTTTGTGTATATTTATATACATTTTGATTATTTATTGATATATACTAGTAACTATAATAATAATAAATTGTTATTGGATTATTTTTCTCTTGCTTTTGGAAGTCATAAATATTAACCCCTTGGTGCATTTGACGACTGAAACTAGTTATGCACATGTTTTGATGAAGTTTATGACTCTTATTTTGTCTTTCAAACTAGGGCAAAATTATGTTTGTATATTTTTGTTCTTGGCAAGAGTGATTGGTATTAGTTGTAAGGGGACATTTTTTCTATTACTTAGTGAAACTGGCTTGTGATAAACTGTTCCAAAATGTCAGCATAAGTTACACATTTTAGAAAGTTTCAATGAAAGAAAATACTTTGAGAAGTATACGGTAATTATGACTGTAAAAAATTACGAGATGAAGATTTTGAAGACAGTTATGAACTAAAAAGTATCAGAGTTGCCAATATATTTACCCATTGGCTTTAAAAAATATTACATTACAAAATATTAGTAATTTGCTTTTTGTGATTCATTGAATATATATTTTCATTTTTCTTTTGTTAATTTTGATTTAACATCCAAATTAATATTATATCATATCTCTCAAGTGAATTCTATCACAAAATACACTGTCTTTATATACTATTCCATGCTTCAGCAAATTAAATCTGTTCCAAATGCAAGACTTTTTCAAATAAATCTGTACCCAATATGTATCATTCATGTGTAAGAGTATGTTATCATTAAAAGTTTGAAAACTGTTATTAGATTAATTAGATAAAGTTTACTCTAGTTATCCTTATTTGCACTACAAAATAAGAATATAATTTTTCCAAATTGTTAAAGTGCAGAAGTTTATTTTTTGAGTTTTTTTTTTATTCCTTTTTACTTTGTCTATTGATAGATTGATTCTATTTACTTGGGTAAAATAGCATTCATTTAAGATATTGTTTATATAATTTGCCTACAAAACCTGCTGTTAATTGTATGAAATTACTTACAACTCTATGAGACAAAAATATAATATTAATTAGTTAAGTATTGGTTAGTATTATATAGTGAAGCCCAGTGGAGCTGAGTGGTAGTGTATCGTTCTTCCATGCCACAGGTCCAGGGTTCAAATCCTGGGCTGGGCAAGGTCGCGACTCAGCCTTTCAACCCTTCAGTTGGTTGATAAATGAGTACCAAGCTTGTTTGAGAATTGAACTCCGGAAGTTCTGTGTCAGACCGTCCACTTCACTGAAACATCTGCACATGCGCCCCAGTGCCTAAGGACACTTAAACTGAATTAGGCATAGTAGGCCTTGGCCCTCATGGGCTGTTGCACCACTGAGTTCATTTCTGTATTATATAGTATTGAGTTTATCTGTGTATTAATCTAAGCACTCGTGTTTCTTTTTTTTTTTTTGCTTGAATGAAGATTTTGTCTTTTCTCTAATGAATGGTTTGTAAGCAATGGGCAAATTATTTTAAATTTTCAGATTAATTAAGTGAAGGAAAAAATGGAACAATTTATTACACTGTAATGGATTTGGCCTAGTTAATTTGTAGAATACGCATATGATGTGCATACCTGGTTTTGAACTTTTGCATTATCATGTATATAAATCAGTTTAAAATTGACTCATACAATCCTATACTTTTGTTAGAGCATGAAAAATGAGATTTTTTTAGAATTATTGAATATGAATATTCGAGTTATTGTATCATGCTTAAAATTTTTTTTAAGTAAAATCTTGTTTTGTAATAAATATTGACATCTTTTCTTAATATGATTAAATTTTTTTTTTTACCTCTTTTCTTACAGGATTTATTTATGCAAGCAATGGGATAACTTGAAAACATTTACTGATCACACTGCATTAGCCACTGGAGTGAGATTTGGTCAGCATGCTCATTTTGTAGCATCTGTCAGTATGGACCGAACTCTGAAAATTTATGGATTGTAATCATCTCCCATGTTATGTGTTAATTGAATATTTTGTCTATGTGGCAAATATTACATTTTTTAAAGCTCATTTTATGATTGTTTTCCTTCATCTTTTATCAATGAAGTGAAAGAATTTCATTGTGGAAAAAAAAAAAAATTATTGAATTTCATTGTAAATTGTATTTTTCATTAAAGATGTTCTTCATTTTTGAATCAAATTGGTTTAATTTCTTTTCAAAGTTTTTATATAAACAGATTTAAATTATAAATGTTTTATTTGGCCATCAAAGTATAACTTAAAACCAGTTGTGTGAGGAGAAATAAGTTATAAGTAGAAAAATCTTAAATTTTTAAAAACCTGTATAGAATTAAATATTTTTGTAAAATTTTCTTGAATTTATTAACCTATGTGTTATGTGTAGTTTTTTTGAGTTCCTGGTTTCTTCCATTCCTGGGAACATAATTGTTATTCCTGGAAATACATCAAAATTTATACTGAATTAGCAGACATGAATATTTTATCTCAGCTAGCATTAATCTACTCCTTTATCACTCAGCCTAGTTCTTATCTTTGTTATGAATAACCGTGCAGCAGAAAATGCTCTCTCAATTCAAGCTGATGTCAGGAATTATTTTCAAAGCTTCCACCCTGTTTCATGTTTAAGGATTGATTTTCAATTATTTTTTAATCAATAATTTTTCTAATGTTTGCTACTAAGAGATAAATAATCACAAATACTTGGAAATTTATTTGTTGTTGGAGTAAAGATCATGTACTACACGTTAAAAATATTAATTCTTCTTTTATTTGTGCAACTGATTTCTTGTTAAGGGAATTGCTTTTTTTTTTTTTTTGTTACATAAAAAAAAAATATATATATATAAAAATCTTGCACAAAAGTTTAGTTAAAAAAAATAATAAATAAGAAAAGTTGTGAGATTTTTTAAAAATTTCCTCCTTCAAAGTTTTGGGGGCTGATTTCTTTCTTCAAACTGTTGATTTAATTAAATAGTTTATAATGAAAACAAGTATCAGAAATTTTTTTAAAAAATGCATTAAATATTTAGTAGTTTTAATCATAAGTGCTTATGCTATTATGTAGTCGAAGCTGGTAGACTACGAAATGATGTTCCTTTAGAAACTAAATACTTTTAATTAACAGAGTGATGTTTGACTAACAAATAGGAACTGAATGGGACAAAAGTTTCATGTGTTTACTCTTTCCTATAACAAGTTGCATACATTTTCTCCAACCCTATGAGGGCGATACTTTTTTCTCTTATTACAGTCTTATCCAACTATTGGAGGCTCAATGGGGGGACATTCCCCCCCCCCCTTCAAAGGAATCACTGTTGAGCGATTGCAAGTTGCAACAGTGCGGTCAGGCAAAATTTATATTGGAGGTTGAAATCCACAGTCAAGTTAAAACTAGCTTTTTCAAATTATTTCAGGTCTGTGTCCATTCCCAGGAACAAATATGATTCCCGGGAATACAAAAAGTATGGAAATCTTATGATTTCCAGGGAAAGAAACCCTAGTTATGTTGTGTCCAAGAGCAGTCTTGATTGTGAACTCATGGGGCTAACATTACTTCTGTTGTGTTTCAGTGTCTAAATATCCACTGTGAAAAGTCATTGTTGCAAATCAATTGTCATGGTTCAAAGCCATCACAGTAAAGATGGTGTGGAAATTTGGAGAATGGGTTTTGACTATGGTTCAAAAGTCCATTTCCAATATCTATCATGTTTTGTAATTTGACACTCTTGATAAACAATAAATCAGTACATATAACATGTCTACAAAAACTATCTGCTGAATAAAACCCCCCTTTTAATGTCATTTGTCCTTAGATTGTAGCGCCAATTTTTTAGTGTATATTTTTTTAAAAAGAATTTTAACTATATCTGTCTTTATATTTTTGATATTAGCTATATATTTTTTTACTTTAGCTTTTAATTAGTTTGGTTTATTTTCTAAGTGGCTTTTGAAGTATTAAATGTTTTTGAAAAAAATCTTAAATTTTTTCTTTGACGTATGTATCTTTTTCTTAAATAATTTAAAGTTCTGATGAGAGACATGTGATATGAAAAACTATTTTTAGAAGAGTTATATATTTTTCCTTTCTTAGTAGTTGTGTAAATTTGTTGTCTCTTAAAAAGTACATTAATTTTTCTCATAGCTTAAGAGTTCCTCTTTTTCCTCATTAATTTATAATCTTTTAATAGGATTAAATATTCTTTAGGATGGATAAATTAGCAGTTACAGGGATTTTTCATTACATAATCTGGTATTTTCCAAATATGAACACAAATCTAATGTCATTACAATGTTTCTTTTTCTGACATTGATATTGAAATTGAAACTCTTTTACAAAGTTATAATTGGCATGACTTTTTCTTCATTTATTATTTTGAATGATCACTTCAAAGAGTAAAAGCATTGAAAAATATGTTTTTGTCACTCACATTTATGGAAGATGTATGGTAAAAATATGTTTTTGTAATTTCTGCAGTTTATTTGAATTTAAGAAATAAATAATTGAATTTCATGCATAGAACTTTCATAAAAAAAATCTTAGTATATTGAATTTTTTATCAATGTCTCATTCAATCTCCCTTTCCTTACATCAAATAATTATTTTTGAATGTTGTTTTTATTTTTCTGAAACTGTTTTTTATAGTTTGTAGAAATCGTAGTTAATTTACTTAATAGCTGTATACATTCTTAAAGACTAAATCTATTTCTCTTTTCCCCCCAATTATTATTCATTTACAGTTTTCAGTATAGAATTAAATTTTATTACAACATACTAATAACTAAGGTTTTAAAAATGCTAACTTTTTTAATAAACTAAATTTCATCAGTGCTGCACAAAATAATTTTTCAAGGAGAGGCACATCAATACACTACCAAATATATTCTTTCAATTTTATCGATTGTCGTGGGGGGGGGGGACGGAAAATAAATTACTGAATATAAAATTAGGTTTAATTAATAGAAAATGCTTGATTTTGGAATTATTTTATGTACAATACATTATAATTATCAAAAAAAATCTAGGGGGATAGAAGGTGGGGGCTTCAGAATCCCTGGACCTCCCCGCTCTTTTGTATGTGTATGCACCACTGAATTTTATTTAGAATAATAAACTTATTATAACATTTTGTTGAAACATGATGTAGATTATTCTTTCTGAGGTTCCGATTTTGTGAAATGTATATTGAGTTACAAACATTGCTAATAAAAGTGACAGTCTCTAGTAAATTGTATTTCCTGGGTGTCAGAGTTATTTGGAGAAATAAATTCAGATTGATCATCTGAAATTGAAAATATGAATGAATGAATAGACATTTTATGTGCAATCATTATCTTTAATGTTTACAAAAACATTTATTGTCTAGGAACAATTCTCTATTGCCTCTCAGTCTTGCAAAGGGTTGATGTTTAAGAAATTTTTAAATGTTCTGTTCCATCTTTTGCAATCTGCATTTTTGAAGAACCATTCCTTAACGTCTTTCACCACAGATGAAGTATTGATAGAATGAAGCTTATCACACAGCCTACACATCCAAGGATCTAAATAAGCTTTGAAGAGTGCCTTTCTTTTTAGAAAGTCAATATAAACTGTTTCATTGATGGAAATTTTAAGCAAAGCTTCTGCCAATATTTGAGGCTTTGGATAATGAGCAGCATTGATGAATGAACCCTCTGGTGCAAATATGGAATAGTCCATTGCTCCTAAGACCACAGGAATGATATCATAATTAAAAACGTTGAAAAATTTTTCAGTTACGTAGTCTTTGCACAAGGCATTTTCGAAAGACAGATAAAATTTGTAATTTTTAAAAACTTCTTCATAGCATATATTGGATTGTGCTGGGTAACATTTCTGATTGCCGCATTTACCATACACGTCAATGTCTATGTATTTCTTCATTTCCTTTACGTAGTCTTCGCGTCTGCTATCTGTTAAGCAGTCACTAGCAAACCACACTACATTTTTCGATTTCTCTTTCATGACGCCGTCGAAAGTCAGGTTCTTGTCAAAGCGATTGGATGGCATGGTGAAACCATACCTTGCTACAATATCCGAATTATTTCTATAACTCATGGTCCAATTGAATAGATTGTTGAGGTTATGCAATTGAGATATTGCTTGCTTCTTCACCAGCCACGGAGGTTCCATATTATACAAAATCCATGCTTGATGGGGGTATCTCAAAGGTGGTAAATCTTCTGTATCTGTATCAGTCAAATGGAACAAGACTGCATCAGCTTTGGGTAAATTCTTTCTCCTAAAAGTGACAATGCATTGAGAGTTAGGGCATTTGTATTTCTTAAACGTTTTGTTCCCTGGTTGTAGAAAGTAGTAGTTGATGGTTTTTTTTACAGCATTCCATAAAGTCCATATAAGTATAACTTTCTTTTCTTTGAAATATCTCGATGCTTGCATGCTTTCAGGAAACCCTATGGCTCGAGGTTCGTACACTTGATGGAAAGATAGCTTCTTGCCCTTGAATAGTGGAGGCATGACAAAAGGGCGCACGGAATGGATTGGATTTCTTCTCTGTCTAGCGCTTTTTTGTTCGCCTTTTAAGATTCTATAATTAACACTGGTTATGTACAGATTGTACAATACACCAAGGAGCAACAAAACGAGAATAATTCTTTTTATTTTTCTTTTCAACATAATCAGTTGGCTGAAATAAATAATGAAAAAAGGCAGATTAGTTCTGTGATTTTTACCTTGTTATTATTGTGAATGCTGGTGCTATATATATTTTAAATAAAAAGACTGAAATCAATAAATGCGTTAAAGATATTTTCAGATAAAACAAAAATTTATAAGAAAAAAATACTATTAGTCAATATAAATCAAATAGAAATAATTTAAATAATAATAAAACTCGGAAACTTTTTAAAATACATTTTAAGACATTTTTAACATCAAGATTTTTATCGTCCAGTTATTTTGAATTTGTAAATGTATTGCTGAAATCCTACAAAATGTCCTCTTTCTCAAATCCATTTTAAATGCATCCTACAGATGCAGTAATGAAGTTTTCTGTAATATTACATTCTTTCTCCAACTTGTGGGTTTTCAGATGTTTGAAAAGTATTGAACAATGTTTTCACAAATTAGAGAAAATAATTCCACATAATTTTTTGTTCCTTAGGATATATGTTTAGTTGCATTGAAATAAACACTAGTCCAGGTTTGTATGGAGAAATGTAGAAGTTCAGTAGGGCTAAAAAAAATTATATACATACATTCTTGAATTCAAAACGGTTGTGTGGGCCTGAAGTGTTCATCTGTTAGGTTTCTACATTTCAATTGTATCCATTTTTTGAGAATAAGAAATTTAGATTTGTTCAACATAAAAGTTAATATTTTCCCCATTAAGTAGTAAATATGAAATTCAGTTCTATTTTTTCACATTAATATTATAGAAAGATATATTTTTCTTTTAAATAATTTTAATTGCTGATATAAGAAAATAGAATGATTATTGACTGAAAATCTTGCATATCTGATTCTGGCGATAATGCAATTCTCTGCAGTAAAATGCTATTTTCGTAACATTTATTTGTATTCCAAATTTATCATTTTAGGAAAATGTTCATTATCTGTATTGCACTTTGTTTTATACATCGGTTTTGAACCAGGCGTTTAGTTCCTTATTGTTTATATGTTGAACAAGAAAAAGCGTTTTCTTGAAAAATTTTTTCCCCTTCTTTTTGAGAGATCAGTTCGTTTGCTTGCTATATATGAATAAATTTAAAAAATTTAAAGTTCTTTAATTTTTAGTTAATTACAAGTTTAATAGAATAATTTTTTTTGATACTTTTTAAATATCTGTCATGTACATTTATCTTAGCTAAAGGATTCTCTTAGAAAGTAAAAAGAAATAAAACTTTGCTGTATTGCCCTTTTAACTGTACGACAGAAGACTTTTAGTTTGAATATAGACTTTATACATGGACCGAAAGAGAGAGAGATTTTCCTTGCTTTAGTAAAAATAGTCTAATAAATGAAATAAATTATGATAAAATCAATAGCTCCATTTCTTTCATTTGGATCGGAATTTGAATGAAGAATTTTGTGTTTGAAACATTGTATTATTATGCTTACTTGGATGATTCATTTCGGATAAAAATTATTAAAAGGTTTTCAGTAAATGTAATTGTATGTGTTTATTTTTCAAATATATTCTTAAATATTTACTCTGAAAAAATACACATTAATTTAAAAAGACTTTTTTTAAGAACTGTAGTTGATTGAATATCAATAAATGAAAAATAGAAAATTGTTTGTCATTATATACTATAGAAAAATAGTATAAAAGGCTCCTATGAAGAAGTACAGATTATTAATGCAGTCTTCAATCGACCATGAGTTTACTATGTAGAGGGGCGGATGCACATCAAATCTGTCTGGGTTTAAATTCATTACATTGGTATGATGTGGAAGTTCGGAGAGTGAAATGCTTTCTCAGGAGTCCTCGTTACTCGACCGAGGTCCGTTGCCAATAGCTGTTCATTCTGTTTAAATTTCTCTATAGATAGACTTCTGCAAAAAAGGAAAGTTTTTGCTCAATAAAAACTGAGTACTGGGGTGGTTGCTTCTTGAGAGGGCGGTGTTTAGGCCTAAGCCCCTTTGGTCATTCCATCAATATCCCTAGTGCAGCTTCAAAAAGCGACGTTAATAAACACTTACTCACTAGGTCTACCATTTTGTTTTACTTTCCCAAAACTTCGTTTCTGTATTCGGCTTCCTTTTTTGATACATTTCAGAGAGAAAACGCTCAAAACATTTTTTTATATGTATTGCTATGAATTAACGTTTTTTATTTTTCCTTTTATATCATTTTAATAACTTTTCGTTCTCTAATGGGGCTGCGCATTGATAATTTTTAATCTTTTCAGACGTAGTACATTCCCCAGGAGCTGGTATCACTTTTTAGCGTGCCACCATATAGGTCAGTGATGGCGAACCAATGACACGTGGGTCAGACACTGACCCACGCAATCTTTTTAACTGACCCACGATTGCTGGACAACCACTTGTTTGTTTACTCGGGTTTATTTAGATTTTCTAATTAGTGTGTATTAATATTCTATTTGTATATTTTTCAAGAACTGCGTTGACACAAAAGCAATTTTAAAGCTGTCTATAACGTTCAGTTTGATCACTACAGTTCCAAAGTTACGCAAATGAGAACAAATGTGTATGAAAGTATGTAGTATTTGAAATAAAGCAAGAATGAGTTTACAAAATATCAAATAAAGTGTATAATTTTATTCACAATTTGTTTGTTAAAAAAATCCACACACCAAAGCAAATAACCATATTTAGAGCACTTTTTTTTTGGATAAGAATTAAAGGTTTGTAAGGTTTTGTACAGTTGTAAGGTTTTGTTCAGTTGTGTTTGTAGAAAGAGACTCCCACCACGCTCCTTTTTACCCGCTAAGCCAATTAAATTATATATATATAAAGATGTTAAGTTTTAAAGAATACTCAGTTTTAAACTTAACTCTGGTGTGAAAATGGGCATTAGGAACTCAAGAGCTAGTACTGAAAAAAATATGAACAAAATTTGACCCACGTCTCAAAAAGGTTCGCCATCCCTGATACAGGCGATTCCAATTGCCGCAAGTAATTTTGACACCAGAGGGAGACACCATAGCTTTGATGATGCGAAATCGAACAAGGAATTTAATTTTGCCGAGAGTAGCCAAACAGACATTCTAGCGATCTTTTACATGCCGTATAATCATACGACATGGCCGCTGTCGATTTTCTGCATCATGAAAATCCACCGACTTGGGCCGGGGTCGAACCCGTAATCTTAGGTACAGAAAGCCAGCGACAAACCAACCACGTCACCCAGCCGACTAGTTTTTTTTTAACAACTTTGTGTGCCGATAGACTTGGGGAAAACTGCTTATTTCATTATATTAGTATTTTTCTTCAAAAGAGGGATTTTTTAAAACTTATTTTTTAAATTAAAGCTATTTCCAAGCCTATATAAAAAAAAAAAATGTTAGAATTTCTTAATTTAAATGAGACTCTTAGGATAATCATTACATTAGTTTTGCTTTTTCCTTTTAAGTCTAGTTTTACATTGAGGAAGAGACATTTTTCAAAAACATTTAAAATTTTTATAGTATTTAGAAAATATATGGACGATTAATAATTTAATACAATGTTTGAAAAAAAAGTTCCTCCATTTTTATACTCTTATTTTGTAGGAGAAAATGTACTTTGAAACTCTAGTTTGATTTATCTAATAATTTTCTTTAATGTCATTTCATTTTCTGTTGGATTTAATGTAAATATTTTACATTAGAATTCCATTAGGTAAATGAAACGTCCTAACATAACGTATGTCCATTTTTAAAATTTTAATATAAAAGGGTTGCTCAGAATTAGAAAGGATTTAAAAGCATGTAAAACACATTTGAAGTCCTCTCTCACCGTTTTTCTTATGTTTTTATTTCTTTTTTTTTCTTTTTTTTTTTTTTTTTTGCATTGGAAATGTACAAAATAGGGATTAAATAAAAAATTTCTTCAATTTACTTAATGAAAATAATATTTTTAACAAAATTTTACGCTCACATTTTTATATACAAAATACATTTTTATTATAAAAAGTATGAAGAATACTGGGATTCTTTAAAAGAATTAAATTTGTCCTCTTTTTGGGAGAAGTTTAATCTTTGCTATCAATATGTAGAAAATAAAAATTAAAATATTTACTTTTTATATCTATATATATATACATACAATACCTTTAATCTATTTTCTTAGAATTTTTAATATTACCATTAAAGAAAGAAATGTGAAAATAAATTTACAATTCGTATTTTACTAAAAATTTACAAGAATATTTAAGAATCGTGTTCGGCCGATTGCACATCTTAAATTTTTTGAAAACAAATTTGTAAGTATCTCTGTTTGCACATTTATACCAAAAAATTATAAATACAAACGTATTATTTTGTTTATGCAATAAAATATAAAAAAAAATTATTTTTTTTTATCATGGTGAAAATTACGAAACACGCAACCAGGAACACATTTATATTTTAAAATTCTTCACAATAATATTCTTGTGACTCATACAAATAATTTTGTTTAGAATAATTAAATCATTTAGCATTCATGTATGATTATAAGTACGTTAACGAAATGTTTGATGTATACACATTAGGCTATTATAAAGTACAGTAATACCTCGACTTACGCGAATTCGGAACTAAGCGATTTTCAAATCTCGTCAATTCGCCTTTATTTTCTTCCCATCTCTGAAGTTCAGAAGAAATCAGTGTCAGAGCCTGATGAAGTCGGTAATGTGATTGAAGAAGTTGCCGATCTTGCCAGGCAAATAAATTTAGAAATGGATAGGAATGACGTTCAGGAACTGTTGGATTCTCACAATCAGTAGCTGACAATGAATGAGGTCATAGAAATGCTTGAGCAAGAGCAAGAAGATGAAGAACTTGAGTCTTTAGACTCAGTTCAATCAGAAAATTGAATGACGGTGTTGAGAATTTGACAGAAGGCCTCAGTTTAATTGAAAAAGGATTACAATTTTTTTTTAGAAAATATAGATTCTAACGAAGGGCGTACTTTTTCAACAAAACAAGGAATAAAAAAATTATTAGTATGCTACGAGAAAAAGCAATTTCTGAGCCGGCAGACTAGTTAGATATTATGGAGCCTTCTACATTACAAAATATTTATTATTAATTATAAATTATTATTATAAATTATTTGCGACTTTATATGCAACGATTTTTTATAGTGCAATGAAATCCAATTGTACATCATTAGTTTCTATCTTGAGAATTTTAATTGAACTGAATTTTTAATGAGATAATTTTCAAAAAATAAACAAAAATTTAGAAAATTAAAAAATTTTTTTATTATACAGTTATTACTTACGTGCTCTATGAGTGATAACCGTCTAATTTTTCACACACTGCAGTGGAAGAACAGAATAATAAGTAATCGTAATCGGGTGATATAACACGTTCATTGCATTGAGAATTACTTGCTCTAGCTATCTCTTTTTTTTGTATTCATCTTCCAAAAGAATGAAAGTAAAGAAAAAGTATCTAACAATGTTTTCTCATTTTAATCAATTCCGAGGGAGACAAACAGCTTGTTCTAATTTCCTTTTGTACGCTTTCTGAAACTGCTATAATTGTAACTAAATTCGACTTTTAAATAATGATGATACCGATCTGTGTTTGGTCAACTGAAACTTTTCTGAAGCCTTCTTTGTTATTTCAAAACCTAAGTATAAAGTTCATCCACGAATTTTACCCTCAAATATTAAAAACAAAGTTCGACAATGAATTAAAAAAACTATTATAATAAATTGCTTTAACATACGGTTATACAATGAAAAAAAATCCTGTCTAACGCCTGAGACATAATCTCTTTCGAGAAGGTTTATTCTATTATCCAAAAGAATATAATTTCTTTGTAAACAGTCAAAAGATTTTAAGTTGCCATTTTCTTTCCATTTATTAAGAAACTTTTGAAAAATTGTAACAGTCGTCTGCGAGTTTCATTGATGGTTTATAACCATCGAGGATTATTTTAGAGACTTCGTTAAGAATCAAACATAAGTTATCTTTAAGAAATAATGTATACTATTATAAAAGTATTAACGTCTGAATGCATTTTATTTAATATTGGAATAGAATTTTATTTATTACCTAAAAGTATTTACAATGTATGATAATATATATATATATAAAAGAGTTGTTTGTAACGTAGCTTTCTTTACGAAAAAAGGCACGGAAACAAAGTTTTCCTGAAAACCTCATTTGATGCATTTTTTGTTGTAATAAAATAAACTATAAAAATATTAATGTAAAATTGTATGTATTCATATTTTTATGACTTCTACACAGATATTGTGTAATTTTATATTTAGAGATGTTCGTAAAGTACTGCAGGAAAAATAAATATTCGCGATCATATTTGCTTTTATCAATTTTGTTTAATAGTACTTTATTTTTAAAATTTATGGCTGTTTTTTTTTATCTGATATGTTCTTTATGTTATCGAAAATTCAATATAGGAAATACTTAAAAAAATATTCAAAATCGAAATATTTGTATGCGCAGCATATTTTTCGCTGAAATGATTCAACTGAAACAAACTATTTGCATTCCGCAACGATACTGCGAGAAAGCAACGATTTTATTACCAGGACATAACTAAAGGATGTATTTTATGATAAAAATCGATTGCATTATTATTATTTCTTTTTGGAATTCGATACGCTAATTGAATATATAAAGCTTATTTTTTAATGAGCTTATGAATAATTTAACAGAATGAACATATGAATAATCTATATTGTACTAGTTTTTTCAATATCTGTATCTTACTGGATCGATAAATATTCTTTTTTTGAAGCAGTTTTAACCAAATTTTTCCGAATTCTAAGGGGAAAAAAAAAAAGATTGTTCACATTTTACACTCAATATGCAAAGTTAAGAAATGAAATGTCATGAAAAGTTCTCTTGAAAGCTTGTTAAATTTAAAAATGAAAAACAAAATATTTGCCCTTTTGTTATAATTTCCGAAGACCAAATTATAATACAATATGGATTAAAATCAATCTAAATTCATATTACATAAACTTAAATGTTTTTTGTTTGACTTGTAAATGTTTCAGTAGAATGATCAATTATATGAAATAGTTAAACAAATTACAAAATACAAAATAAACGACTCTAGTTTCAATGAAATTGTGAAATTTATTAATTTAACACCTTAACAATTATTATTATATTTCGTATTCCAGATAATATATATCTTCTAAACATTTCAAAAATCTTTTCAAATTGTAAAAAACACTAAACGGTGAAAATCAAAGATTATCAAACTAGGGGGGGGGATATCAATTTATAAGGATCACTTTAGGGCAGGGGTGTCAAACTCGCGGCCCACAACGAACATTTTTGCGGCCCACTCAGTAAATCGACACACAATAATATATAATAAAATATCAAAATTTTTCCCGAAATAAAAAAGTCAGTAGCAAAGATATGTCAAATGTCAGGACGTAAACATTAATTTTTTCTTGTTTTTTTATTATGTTTATGTCGGTTGGGTGGCGCGGTTGGTTTGTGGATGACCTTCTGTACCCAAGGTTGCAGGTTCGACCCCAGCCCAAGTCCATGGTTTTCATGATGCTGAAAATCAACAGCGGTCATATCGTATGATTATACGGTTGTAAAAGATCCCTAGGGGTGCTAAAGGCTAAATTAAGTCCTAGTACAGGTTCGCATCGTCAGAGCTCAGGTGCCTCCCTCTAGGGAGGAAACTGGGCGTCAAAATTACCTGCGGCGATTGGTATCCGTCAATATGGCACCGCACTAAAAAGAGATACCAGCTTTTGGTGAATGTACTAGTTAGATTGATGAACTCTGTTAATAACTGTTCATAATCTGCCATTAAAAAAATATTTATGTTTATTATAATGTATTATTTGAAATAAACTTACTTTTCAAGGAATATTGATTTTTTGCGACCCACATTGCGTTAATCCTTGTTTTCTGGGCCCAAGTTAGCCATTGAGTTTGACACCCCTGCTCTAGAAGCTCTGATGATACCAGATGAATGAGATGAATTATGTTTGAGTTAATAATACACTCATTGAAAAAAATTATCCCTTAAAATCGAATAATCTACCGGAGGATTCTCCACAGATTCGTTTGTACGGCGAAAGCAGGGCTTCGAACCGGAAAAAATATCGGTTTTATTTCGGTTCGATATATCTTCAGTTCATTTGCTACTGTAACCAACTTATGACAATATTTTCTAATTTAACATCAATCATATAATAATCATTATTTCATGTACATTGCTTCTCGGTTTCCTGTTTTGATGTTCACTAGAAATTTTCTCTTTCAGTTTCGCGCTTGAAATTTCTTGTAGAAAGCAGATTTAATTCAGGTGAATGAACTAGATGATTTTTTAAGAAAAATACCGGTCTATTATGGTTGCTCCAGCTGCGCAAGTTAGCGTTGAAAGGGCGTTTTCGGGTTTCTCCGAGACAACAGAAGTAATCTCAGTGAAGCGACGTTAGATTATATATTTACAATTAAAGGCAATTTTCCTCTGTTAAATAAATAAATAAATATTTTTTAAAAATAATTATTGCAAGGTCATGTACACGATGTGAGCATCAAGCGACGAGGACACATATAATTGACATAATCCACGAACCTAGTTTTCAAATGTGATTTTGATAATGGATAACAATGCCAATACTCACTGCTCGTATCTAGGGATTGCAATATCGGAACAAAAGTTCAATACCGGTTTCCGGTATTTTTTAGATCTTAATACCGGAATACCGGTAGTAGAAATTTTAGAAGAAAGAATTAAAACGGAGGTGCTTCTTCGTTTTATTTACCCGTTTTATTAGAGAGTGTAATTATCACAAAAATAATTTGTAATTTATAAATTATAACAGGAAAAGAATCACAAAAAAGTAAAAAAAGGAACATCTTATTTATTTAAATCACACACACACACAACACAAAATCACATCACACACAACACACACACAAACACACACACACACACACACACATACACACACACACACACACACACACACAATACACACACACACACACACAACACACACAAAGTGTAAATATCACTATTCAGTCTGTGATACTATTACAAATTTTTGGAATGTGATAAAAAAAAACAACAACATAATTCATGGATTGTACTGTATAAAATGCAAATACAATGTGAATAACAAACTCACCAATTTAAAAAATATCGAAATATTAGCACTTCTTACAACTACAATTAGTTTTCACAGATACGAATATCAGACTGAATCCTGCGCTTGCAGTATCGCTCTGAGCTTGTAACAAAATATTTTGGCCCTCTTATTTTTACATATTTTATCACTCTCTGATTGTACGATGGAACTTTATATTCACAGTCTAATTAATTTCGCCCGTTAGGGAAACATAAAAAAAGTTACTATTTTTTCTATGTTGACAATCCCTGAACATATGGTGGAGATAATATAAAAAAATTCTAGTCAATACCGGAAAATGGTTTTAAATTTGTGAATACCGGTATTACAAAATTGTACAAATGGTTCAAAAAACCAGTATTGCAACCCCTATTCGTTTTTTTTTAC
Source organism: Trichonephila inaurata madagascariensis (assembly GCA_019973955.1). Taxonomy (NCBI): domain Eukaryota; kingdom Metazoa; phylum Arthropoda; class Arachnida; order Araneae; family Nephilidae; genus Trichonephila; species Trichonephila inaurata. Next base: position 6,076 of record BMAV01012486.1, on the reverse strand, counting down.
ATGCCGGTTAATTGTACCCCAACTCAAATATTTTCCCAATTTAAAAAAAAAGAAGTAAAATTTTCCCAAAATTTTTTGGTAAAATTACTTTTTTTGCTTATGAAAAAATTATTTTTTTAAATACAAAAGAAAAAGTATTTATGAAATAAAAATTCTTTTGGGAACTAAACCCAAAAAACCCAAAAAACCCGGTTAATTTTGGTGGAACAAAAATCGAAATTAAAAGCATATATATATAAAATATATAAATATATATATATATATATATATATATATATATATATATATATATATATATATATATAAAACACTGGTGTAAAAACTTAAGAAACAATGAAAAAGATTTAGCAGATAGCCATGAAATTGCAAAAAAGGGAGGTCGGGAGATCAGTAGAGGGAACACGTAAGTCAGTAGAAACGTAAGGTTATGCAAATATCGGCAAAACGTCAGAATCGATGTGAGCGTACGAAAAACCGCGTGATGCGGCGCACGGCGCTGCCCCCAACCCCAGTAGAAGGGGAAATGAAGGCCCGGAGACGAAATTTTCACCATTTTCCCTCTGCAAGTGCCAGTAGCCGCCCCGTGAAATAGGGCCCAGAAGAAATCATCTGGATGACTTCACACGGGGGAAGAATGATCGGAAAGCGGGGAGGAGGGGCGTACTGTCACCAGTGTAGCTGCAGAGTTGGGAATCAACAAAAGTTTTCGTTTCGCGCGCTTGGAAAGCTTTCCCCAAACCAAAAAGGTACAGCTTTTTAAAAAAGGTTGGTGTGGGGGCCCCGGGGACGACAACTGCAGGGGATGACCATTTTATCATCCTGCAGGCGAAAAAAAATCGACAGAAGTCAGCAAGCACCATTGCTCAAAACCGTACAGCAACAGGTCGACGGTAACGGTTTTTCCGTGGCCAGCCGCCTTCCAAAAAGGGGGCCCGTTCACCCCCCCGTCCTGAACGCCGTCTCCCCGTTGAAAAATGGCCACCAAACCCCGGGTTTTCCCGTGGGACAGAGGAAACACAAAAAATTTGGGCAACTGGGTCCGGGGTCGTGTTTCTTTCGGATGGGAGTCGGTTCCGTACCGAAGCGATTCTCAACGCGTTTTTTATTTGGGAGAGATCCGGGGGCCCGGTTTTATCCCGTGCCATCAAAGGGAAAAAATTTTCGGTGGTCCTGGGGTTCTTGTCTGGGTTGGCATTATGCTGAACGGGGGAACTGAGCTTCCCCGGCGGGGGTCTGTAACCGGGGGGTCGCTATTGTGAGGGAGGTTTCTTCTTCCCCATCCCATCTTTTCCAGGGGCCATTGGCCCCCAAATTCATCTTTATGGATGACAATGCACCGCCACACGCACCTTTTCTGTTGAGGAGCTGCTGGAAAATGAAGATATCAGTCGAATGGTTGGCCAGCGTTCCCCCAGATTTAAATCCCATCGAACATGTGGGGATGCCCTTTTGGGGGGAAAGTATTGCCACACGCTCACATCATCCCGGGGTAAAAAACAACTCAAACAGATGTTGATTGAGGAATGGGCACTCCCCACCCCAAGAAAAAGTTTCCCCCGCTGGTTCTGAGTATGCGGAGACGTTTCACAGCAACCATTGTGTAAAGGGGGGGGGCATATACCAATAAAAAACATCTGCTTGTTGTTCTTCCTGTTGGGTAGACAATCAGGGGTCACATACTATGCGTTCAAAAAAAAGCTTGTTTTTTTTGATTCCATACCGTATGCGTTGTATTTCCTTTTTCAGGCCCATGCTTTCGTCATCCTTTGTACATAATACTCTCCCTCATTTTTAAAAAATTTCATGTTTTTTCGAATGATTTTTCGTGAAGTTATGGCAATAAATCCACCTGTTGCTTAAGTTTTGCACACCAGTGTGTATATATATATATATATATATTAGTTGAACCAGTACGAAAACAGGAACAAAAAAAAAAAATTACGATTCGAAATCCTGGGTGAAAGCAACTGTGAGTTTTTCAGAATTTTTTTCCCCCTTAAAACAGTCACTAGCAAAATACATATATACATACACATTAGAAAATAATAACTAAACACATAACAGGATTATTGATTAAAATTGAACAATTTTGAATTATTCTTAAGGAGAAAAATTTAAAGATGTAACCAATCAACTCCGATTTGTCTCCAAAAACTTAGAACAGTATAAAATTTTTGGCAAACAACTGTTTTGAGGCATTCTGTGACATATTCGAGCTTCCAATTATTAAAAGATTGTACCCAAGAGATACATTTAAGAATGATTTGAGAAATACAAGCATGATTCATTTCGCGCGATTACATTTTCAGAATATTTAGTGATTAAAATGAATAACTGAAAGCATCCATACTCACCTGTTCCTCTGTCCGGAATGATGCCGGTCAATTACCGTGTGTTCGAGAGCCACTGAAGCAAGAAACGCGTTGTCCAACCGGATATGTTCCATCTCATCTTATGTGTCGGAAGTCCATTATAATTCATATTTAAAGTGGATTATCATCCGAATGGGAACACTTTTTTTTTTCCATTTTTCACTTACCCTTCATAATTTCAAAACACATCGGATATTGTAGGGCTACTAAAATTCCGCTTAAAAATTTATCGTACCACGTGACCGTTGTGGAGAGAAGTGAATTGTCATGGTTCACTCATCCGCTTTCGTTGTCAGCTGTTTCGAAGAGAGGTGGATGACTTTAACTGATCGATATAGATTAAAAGGAAAAAAATATATATATTTATATACTAGAATAACGTTAGAAATAAGCCTGTGTATTTTTAAATGTCAGATATATTTTTTAAAACACCTATTACAGTCATGTTATGGCCATGGCAGTCAAATAGTTTTACTCAAGATCGGCTACCAATGTTTCCAGTCACAGGGATTGTTCGAGACTTCTAGAACAATGGTTCCCAACCCCCGAGCCGCTGACCGGTACCAGTCCGTGGATCAAATGGTACCGGGCCGCACAAGGAACTTTAAATTATTTCAATTTTATTTGCTGTGGTGCATTTCTCTCGGTTTTAACGACTTTCCATGGAAATCAGGGCCACGGTAGCTTAGTGGTCAAGGTATCGGATCGTTGTTTGCATGCCACGAGTTCGAGCCCAGTACCACTAAAGACCTGCCGTTTAGGGGAGCGATGAACGTTAATCTGTCGAGAGCTCCAACGTCCTCCCCGTTGGTGTTTTGCGGTAGTTAGAAGAGGGTGGTGCCAGCTCGGGTGTCACCCTCATCACTTGACCATGGTTGAAAATTACGAGGTCCGTCGTCAAAAGCCCTCGTGTAGCTGAACAGTGCGACGCTAATATTCACTCACACTCTTTGGAATTAACTTTATGTTCATTTTTTCGGTGTAACTGTATTTTCTTCTGAAAGCATATTTTAATACAATTAAACTAAAATTATGAAATTAAAACAATCTAAAATGTAAACATTCAACGTCCCACCCTCAGCGGGCCGCGGTAAAATTATCAAACGTTGACCGGTCTACGGCAATAAAGAGGTTGGGAAGCACTGGTGTAGAGGAGAGAGAGAGCGATACGTTAAATCTTTCGTAGAAGAGTTGTACTTTAGAGTTTGAGTGAGTTTGAGTGAATATTAACGTCGCACTGTTCAGCTACACGAGGGCTTTTGGCGACGGACCACGTAATTTTGAACCATGGTCAAGTGACGTGGACGACACCTGAGCTGGCACCTCTCCTAACTACCACACCACACCAACGGGAGGACATTTCAGCTTCGACAGATTTAACGTGCAACACTGCCCTACACGGCGGGTCTTTAGTGGTATTGGGCTCGAACTCATGACATGCCTGCCATGGTCCGATACCTTAACCACTGGGCTACCGCAGCCCGAGTTGTACTTTAGATCGTAAAACAAAGGAGAGATGTACTTCTTAAAATTTTTAATCTTAAGGCTGGCTACACAGTACCCTGCAAATTTCAAAAGTATGGTTTTTTTCTGTTTTTTTTTTGTGGCTCATACTATTGGAAAGCTGGCCACCAAATTTCAGATTTGTTAACAAATTAGTTTTTTAGATATTTGAAGTTTTCTGAGCTTAAGTTTTGGTTTCGGTTTACTTTAAAGCATTTTTTTTCATTCTTATGCTGCAATAATTGAAAATATTTTTGAACCCAATCAATTCTTTCAGTGTGAAATGGTTTTAATTTCAAATTTTATTACTAAAATCATTCATCCTTGATTATGTTTGAGTTTTTTGAGTTCTCACAGTTACTTAATTAAGATTGAATACAATGCCAATTTTTGTTTAAAAAAATAGTTTATGCAACTTAGAAGCTTTATAATTTATTTTTTCCTGTTGAGAAAATGCATGGCGAAAACGTTTTCCGGTTTCTTTGGGAAACAATATTTCGAGGAGTTGGTATACTACTGAAAATGAGATGTATCTCAAAATCAGTCCTCAGCTGATACTGCAATTAGACTTCCGAATAAAAGTATTCTGAATAAAGTATTGCAGATAAAATTGAATATTTTCATTATGTACCAAACTAGATTATAGTAAATACTTTGTAGTACTATATTTTAGTATTTTAAAGTTGTGCAACAAAAACTCAATTTAAAAAACTGCCCCCATTTAAAACAAAAAAAAAAAAAATGGAATGAAATTTTATGAGCAAACCTGGTGATTTTTAGCTTAAAAATTTCCCTTTTTATTTTGTACATAAATGTTTTTGTTTTTTTAAAACTTTTGTGAAAATTTTTATTGGGGATCCGACTACGTTCAACCGTGATTTTCAAAAGCATGTAAATGGATAATATTTATGATATTTAGCGTCACTTAGATTAGACAATGTATATAAAATTGAAGAATAGTTTCAAAAAAATTTTTTTTAATAATAATTAATAATTTAAAATAATTAATAAAAAATATTAATTATTAAAAATATTTTAATAATAACAAATAATTTTTTCCAATGTTATTTTTTTTTGAAAAATTTTTTTTATTAATATTTTCCCTTAAAGCTGATTGTACAGAGGCTCAACAAGAATTTTGAAATGCATAATTGGAAGTCGGTTTATCCATGTTTTACAAAAACAGAAGGGAGACTTTTTTAAGAAAATACCCGATTTATTTCAAATGGTTGTAACTTTGAAAATAATGTAAATTTTTTCAAAATCATCGTTGACCCTCTGTACAAAAGGGTAACCTTTTAAAAGGAAAAAGGAAACTTTTTAAAAAGGGGTTTTCTAAGTTAATTTTTGCCAAAAATAGTGTATTTAAATAATTTTTGTCATAATGTCCTTAAAAAAATTTTTAAAAAGTTTTTAATCTAAGGAACCTAAATATCATGAAAATTATACATTTATGCTCTTTTAAAATCAGGCTGAACGTAGTCGGATACCTTGATTTGTTGAATAATCTATATGGCAAATGATATCAATATTATGCAAAAAAATAGTTTGAATTTTAATATATTTATAGTGTTTTAATGGTATTAATGTAAAAAGTTTGTATAATGTTCCAATGTATAAATTTAAAAAATACATTGGAAAATTTTAATTTTGAAGATGTAAGTGTTTTCTAATCCTTTAAAACATTTTTTTTTGTTAAAAGAAATCTTGAAATTTTTTGTTTATATTTCTAAACGCATTTTCTAAAAAAAATTAGTATGGATTTAAGGGTGAGATCTCAGTTATTTTTTAAAGAATGGAAAAGTTAATATTTTAAAACTTTTCGTGTTTTTTTCAAGTTTAGCTAGAAAAAAAATTATTAAAAAAACAACAAGGGAACGATTTTCAAATATTAACTTTTTTGTTTGTGTAAAATCTAAAAAAATAAACACTTAAAATGACTAAAATTTTTTTAAAATTTTAAATATTATAAAAAAATTTTAAAAACTTCAAAAATTTTTTTTTTTAAAATTACAAAATAATGGCTGGTCAAACTGACTTTGTACTTTCAGAATCAACTTAATTACGTAATCGAATATAAAAAAATAAATTTTTTTACTGTTACTGTCTCCAAAAAATTTTTAAAAGGGTCTGTGATGAACTTAACACGAAATGATTTCCCTTCTGAGAATGAACAAAATACGGAAAACACCCCAAAACCA
>BMAV01012485.1:0-19034 GCA_019973955.1 Trichonephila inaurata madagascariensis | reverse complement strand
CAAAATTCTCCGATTAAAAAAAGAAAAATATTTTGGGAATTAAAAGGGAGAAAAAAAACTTGAAAACATGCTGGCATCTTTTCAAGCAGTTTTAGAAAAGCAAACCTCTTTCATTATGGAAGCTTTTCAAAAGACAATTGAATCTTACTTTCTCACCTTGGCAATGCTTTTGAAATGAGGAAATCGAGTCATTCTCCATTGCGGAAGAAAAAGGCTGTAGATAACAAATCCTCGATCCATAAAACCTGTGACTCTAGTGAAATTGACTCATACAATAACGTAGACATGGGATAGTTACGGAATTAAGATGGTTTTTGTAAATACGTTCCTTTTTTTCGTTTTGCGGGCTAATTATTGTTTTCTATTTTGTCTTCATTAGTTTGATTTCCTTTCCTCAAAGGGAGGATAGTTTTTTCTAATTCATTTTTTTTTTACTTAAGTATTTATAAATATAATTCAATGGAATTGTAGAAGCCTCAAAAATAAATTCATATGGTTAAATATCCCTCCCTTTTCTGAAGCAGATATCTGGATTTTTCAAGAAACCTTTTTATCAAATCATGATTATATAAATTTTCCAAAAAAAAAACATTTTTAGAAAAGACATGAAAAAAAAAAACAGATCAGGTGGAGGTTTAGTAATAGTGGTTCCTTCAAATATTTCTGCCCAACAGATTCCTATACAGATTCAACAAATCAGAGAATTAGAAATCCTCGCAATTAAAATTGATGTTCGAAATATTTCGTTTTATATTATAAATATTTACGCTCCACGGGGATTAAATATTATGCTGATCAAATCTTTTCTAGAATCCCTTATGGCTCCGATGCTCATTTTTGGTGATTTTAACCTTCATCATCCAAAGTGGGGATCGGATCACATTTCAAGGTACAGTAACGATTTTGTGGAATGGATTACTGATTCTAATTTGGTTCTTCTTAACACGAGACTGTTCCCACATATAGAAGTTCAGCAGGTACAGCATAATTGATAGATCTCACAGTTTGTTCTTCAAGCATGTCTGGATACTGCAATAGTTATGTTTTAGATTGCTCTTTTGAAAGTGATCATAATCCAATATAATTACAGAACTTTCTCTCCTCAATTCAAATAAACGAATTTTTAAAAAAGTAAACTGGCAAGCAGTTATGAACCAAATGCATTTTATTTTAAGTAATCCAGAAGTTAATTCTGAAAATCTTACCGATATGATATCTCAAATCATTACTAGTAATATTAGTGAAGTTAAAGTTTTGAACAGATCCTTCCCACCATGGTAGAATAGTACTTGTTGTAAATTCTATAAGCTTAAAAAAATATTTAGGAAGAGAGTTATATATATATTATAGAAATTTCACCTGAATTATGGATCAGATATAAGCAATATGCGAGCAAACTTAGATTCTACATTAAAAAGGCCAAAAGAATGTACTGGGATAAGATATGCAATTATATGTTTCTAATCCCAAGATGTTTTTTAATACTCTGAAAAAAAATTCCACAGTTACTGGCACCGATGAAAAACTTAATATTCTTCAGCTGTAATGCATTGGCCCGTGAGGGTTGCCCTACTTCTACATTATCTTCACGACCTAGAGGTGTGGGAATGAATGAAGAACCAGACGTTGCCATAATCTTAATATCTCTTAATATTAAGATTTTAAACAATATATACACACACACACACACAATTATAGTATTTATATTTAAACCAAATGAATCTATGGTGAGGAGACACACAATACGTATTACCAAATAAGCGCGACCCTGATCACTATATCTAACTTTACCGCCTACTCCTAATCTCAGTAAATACGCAGTTCCTAGTAGCAATTTGAACAATTCTATCTCTATATCCTGGGTAAGCAGTAACTTCCTCGAATCTTAAATGACGTCTCTTTATCTCGTGTGGAGTGGTATCCACCTTTAACTTGAACGGATTTATTAAATCTTGAACGCGGGTTTGCCTCTTACTTTAGCTTAATCACTTGAACATATGGACCTCGCATAATCACTTCCCAAAGGCCACCCTGCTTACGCTAAACTTCTGCTATTTAAAAGGTTGCTAATTTGAATATTCGCTCGCGTTCTTCTCAGGTTGGTTGGAAAGAATTGCCATTCTAGCCCCAAAGAAACCCAAGAAGACAATTAATGAAAAGCGCGATGAGCCCATCACACAGCTTAATAATAGGTTTATCACTCATCCTCAATTGCAAGCAGATATGTTTGCAGATTATTTTGCATCTAAAAATGTCAATCATGAACCACTTCCTTTGGATTTTCTCTACGACAAAGATAACCTTCTTAATAAATCATTCCATATTTTTGAATTGCATAGTGCAATAAAAAATTCAAAAAACACAACACCTGGGGCTGATCATGTCACGGCAATTTTATTTAAAAATTTTGATCAGGGTCAATGTGATGTAATTTTAAGATATTTTCAAAAATTATTTGATAAAGCAATCGTTCCAGATTCTTGGAAGCATGCAATCATTCTCCCGATTCCAAAACCGTGTAAAGATAAAACTAAATGTGTCTTCCTACAGACCAATATCTCTGACTTCTGTATTTTCAAAAACTTTTGAGAGAATTTTGGCTAATTGGATTTCTTATTTTTTAACTAAAGAAAGAAAACTTTATCCCCAACATTATGGTTTCGTTCCTTTCAAAGATAGCAGAAGTGCTACTTATCTTGTACATAAGGCAATAATAAATGCAAAATAACAGAATTTTTTTTGTAGGAATAAGTTTAGACATTAAAAGTCCATACGATGGTTCAGTCCATACATAAATTTCTTATATCTCGATCATTTCAAATTAAATGGAGGGGTTATTTTTCTCCCAAAAATCTTGTTTTCCAGGGCCTAGACCAAGGCAATGTCTCTCTCCTATTTTGTATACTATTTATATGCATGATATTTTTGATACCTTAGAGTCGGAAGTTGAATGCCTGGTTTATGCTGATGATGTTTTTTTGCTCCCTTGATGTTATTTGCAAAAAAAATGCAAAATACTCTGGAAAGAATTTCCCAATGTTGTAAATATTGGAAACTGAATTTAATCCCAGAAAAATGTACAATAGCTGAATTATCAAATAAAAGAAATTATACTCTTCCTAATATTATGTTGGCTGGATTTTCCTTACAATGTCAAACTTCTGTTAATTACTTAGGAGCGATTTTCTAAATGTTGTCAAAATATTTTTATTAAAAATCAACTAATCAGTAAAGCCTTGAAAAGGATCAATGTACTGAAGGGCATGGCATATAAATATTATGGACCGAGATCAGGAGATCTCATTAATTAAGTCAATAATAGCATATGCAGTGTTTCATTACATTTGTCACTTAATAAATAAATGGTCTGAAAATCAATTAAAACCTGTCAATGTTATCCAAACTAAAGCCCTCCGAATAGCATTAGGTCTCCGTCAATATTGTGCTGCTAAAGTTGACTGGTCAAGAAATTTTGTCAGATAAAATTAGAAGATTGGCAAACAAGTTTTTTATTACTCAAATCTCTCTAATAGTGATTTTTCTCCTTTTTATTACAATAGCCCCGAGACAATGAATCTTAATGTTTTGAAAGAAGGTAAAAATAATATCATTAGTATACTGCATTATTTAAATATTGATGGTGATCAAATTATTTCAATTCCCAGATTAATTACTTTTTCAGACCTTCCATGTAAAATTTATATCAATAGGTTTAAATTTCAAGATAAAAATCTACCGATTCCTGCAATAAGCGGTTTATTTGAAGCAGTCGAACGTGAATTTCAAAAGTTTACTTCACACATCATTTTCTTACAGAATCAACCATTATAATTCCGTTTTTACTGCAGAAGCTTTAGCTGTTTGTCAGGCTTTAGATGATCTGGTGGAATTTAATGTAAATTTACTTGTTTTGTCGGATAGTTTTTCTGTTCTTTCTGCACTTCAAAATTATTCGACCAAATCCCATAATGTAGTTCATAGACTTGCTAACAAAATTTACATGATATTTAACTATATTAATCAGTTAATTCTGCTTTGGATTCCGGGACATTTGAAAATTGTTTGGAATAAGCAGGCAGATAATCTAGGTATGGAGTCTGATGTTTACATTGACTGGATTGCCTCGGAAGACATTCATAAAAATATATATCAAAATAGAATTCGAAAAATCAATGAAAACTTTTATTCAAGCAAATATTTTGAAAAATTGGGAAATATTCTCAGATCATTGATGTCACTTCAAAGTGGACAGAGAATCGAAGAGAAGAAATCTTCAGCACTCGAATCTTCAGTAAAATGATTATCACTCCAGGCCTTCTACATAAATTTAATTTACAGGATAATGCAATGTGTATTACATGTAATTGTATAAAGCAGCGTTTCTCAAACTGTGGGGCGCGCCCCCCTTGAGGGGCGTGATAACTCTACAAGGGGGGCGCGAACATATTGAAAAGTTGAAAACTAAACATTATTCAAAACATTACTAATTTGCTGAAAGTAAGCAAACAAAATACTTTCTGACATAATAAAATATAAAATACACATTTACACTGATATAATACACTTATAAAGGTATTTGTACTGTACAATGTATTTTATTATTAATTTAACAATACTAAGTTAAGAACAAGTTTGATAATTACAGTGACCCCATGGGCTTGTATTAACACTTACCATGGGGTTTTGTGAACGGTGTATAATTAATTCCTTAACTGCCGATGAAAAGTTACGCGGTTTGGTCCCCAATGCCACGGTTTTCCATGTAGACGCGCGTATTTTGATGTTTTTAGGGGAGAATAAATAAACAAAATCCTCTGAAATAAGTAAATCCTTTGCAAAGACTGTCAGTGTCCCTTTATTGCATTCCAAAGCCTTAGGAATAATTTTATGGATAGCAGTGCACAGAAAAGATCGTAATTCGGAAAGACATATATATACGTCCAGAAGATTAATGCTTTGGCTGAGCGAGACGTTTATATACGTCGATGGCACATAAGAGGTTAAAGTCGTACTGTAGCTTTAGCATAAAAGTATAGTATTATTGAATTTTTTCAATACAATGTTATTGTATGAAGGGGGGCGCGATGAAATGATGACTGAATATTGGGTCGCGAGTATTGAAAGTTTGAGAAGCACTGTGGTATAAAGGATTTGGATCACATCATATTAAACTGTAGAAGATACACAAGACATCGTAATAATTTCTGGCTTATTCTCCGTATTGATTCGCATTCCACTATCACGTTTAGAGATGTTTTGGAAAAAGCAATGAATAACAAATGAACTTTCAGAGCCTTTTTAAAGGGAATGAAATTTTTTAGTATCTACTAATCTATTGGGCTTTTTCTTACCTTCTTTTTTTTGTTCTCTTTTTTTTAGGGATCATAGCCTGTGTTACTCTACATCCCCTTCAACCTTTCAATCAATCAATCAACTAGGAACGCTATCCGAAAATCAGGGTATGTATCTCCGCTCGTTATTCGCTATTATTAAACGTTATTTGTTTCTTAAATAATTAATCATTTTCCAAATTATCAACTCCATACATCTTTGGGTACTTCGGTATTATCGCCACAGTGCTACGCGCCAAGTTGGCAACCAGGTACTTCGTTTCATGTCACCAATAGGTAGTGATAATACATACAGTGATCAAAAAAAGTATTCGACATGCAACGATTTTTGCAAATATTGACTTTAAACACCTTAACATGCAACAACAAAGCGTTATTTGCTGCACATAACAGTTCAGTTTCCAATGTAGAAGATTTTGTGTTTAAAAAAACAAACCTAAGCAACAAAAAAAAAATGATAGTTATAATTTTCAAAAGTAGTTTGGCAAGCAAAATAAGTGTTCGACTTAAGAGGCTTTGATAAATTTTTATACCGAGAAGCAAAATTGCCATTAAATGTGGTTGCAAATTTTTGTAATTCAAATCATTTTGACTATTTCTGACGACATGTAGAAAGTTTTAAGAAGTGAGCAAGATGGGCCGAAAACAAGGAGAATTGTCAGTGGAAATTAAGAGAATTTAATCATAATCCACTTTAAAAAAGGTTTATCTGAAAACAAAATTTCTGGTATTGTAAATAGGCCAAGAACAAGTATACATTATGTAGTTAAAAAGTATAAAGAGCAAAAATCGTTTAATAACAAGCCAAGATCTGATCGACCAAAAAAATTTTCCGAAGCAGCGGAGCGATGGCTTGTTCGTGAAATTAAAAAAAGAAACCAAAATCAATGCATCAAATTTGGCAAAAGTTACCAAGGATTATTTGAACATAGATGTTATGCCCAAACTGTTAGAAAATACCTGCATAATAATGGATTTAAGGCTAGAGCTGCTCACAAAAGGAGCCATATATATCTAAAAAGAACAGAGTGCAAGGACTGGAATTTGCTAGAAAATATGCACACAAACCAGTAGAATTCTGGCACAATGTAATTTTTGCAGACGAGAGCAAATTCAATCTTTTTGGATGCGATAGCAAAATTATAGTGTACAGAAAACGTAATGCTTGTTGGAAGAACGAAATATTGTGTCGACAGTAAAGCATGGAGGAGGAGGTATAATGGTTTGGTGGTGTATGGCGTCTCCAAGAGTAGGTACACTGCGAAAAACCGGTATTCAGAACCGAATACGAAATACTCACTTTTGAATAAGTCACATACTCAAAATAGCTCCGATGCAAACATACTCAAATTTGAGAATAGCCCATTCTCATCTTTGGCAACGACTACGTACTCAAAATTGTAAACATCACATACTCATTTTTGAACCTGTTACTGGATCAAATTTGAGAATATAACAGCTAAATGAGTGAGTAATGCACTCATTTATGAGTATTTATGGGTCGAATATGAGTTTGTATGTTATTTATTTTAGATATTGTTGTATCCAATACAAATTTTTAACATAAAAATATACATCAAATCAAATTTAAAGGGATCTAAATATGTGATACTTAAGTTATAAATTTCATTTTTTTCCATCTTGTATATTATTTAATTTACATTTTATGAAGTTTTTACCACTTAACTTCGAAAATCTAAATTCTTTTTCATTTATTGTGTTACAAAAAGGTACTTGCATATCATCGAAAAGTGCCAACGTTAAAAGATAATTGGGAATGTCTCGTACACGCTAAATTTCCTATGAAAATTTTCATTTTATATAATGTCGCCAATATTTTTTTGAGGTGATACGAAGTTGAAACAAAAATAAAAAATTTTCGTTTAAAAATGTAACTGCATTTTTAAACTATAGGTTTTTTGAACTTATACCTAAATTTAAATCTTTGAAAATAACAAAATTGATTTGATGCAATAGTTACACAAAAGTAACAATTTGGCTCTTTAAAAAGTTATATTTATATTTCTAGAAGCAATATATTGTCTCTTTAAAATCCTATAAAAAAAGAAAATTAATTTTTATTTAAAATAAACCCTTTCAATAAGTATCTTGGAAACATTATTCTTTAAAGGGTGTCTTGGAAAACATTACGATGAAAACAGACTTTTCATTTTAAAAAATTTTTAGACACAAAGAAAAAAAGGGGAATAGTTTTTACATATTATGTAAAATAAAAAAGCCAAAACTTTGAACCCCCGACTAAAATAAGTCTCATTAGGCCCCTAAGTGAGTAAGTTTTTTTTAAAAATTTTTTTGGGTTTAAATTTTTAATACACAACCCCTGCTCTCAACACCCCATCAACCGAGCTCCCGGGGACCCCCTTTTAATCCATCCAGATGGAAATAAAATGATTGTAAAAAAATGTTAAAAATCAAGCCATTTTTTATATTAACTGTTTTTTATACTCTTTTCCCCAAAAAGAAAAAAATATTTTATTTTTTAAGTTAAATTTTTTTTTTTTTCAAATAAAAAAATAAAAATATTTTAAAAATTTTTAAGTCCTTAGCAGAATGTAAGAACAACAAAAACAGTTTTTTGCTTTTTAAAAACTTTTAAAAATGCACAGTTTTTTTAAAACTGGAAAGAGTTTTGGGGGAAAAGTTTTCAGCCCCATTTAGAAAAAAAAAAATAAAACCCTAAGGACCAGTCAAACCCAAAACCCCAGCCATTTTTTTTAGTATAAAGCTTTTTTTTTTTAAATGATTCACTGTAAAAAGAAAAATAAAAAAACATATCTTTAAAATATTTATTCGGGAAATTGTACACATACATATTGGAATTGGGGGAAAAAAAAATTTTTGTAAAGTGGTTTTTTAAAACATCCCTTTCCACACACACACCCCAAAGGTTATTTTTTAAATTTTTTTTTATAAAAAAACTATCTCTCTATATATAATCCATATTATATAAAACTTTCTTATTTGTATAGCATGGGCAGTTTTGGGTTTTAATGTAATATATATCAAATTATCTTTTTAAATATAGAAAGTTCTAATTTTAAAGGGAAAACATATAATTAAAAAGTTTTTTTTTATTTTTATCAAACAATTGCATGTCTTACTAAATATAAGTAAAAAAATTTTCCTTTTCAAACAGTGTTTCAAAAAAATTCCCAAGTTAGGAAAATTGAGTCATCTAAATTACCTATATACTGAAAATGTATAGATAGCGGGTTTCCCAGAAGAATTTTAAATTTTCCTCGTTAAAAAGAAAAATTTCCCCTGAAAACCCGTTGTTCATAAATTATATAGATTCTGTTTGGGAAATTTAAAAAAAATTAGCATAACAAATGCAGTACCATGCTCCCCTGTATGACTTTTTTTAAAAATATGACGACAAAGACTGTAATGAGAATCAAATGGTTTTTTTGGAGAAAGTGTAAAATGGAAATTTGTAAATTATTTTTATCTATTAAAAAAAAAAAATCAGAACTATGTGCAACATTTAAAATAAATTATGGGGGGAAATTAAAATGAAGATTTAGTTTAAAGTAAAAAATGAAAAAGAAAAAAAAAGGGGAAGCATTTATAATTCAAAAAACAAGGTAAAATTTTTTAAAAATAAAAATTTTTAACTAGTTAAACCTGAAGGGGGTCTTTTTGATTGAGGGGTATTAAGGGTAGCCCCGTTCAGCTGGGCTTTGGCGACAGACCTCTAATCTTGAACCATGGTCAAGGATAAGAACGAACCTGTCCCGGCCCCCCTCCTCTCCTAACTACCACCAGAAAAGAAGGCGTTTGAGTTTATCGACAGATTCGAACTCATGACATACCACCCCGGGGTCTGTTCCCTTTTGCCCACAAAAGGCCCCCATGGCTCCCAACGACTTGCGAAGAAGGGGAAAACCACTTAAAAAAACTTTTTGTTAAAAACCAAAAATATCCCAATATAAAGACCCTCTAATTTGTTATCATTTCCCTTTTCGCGCAAAACTCTTTTAGGCGCGGTTTTGAAATCACTGCAAATAAAATTTTGGGAAACTAGTAGTTTTTAATCCAAGAAGGTGGTCTCCCACTAAGAACTCAACATGTAAGTAATTTAAAAAAAAAGCTTTTTTCCTGAAAAAGAGGAATTTTTAAATTTAAATTTTTAAAAACAAAAATTAAATCTTTTTGTAGGGGAAAAAATGAGTTTTCCAGGGTTTAAAAAAAATAGAACAAGGTATATTTTTGAAATTTGGGGAAAAGAAACAGAAAAATGGAAAAATAATAACGTTTAAAAATAAAAAAATTTTTAAAAGAAAAAAAAAAATCAATAAACAGGATATGAAAAGATTAATGGGAAATATTATAAACCCGATTATTTAAATTTTTTTTATAGTCGTGGGATTTAAATATATTGAAAATAATTTTCAATAAATCCAAAAATTCCAAGTTTTATTTATGAATTTTGATCAAGGAACATTTAAAATTGCATTAATTAAAGATAACGTTGAAGTAAAATTACAATTTGCTGCCAGTGAAAAAAGAATAATTCCGATAGATTTACTATCGTGGCCATGCAAATTTACATTGTAAACATCTGCAATAAAGCATACAGCTGTCAAATTATTTAACCTGTTAATAAACTATTTTCATTTTTCTATCATGGGGTAAAACATTTTTCAAAAATGGCCAAAAAAAGCAAACTCTCAATCTAGAATAAAATTTTTTTTTTGAAAAAAAATTTTTTAGAAAACAAAGTGCAAATTTATAATCCTTTTTTTCCAATAAAATTGAAAATTGGGGCCCTTTAAATCCCTTTTTAAAAAAAGGGTTTAAATGAAACCAATAATTTTTTGAAAAAGTCCATTTATGAAAAAAAACAGAAGACTAAAACTGCAATCTAGACAACGGGGAAATGAAAATGTTTTGGGAAAAAAACTACTTAAAATTGTATGAAATTAATAAGGGGTACTGCCATCAAAATAAATCGGGAAAAAAAATTTATTTTTAAAGTACTATAATAATAATAAATAATAATAAAAATAAAAAAATTTCAAAAGAGAATAAAATTAAAAAAAAAATAAAATAAGAAAAAAAAATGCCCAAAACAAAACTAAATTTAAAGGTATTGGTAACCAAAAATTGTGTGTGTAGTGTTATCGCCTAACTTGAACCCCCCAAAAAACAACAAAAAACTTGGTATTTTGTGTACCGATATGAAATTAGAAAATTAATTTCAATACTCAAAAACGACAAGCTGTCTTCTTTTCCCCCAACCTGAAAAAGTAAAAAAAATCTTTTGGTTGCTTTTTACTACCTATCTTTTTTTCTGCTTTTGTAATTCCATGGGAAAAAACTTGAAAAATGTGGACAAGTATAATTTAATATGAATTAAAATTTTGATAATTTTTGAGATAAAAACCCTTTTTACCCTTTTTTTTTACTGGGAAAAATCGAGGGCCAGCCAGAAATTTGTTTTCTTAGTCCCCTTATCTAAAAGGAAAAATTTTTCATCTTTCGCTTTTAAACTCTTAAAAAAATATTTATGTCAATAAGTATATTTTTTTAAACTAATTTGGGAGAAATAAAAAAAAAAGAATCTTGGCCCCCCTGAAAAAAAGTAATATCTAATAAAATAATTTTAAATGTAACCCCGGGTTTTATTTAGGCTTTCAATATTATCAAAAGAGATTTCCCCGCCTCTGGAACAGAACAATCTTCAGTGAAAGGCCAAAATTTGGAAAATGTGGACGATGGGGGCATGCGCTCCGATCCCCTTTTTAATTCTATGTCAACTGTTAGTTCTCTAGTTATGTATGTAAATTTTGTTTTGTTTTGTTTAATAAAAAGTGTTTTTAATAACTAGTGGGCTTAGTAAAGAACCCTTTGTTTTGTCCATTATCATTTGGCGCCCACCACGTCATAATTTTTTTTAATTTTTGGTGTTCCCGTTTTGTAAATTTTTTAAAAATCTTTTTTGTTTTAAAATACAGGGGAAAATCAGTATGATCACCAAAGGGCCCGGGGAAAACGAACTATGATACCGTGTTCCTTGGGAAATGACCAAAAAAAAATAGAATCACAGATAAAATAAAAAACGAAAAAATACTTAAAAAGGGGGTTAAAAATCAAAAACTGATTTTATATTTTATTTTCTTTCATCCCAAATAAACAAAACACTATAGTCACATTAAAAGGTGTGTTATAAACCCCGAAAAATCAATATTTTGTGAATTAAAACTTACTTTTTACTGAGTTTGTAAGTTCATTATAAAAATACCAGATTAATAAGATTTTTATAAATATCACAATAGTTTTCAATCAAAGCAAAGTTTTATGGTCATGAAAGTATGGGACTTTCTGCAGTGGGTATCATACACCCCCATATTGCGGGTGTCCTGGTCAGGGCAGGGGTTTGTGCAATTTTGCCGCCCCGGACAAAAATGGAAAATGCCGCCCCTTCTCCGAAGCAAAAAATTATAATTAAAAAAGAAAACTTTTCCACATAGATACACACCAAAAAACTTGAATAACGAATATATATATATATATATATATATATATATATATATATATATATATAATTTTAAGCCTTAAAAATACAAAATAATTCCAAACTAAGGGCATAATTGTTATTATTTCAAATGACTAAAATGTAAGAGAAGGAATTACCTATTCCAGCAAGCCAATTTCTTCGAAAAAGAGTAAACTGATGGTGAGGATCACAAGTGTTTTTTAACTTATAGCAACTACACCCAAAAATAAAACAAAACATTTTCTGTGGCTCTCCACCAAAAACTTATTACCCTTGTCCTCTTTTGGATAGCTGACCTCAACAACATCGCATAGGTGAAAGGCATGTCTACTGTTACCCCACTCCAGGATGGGTAAGTGAGTGAATATTAAGGTCATACTGTTCAGCTACACGAGGGATTTCGGCGACGGACCACGTAATTCTGAACTGAAATTCTGAAGTGACGTGGACGACACCTGAGCTGGCACCCACCTCTCTCCTAACTACTACCACACCAACGGGAGGACGTTTCAGCTCTCGACAGATTTAACGTGCGTCACTGCCCTACACGGCGGGTCTTTAGTGGTACTGGGCTCGAACTTATGACATGCCTGCCATGATCCGATACCTTGACCACTGGGCTACCGCAGCCCTCACTTCAGGATGGGGAGAAAGATACTAGTGAAAGATGTGTAAAAATTTCAAATTTCCTTATTTAAGATATACTCCTGCCTGAACCCTTCAAGTTTCAACATAAAAGATAACTGACATTAAGCGAACAGAGTACAAAATAAGGAAATAAAATACATTCAATAAAATATTAAATTCACACCCAATAATATTTCTGAAAATATATCAAATTTTCTGTAACAACAAAAATATAATTTTTTTTTTTCAAATTCGATCCAAATGCCGCCCTAAAAATTTACCGCCCCGAGCAGGGGTCCGGTTTGTCCGGCCTAAAGCCCCCCCTGATTCAACAAAAGAAATATGCAAACCAAATTTTATTATTATAGTCCTAGTAGTTCGAAAACGGGAATTTTGTCTATCAATAAGCATCAATAACTCCCCCTGGAGTTGATTTCCGTAAAATCCATTCTTAGTGGAACTCTATTCAACTAAAGAAACGTGCTAAAGAAATTTCAAGTAAATGGGTTATATCAAGGCCGGATCTAAGTATAGGCTAAATGGGCTACAGCCCAGGGCCCCATTCCCCGTCGAAAATGATAAACAGAAAAAGATGCTTACATTCAAAAAATAGTAATAAAATATATATATAATAAACCAGTAAAAAATACAAATCAAAAATAAAATACCCGAAATACTATATGAAATTTATTTTTATCTTAGAGCGCAAGAACAATTTACTTTTGCCCTTTCGCTCTACCACCGAACACGCGGAAATTAATAACTAATAGATATAGGCATTATCATAGAGCGGTGCCGACGAACATTGAGCATTTATACAAACGTAGTAGCTCTATTTCTGCAGCCATTTGTTTTTGTGCAATAATAATTCTAAGTTACAATAATATAGTGATTTGTTGCTGTGACCTGTGCATAATACCTGTAATTAAAAGGTACCTGTTTATTCAAATAAAAAGTAAGTACCAATACACATTTATAAATTATTTAAGTAGGAAGATATTGAAGTTACGATTAAGTAATTTCTGTATTTTCAATATTTCAAATTATCTCAGAAATATACAATATTTTTTTATAACATTTTTTAGAATATTTTTATTTTATTAAGAACTGTCGGTTGTGTTATCATAATTTTATGACCTAAATATTTAAATTTATTTTCAAGAAAATTAAGTTCTTAGTTTACAATATAAATATGTCTGAAAAAAAAGTGGAGCAGAAAAACGAAAATTAATGTTAAATTGCGAAAAAGAAAAAATTAAATGTGTCACAAAATTTTGACTTTTTTACAATGGAAAAATTAACAAGAATATAACAAACGCCGATGCATTAACAAGTGTAAGAAAAAAGAGAACTTAGCCAAAAAAAAGGGAAAAACCGGAAAATATTAATGATAAAAAATATGCGATCTAGATAACCAGCACCCTGTGAATGTTTGAATCCCCCCGATTGAAGAGCAAAAAAAATTTTGAGTTTGAAAATATGTTGAGGGGGTTCGTGGCCTAAATCGATAATTTAAAATTTTATTGATTATATCCTTCACATAAAAGGAATTATTTTAAAATAAAGATCCAAATTATATATTTCTTTTCGGAAAGAGAATGAAAAGAACCAACAGACTTTTCGAATAATCATTTCTTTAAAAAAATTAAAAGGGCCCCTTGGAAAGATTTATCTATGTTATTCAATTGGGATTGGTAGTGTTTTTGTTTGACGTCTTTTTTCTCAAACAAATTGCAATACACAACCGGTTATCTGATTGGAAACAAGTAACAATTTAAATTTAAAAAAATCATGAAAATTCTTTTGAAAAAAAAATTTAATGTTAGTTTGATTGAATAAAAAGGGAAAAAATATGCTGTTTTAGAAAAACAGTTACAGGACCAAAAAAAAAGATACAGAATATTGTTTGTACAAACGTTTATTGCGGTAGTTAAGTATTTGGCTAAAAAAGGTTTAAGGGAATTTTTTTTGTGTGGTTCCCCCTCATAATGGTAATTTTAGAGTCCCCGGGAACTATAACAGAGTTCGACCCATTCATTCGTGAAACATTGAACGGCGAGCTACAAAAAATTTTAAGGGTATCGACTCGTTGGAACCGTGATTTTCGGATAAATGGATAATTTTCATATATTTAGTGTCACGATTGAAAAATTATAAAAAATTTTTAAGGACTTTTTGAAAAAAAATTTTTTAATTTTCAAACTGTTCTCCTTTTGTAAAAAATGCTTCTATTAAAAAAATATTTTGCCTGTATAGGGCTCAGCCCTGTCTACAGAGGCTCAATAAATTTTGATATATAACTTAGGTGGGTTTATTCATATTTTAGAAACGGGGGAAAATTTTTTAAAAAAAAACCGCCAATAATTTTTTCCCAATTTGGGGGTAATTTGAAAATAATGTAATTTTTCAAAAATTTAGTTGGGTCTCTGTAGAGAGGTCGAGCTTTTAAAAGGGAAAATTTTAAAAAAAAGCTTTTTTTAAAAGAAGAACATTTTGAAAAAAGATTATTCTAAATTTTTGCCAAAATATTGATTTAAATTTTTTTTGTAAAAATTCCAAAAATAATTTATGCATGTATTCTAATCTGAGTGACACTAAATATCACGAAAATTATCCATTTATGCGCTTTTTTAAAATCACGGTTCCGAACTCTTAGTCGGTTACCTTAGTATCGTACTTATCAAAAACAATATATGAGCAAATAATTGAGATCATTGTTAAGCAAATCTTTAAAGCAATTACAACCCAATTAAATAACGATGACATAAAGTACTATTCAATTGTAATGGATTCAACACCAGATTTGGCCCACAATGACCAACTTGCTATTTACTGAGATATTGTTTTGGGGGAAAGTGTATGAAAGATATGTCTGATTAATTAAGATTAGTATAGTCTCACACTGACATATACTTATTTAACTCTCTACAAGAATTTTTAGAAATAAAGGAATTCATTGGTTTGTAAGGGAAGCATTTACAACGCTGCCAATATATCCTGTCGATATAATGGTGTGCAACTTTCAAAAAAAAATAAGTTTTTATAATTATGTGCGACACATTCTATTAATCTGGTTGGTGCAGTCAGTTAAGGTTGGGATGAAATCGTGAACTTTTTTTAGTGCAGTGATTCAAAGTTGTCAATCGACCCCCCGGAGCCCATGAGACATATAAAAGGATCCACGTCTGGAAAAATAATTTGGGGGTCCATGAGGGGGAAAGGGGCTATATACATATTTAAATCTATAGTTATTCTCCTTAAACAGATCGTGATTAAATTTTAAAAAAAAAATTTAATAAAGGGGAAAACAGAATTTACAAATTTAAAGATTTATTTACAAGATTTAATGAGGTTAATTTGATTACAAGGTGAGGTATAAATTTTTATTAAAACAAAGAACCATCATTTCAGCGCTTCTTTTGCCAGAGTTAAGCCTAGAGTATAATATTTCCTTCCCAATTTTTCCGTTTGTCAATTGGAGGGAAAATTTTGGAAAAAAGGCGTTTTAATTTACGTTCAACATTTAAACGCCCTTTATTTGACTTGAAACTAGGTTTGAGAATGCTTTTACTTTGGGAAACAAAAAAAGGCAAAAACAATATAGTCCTATTAATAAAAAAAAGTCATATTACAAGAGGGGGAAAGATCGAAATGGGGGTATTTAGATCTTAAAGTTTAAAAAAGGTTTTATCAATTTTGGGTTTAAAAAAACATGCCTGCTATTTATCCCCAATTATTATTTGATTGTTTTCCCAAAGAAAAAGGGGTTTGTGCGGTTCAAGCCTAAAATAAAAGGGCTGGATACTACTAACCGAGGAGATTTCGGGTTATACCGACAAGAGTGATGCCCAAAATTGAAAATTATTTTTAAGCACCAAATCCTTCCTTTAATAAAAAATTTTTCAATTGTATCAATTAAATTTTAATTTACTTAGATGTGTTTCTTAAGTTTTAAACACTATACTTCGCTACATTTAACATTTAAATCTTTTTTTTAATACTTTAAAAGTAAGTAGTTTTATAAAAGCAAAAAAGACATTTAAGGGGATAATTTAAAAAATTTATATTAGGGGTGGGGGGAACCCAAAACGAAAAATGGCAAGGTGTCTATGGGTGAAAAAATTTGAGAACATCTGGTTTTTGCAACAAAATATGTTTTTCTTTTTGACCCATAGGTGGGAACTTTTAAATCGAGAAAATTTAAAATGAAATTTATTAAAAGTTTGTTAGACCAATGGTCTTGTTTTACGACGCTGTTGAAGCCTTAAAAGATAATTATGGTAATATCATGATTATTCTTAAGAATTTAGTACAAGTGGGAAAAATTTATTTTAGAAAAGAGGCAGTAAATTTATTTAATAAATTAACAAAACTTAAACTACCATTTTAAAATTATATTTGGAAAAAATTTTAAAAGATTTAATTTTAAAATTAACAAAAAAATTTCAGGTTCCCTTTTGGGCATTCTGTGAAGGTAAATTAAATGTTTTTTTAAAAAAAAGTTTATGCAAAAGTACGAATGAATCATATCAAAAACTAAAGGAGATCAAGACGCAGCCAAAAAAAATTTAAATCCAATATAGAAACAGAAAAGCGATGTGAACAAGAGACGGGGTTTATTCAAAAATTTTCAGATAAATCCACAGAAAAAACTATGTATGGGACAGAAAAAAAATTAAAAAAGAACGCTATTGTGTGTGTGTTGCGTTAGAAAGCTAACCTTTATTTAAGTAGATGAATATAGTAAAAAATTAAAAATTTGTTGGTTTTTGCGGGCAAAAAAGAAAAAGGGAAAGTCGACCTGAAGAATGCACGCGCTATTATTGTATACAATCAGATGACTGACCAGCATTTAGTAAATGAAGGTGTTCAATTCAAAACTTATCTAAAAAAAACTGAGCTAGAGTCCCCAATTTGTAGTGATATGCAATGAATTTTTGAAAAGAAAAATTGTTACGCTTTTCCAAATTTGTATACCACATTTTAAAGATTTTTCTAATGCTCCTTTTACTCTTTTGAAGGGGGGGTGTGTTCTCTAAAATGTCCATATAGAAAACAAATATAGAAAATGACAAAATATAATAGGCTTAATTATTTATTTCTTTGTATTAATACTGATCTCACCAAAAACTTAAAATTGGACTGCAAAAAAAGAATTTGCAGGCAAAAAAGTGTAAAAAAATTTTTTTTAAATTATTTTTGTTTATAAGAATTTTAAATTTGAAATAAAAAAAAAACCCTTAAATTTCGTATATTTTAAATTTTTTCCCCCACAAAAAATTTTTTTTAAAAAAAGGGCAAAAAATTTTTTAATTATTTTTTTTGGGCCCGAAAAATTGTTGCTAGGGCTCCCCAAAAAATCACGGTCCCCCTGGGGATATTCAAAACAGGAATTTTTTTAACTCTTTTTAGCGCCTCCAACCCATCCTTTTGGTGTGGTGGTTTTTTAAAAACTTTTGTTAGAGGAACTCTATTCCATGAAAGGAACATGCCTTCTAATTTTCAAGCAGGTGAGTCTAATAGTTGAAAAAAGGATATATTTATCTATTACGCCTCCAGTGCCCCTTGGGGGTCAATTTTATCCAAACCTTTTTTGCAGCGAATTTCTACTCTATGAAAGGGATCTGCTTATCAAATTTTAAGAGTGTACGTCTAATAGTTTAAAAATGGAAATAATTATCTATAACGCCCTTTAAGCCCCCGCAACGCCACTCAGGAAGCGATTTTCACAAAACCCATCTTATAGTGGATCTCTACTCAATGTATGGAATCTACTTACTTAATTTCAAGATTTTACGCCTAATAGTTTAAAAAAGGAGATAATTAACTATAACGCCCCTTAATTCCCGCAACGCTACTTGGGGGTTGATTTTGCTTGGGACTACAAAACCCATTCTGTGGCGGAACTCTACTCTAGGAAAGGAATTCACTTTTGAAATTTCAAGACTGTCCATCAAATAATTTAAAAACGTAAATGATTATCTATATTAAATGATTACCTATAAGGCCCCTTAAGTCCCCGCAACACCACTTGGGATTCGATTTTCACAAAACTCATTTTCTAGCTAATATCTACTCTATGAAAGGGAAATCCTCTTACACCAAATTTCAACATTGTACGACTAATAGTTTAAAAATGGAAATAATTATGTAGAACGCCCCTTTGGGCCCCGCAACACCACTTGGAAGTCAATTTTCTCAAAAACCTTTTTGGAGCGGATCTCTACGCCATAAAAGATATCTGCGTACCAAATTTCAAGACTGTACGTCTAATAGTTTAAAAAAGGGAATAATTATGCATAACGCCCCTTAAGCGCCCTCAACGCACCTAGGAGGTCAATTTTCGTAAAAATCATTTTGTAGGGGATCTCTGTTATGTTTGTTGGTTTCAGAATGTTCTTCAGAACATTTGCATCAGAAGCGATCAGACATCATTTTATTAAGCATGAGGTGACAACGTCATCTCCCAGCAAAAACAAGCAATGATATATAGTTAAATACACAGTTAACACAAGTACAATTCACAGTTACAGTTA